>JAOTQY010000020.1:12191045-12212228 GCA_026413445.1 Dolichallabes microphthalmus | reverse complement strand
ATATATAATTAGAAATATATATTAATTTTTAATGCTATCCAGAAAGTTGTTTATTTATCTGACAGGATTTCTAATGGTTAATATATATAAATACATAATATTCACAACTAATGTTAACAGATTAGGTAATAGCCTGCAAAAAGAGACCCTTCTTAGTAAGACAGACTGTTTTAATAAATCTAAATGTCTTTTTTTTCTTTTTCTCTATTTTCCCACAGAAACGAAAGCAGAACTGGAGGAGCTGATGACAGACATCAAGAAGCTGGCTAACAAAGTGCGATCCAAGTTAAAGAGTGAGTCCTTACACATCCAATCTAAACACAACACTGTCTACTTGTATAATAAATATAAAATATTTCTATAGTTTCATTCAGAAAGGTAAATAAACCCATTGGCTTTCTCCTTTCGCTGAAACTGAGACACCCAAGACATGCGAGGCGAGTGCAATAGAATGAGTCCCTGCCGATACCGATCAAGAGCTTGTCTCTTATTGTCAGTGTGATAACTGTGACTAATGAGTGATGAATACTTAACGTGACGGTGGAGGCACTGTGTTTCTCTGTCTCTAGCCTCTACAGCACAGCTGCAACCATATGACAGAGTAATGAAAGAGCTGATTGGTGGAGGGAGTGAGACACACAAATTGGCACAGGAGTTCAATAATATGGGAGAGATGGAAGAAACCACATGGGGATATTTTCCCTGTTCTGTCTGGTTTAGATTATTAGGCCAGTCAGCAGACAGACATTTGCACATACACGCACACACATACACACACACACACACACACACACACACACACACATACGCAGAGTGCGATGATCTGTTCGACAATACTACTTCCTTTTGTGATCTTCTGTTGTTATTCTGAGGAAGTGCGTGTCTGGGATTGCACAGTTGGTGTCAATTACTCTGTCTTGTTAGCAAAGAGGATTTAACAGCATTATCTCATTTCAGATTTTTTTTTAAACCACTTTCAGCTTTTTTCTTTGAAATGAACTGGGGATGAACTGTTATAAAAATTTCACAGTATGATGAGCCAAGAGGATGGTTGTTTGCCTAAATTCCTTTGCAGCCCATGATTTTATTTTATTTTTTTAAAGAAATACTTATTCTTAAAAAAAATCAAAAGCCTCACATATTTATTGTGTATTTATTACACAAATCAGTCATAAGGTTATCACCTCAGAACATTAAAACATTAACAGTGATTATTCATTATACACCAGTAAACTGGTAACTGGATCATGAGCACTGAAGGCTCACCCATGTCTCAAGAGACCAAACACCAGCTTGTCAAGTCCAGAGAAGCCAATGCAGCACAAATCAATCGGTGGCTTCGGCAGAAATGCACCAGAACACCACTGCACCACAACCTGTCGTGAATGTGGCCCAGCGGGCAAAGAGCCCAAGATTGCCGAATCGGCCTCCAAGTTCCCCTGATCCAAATCCGATCAGTCACCCAAGGGATGCATTAGACCAACAAGTCCAATCCACCGGGGTCACACCCCACAACCCACAGCACACAAAGGATCCGCTGCCAACATCCTGGTGCCAGATATCAAGCGAACCGCTAGAGGTTTTGCCCAAGGGGCCAGAACCTACATAATACAGGTCATAATGTTTTGTTTTATAATGTTATTTTTGATCAGTATAACAGTATAATAGATCAGTTGAATAGTGCCAGTATTATCATCTACACTGGTGTAGAGGTTCACCAATATCTACAGTTTAGTCATAGTTTTTACATTTTTACACTAATGATGTAGTAGTACATTTTGTTACATTGTTTCAGGAAACACTGGAAATCTAGTAATCAGTCAGACCAAACTCCAATAAAAATTTGCTGGCAGAAAAGTCCTTGAAGGGGAATGAACATAGGATGTGACCCCTGACCATCACACTTGTATGTGTCTTTGTCAAACTGCTGCCACAAAACTGGAAGCTCATAATTGTCAAGAGCCCTGACCTTCTACACTGAACACATTTTGGGTTTTTCTGAAACATCAGCTGCATCCTAACATAAGTGTCTGGCCTCAATAGACCTCTTTTAGCTGAATAAGCTTAAATTCACACAGCCATATTCCAAAATCTAAGAGAAACTTTGCCCAGAATAGTGAAGGTTATTATAACAGCAAAGGCTGACCACCTCCATGTTAATACCTACAGTATGGTATTTGAATGGGCACATATCTGTGTGATGGTTATTTGTCCCTTCGATTTTGGCAGTGTACTGTAGTACACCTTTGTCCTGCATTTCAAGGAATGTGGGTGCGCGTGGAAACCTTTGATAAAATTTTATTAAATCCATTTCAATAATTTGCAGCAAAGCACTACAGTTGTGCAGCAATAAATGCAGTAAGTGTGGCCGCATTGTTGTTGTGCAATCATGTCATTGCTTCATTAAGAGGATGCGTTTCCAGTAAGACCCATAATACACTCGCCTCATTCACACAGCTGAGAGTCAAACATGCTTCTAACCATTCATGCAAAAGCTTTTTGAAAAAAGGTTTCCATGGAAGCGTTTAAGTGGATGTTGAGACATTATCGAATGAATGAGTAATAGCCTACGTCTATGGATGAATAAAGACTCACAAATGTGAGTCAGTGCTTGAAGAGTGATAGTGTTTATACATGTTTTAAAATGAATTAGTCTTTAGATTGCACCATTTGTACAGTAATGTCAAGTAAGTTTATAGATATAATAAATAAAAAGCAACTACAATAACTTTGATACAGTAGTTGCAATTGCAGAGCTCCTGGCTGTACAGCAGAGACTCTTGAAGGGTTTAAAGTCTTCAATTTGAGAACCAACTGCTCAAAGCTCTTATGTGCGCCTGTCAGGACTGGATTTTTAAAATTTATCTTTTTTTTTTTTTGCTGTCACTTTACTTCTGTGTCAGCTGTCATGATTAGAAATCTCGTCAGTCATGTGTATGAATAAGATTTCGAGCTTGGATTCCTGGAGGCAGGTTGTACAGCAGGTTGACTGAAAATAATTAAAATGTGTATGCTATTAAGTAATGATTAATACACAGCAGAGTGTGGTGTTATAGAAAAATAATCAATGACTCAAGTTACTGTTGGACTGTTTTCCTGGTATACCATGTCATTTGTTTTATTTCTCTTATATGATGGGTGTTCAAGGCAAAACCTTGTGATGAAACTGTCAAACTGATTGACATTTATAGAAGACATCAAGCACAGTACGGTGATGAGACTCTTAGCATTGCCACCGTTCAACATTTGAACGGTGGCAATGCTTTAAAGAAAGCCGCACATACTTGAATAATGATCCTGGCCGAGGTGGTACTCCAGCCATTCCCATGAGCATTCATGGATTGGAACACGTGATAAAAGACATCGGATTGCTTGTCGCCAGTTTACGGACAAGACACATACGTCCTTTGGAACTGTACGCACAATTATTCATGAACACTAGTTGCACATTACAGAAACTCGGCTGGAAGTCATTACCATATCCCCTATACAATCCTGACTTCCATTCAAGCCATTTTCACATGTCTGGGCAATTCAAGGAGTTCCTGGGCGGCCAGGGTTACAGATGTGAAGCAGGCAGTCTGATCACAGCCATAAAAGCCTCCGTCCTCCTGTGTTGCACAAACATGTTACAAGAACTTTCACCACATCCATATATAATATATTTCAATTAATTATTTTTATCGGTTGTCTTGGGATATCTGATGGGATATCTGTCTTCTGGCCAATCAGAGTCAGGAATTCAGCTGCACATCGATTTCAGATAAATGTAGTCCATTCAAATGAGTATGGAGACAGCTACCAGAGCTTTTCCGCATTCTATTAATTATTTGACATAATTGTTTGTCTCCTGTGAGGAAAGACACACCTGGGAACACGATAAGGCCAGGACTGGTGATGCTGGTAATTTGACGAGCTGGCATGGTGGTCATGTATGAGCTTGTAGGACCTGTCAAACATGTACAGAGCCACCTCTATTTAAGTACAAGCAACCATCACATGACGTACAGTACTCGCACATCAATAAACACTCACAGTGACTTGACTAACATTTAACTGCTGCTGTACCAATAACAATTACGGCCATGGAATACTTCATTACTGCTCTTGCCATGAAAGAATAAGACAAGAATTTATATTAAGAATAAGGCGAGGTAACATAGAGGTTGAGGATTGTCAGAGATTCATGGTTCCCATGGCAAAGACCACTTTTATTTTTGTCCCGTCTCCATACTTTATCCTGTCATTGGTATGTTCCACATTTGTGTGCACCCAGTCTATGTTTACTCCAAGATTAGCAACAAGGCAGTGTGGTATGGGAAGAGGAACGCTGCTGCCAGAGTTGTTGCTCCACTCTTGGTAAAGAAGTCATTACTTTGCCTCTTGCCTTTGGCGAGGATGTCGCTGCACTGCCTGCGATGAAGATGCCGTCATTGCAGCACCTGCGTCTTGCTCCTCCTTTACCTGTGTTTCTGGTCTTGGAATAACACCGCACAGGGGACAAACCAATCACATTAACCAAGACACAATACAGATATCTACTGTAGCATCATGTTGTTTATATTTTGTGTTTTGTAAGATTTTCTGATATTGTGTACAAACTTTGGACCACGTGATTTGTTAAATGGTAATACTTCCTATAACCCGTGTCCAGACTTATATACTGTACATGCAGATGGCTCGCTGGAACCCTTTTGTCTAACCAGAAAATGCTAATGTGGTTCCTTTCTGTCTTCGGGTCTCCCTATGACTTACATATTAATGGCTTTTGTTATTTTGTTGTATGGGACTTAAGCTATAATACTCTCTCTTTGCTGATAATAAACAGGGAACTTCAGACACATTATACTGTATGTGTGTGTTTGTTTGTCCCGTTCCCAATTAATACGCCAGTATCAAAGTGTGCTTGACACATTAGGCTATAATTCTTCTTTTATTTCATTTTAAACCTAAAAAATGTTTCATATCTAAATTAAATTTGGTAAATAATGTAATAATAAATTCATAATAAATAAAGGCCCATAACCTCAGAATCCTGGTATTATAGAGCAAAGTACTGTATGTAGTTTAAGCCACTCGATTCTGCACTGAACTGACACAATATGAGAAGAACGTCTTCAAATATTGCAGAAAGTGTTTTAAGTTCAGACTTAAAAAATGATTAAGAAATATCACATAAAAGTGAGTGCTGTTGTACTAAATATCAGCACGGTTATGATGCGGGCGGGGGCTCAAGGGTACAGCCCGTGTACTGAAGATATCATAGCTGTATCCACAAACACAATTTATTATCAATAGATTGTGATTTATTTGTTTCACCTCTTATTATTATTTCCTCTTAACCTCTTATTATTATTATTATTATTATTGTGCTCTGCCAACACTTATCCTTCCACGACTTGGAGAAGTAACTAAACGCTACTGGCAGAGCTGGCGACTCACTGTTAGCGACGGACAGTGTAAGTAAAAAGGGCTAAAAGTAGTTTTAAATTCATACTGGTACTGTAAAGCCAAAAGGTGATGAGAATAAACCATGAAGGTGGCGGAGAATCCTGAGAAACTTAATGTGTTATGTAGGGTGAATGTTATAATACCTTGTTCCACACACCAAGTAGTGCCGTTGAGCAGGAGTTTGAGAAGGATTTGGGATTCAGCCTTGTGTTAGAAATTACTGTAGTTAGCTTTGTAACTTATGTTAGCCGTAAACAAAACAACACGGATGGTTCAGAGGTTTTTTGGAACGACTTAGAAGCATTTACAAACTAGACAATGTGTTGTTTAAGATCAGATGTGTTTTGTTGTTTTCAGTGACTAGTTTTGAATGTGGGTTTTGGCAGGCAGCTGGTCTCTCCTCAGTACTGCGGACTGTACCGAGCTACAGTAATTTCACACATGCTTTTAACCAACAGTTAGTGTAATTAATCATTATTAGAACACTTGTGACTTGGAGTGATACATATAGTTAAACGTCCTAGTGCTGTTATGCTCCATATCACCACTTGTGGAAAACCTCTCGTCCAATCACAACTAACTGTTTTATTTATATATATAAAACTCACATGTTATATTGAGTCTGCTGTGTTTTTCTTCCAGGTATCCAGCAGACCATCGAGCAGGAGGAAGGACAAAACAGGTCTTCAGCGGATTTGAGGATACGGAAGACACAAGTAAGTGAACTTGACTTTAGACAGGAATCATCCAGGTTTACACTTGAAGTGACACTGTGACACATGTATGTGACATAAGCAAAGGTTTTTGTCATTATATGAGTGTGTGTGGGCATTTTGGATATATTTTCAGAATGAATAGATGAATACAGTGAATAGGCTTATAGTGAATAAATAAGAGGGTTGTTTTTACAGCTAGGTGATATGCAATCTAATCAACTCATTTCCTTTTTATCCCTGGGTTAACCATGCTTTAATAATTCTAATAACATACAGTTAAACCTTGGATTGCGAGCATAATTCGCTCCGCAAGCATGCTCATAGTCCAAATCACTCGTATATCAAAGTGAATTTCCCCATAAGAAATCGAATGACACTCGCTTTTGTATCCTTTTGAGGATTTCGCGGAAATGTAACCTTGCATTGTCATTAAATAGATAGATCTCCCACACTGCTACAGTCTTTTAAACATTTCTTTATGAGGGCCGAGGGCCGTTGTTGCTGTACTGTTACTAAAGAACATTCACTACACTTGGACACAAAATGTAAAAAAAAAAAAAGCACACACACGTGGTTACAATGTTGTAGTAAACAGTATCCTCATACACGGATGTTAAAGAGAGAAGAACCATTGGCTCAGGTGTGATCACATGATGCTCGGCAGACAAAGCGTATATGTACAGTTCTACTAACATTTTAAGACCTCGCTCGTTTATCAAGTTAAAATTTATTTAACAATTTTGCTCGTTTTGCAGAACACTCGCAGACCAAGCAGTATTATAAAATAAAACTGAAGAACAACTTTTAAACTGAGGATAACCGAATAATTATCTCCTGTCATTGATTACAATCATCTTCTGTGAATTAATATATAAATAAGGTATTTATTCAAGAATTAGTTTTAAATAAAAATACAACATACTTTTGCGGGTTTATTTGGAGCTTTCTCACAGTCTTGTGTATAAGCTTTACTCAATCATGCAGCTGTTCAGCAGCATTAAACTTGTGCCTAAATTAAATGCACTAAATTTAACCAGCCTTATTAAACTATGAAATTGCTGCCCATATTTTGGTACTGCATCAGTAAAAAAAATTATGAAGTGTAAAATGTGTCGTATGAAGTGCAATATGGAGCTGTAACTTAATATACCAAGCAGGATATGCTGGTGGTGTAGCACTAAATTGTATTTCCCTTGGATGAAACTAGAGCATTTAGAAATATAGTGTAAACAAAGGGTTGGATTTATTGCCATATCAATATAAGAACATTGCTTGGATCATGGTTTAACATTTTATGATTTATTTCTTTTTTTCCCCTCTTAGCACTCCACTCTGTCACGTAAATTTGTGGAGGTGATGTCAGAGTACAACGCAACACAATCGAGTTACAGGGAACGCTGCAAGGGCCGGATCCAAAGACAGTTGGAGATCAGTGAGTGCACACGTACAGTAGTTATAAGAAAGAATATTAACTGTAGATGAATAGACACATAATAACAAGACGAGGGACAAGTCAGTAAATGCTGGAGATTGGGGATTAAACAATTAAAAAGTTTAGATACTCATTGTATTGTCCAAGTGTACATGCAGAAAGTGTGGGAGCTGTAAGCTGCGGCAATAAAGTTGCCATCATCATCAATAAGTTATCAACAATATTTACAATATTTTTGAATGCATCTTAAAACATTTGAATAGTGTGTAAAAGTTTTTTTATATAATTTTATTTAAAAAGAGAAACTTTTAATTGCACCCAAAGCGAAATATTTCTAGTTTTTTTTTTATTTCCTATGACAACAGCTTACAGATAATGAAAGTAAAAAAATTTATTAGAATATTTCATTGAGTAAACTTGATTTGAAATAATTACTATTTACTGTATACAGTATCAATAGCATGTATCTGTCAGTCTAGTTCATGGAGAAGACTACTGACTTGACAGTTTTCCAGTTTGCCTAAGTTTTGTCTTAGGCAGTTGTCCAGTTTGCCTAAGTATATTTATGGAAAGTTGACTGAAGGGAAAGATGAAAAGGCAGCAGTGATATTAGCCATAAGACGATTGACGATTGCCAAACAAAGCCGATTCAAGAACTTGGAAGAGCTTCATTAGGAGTGGAGTAAGGCTGGAGTCAGTGCACCAAGGGCCTTTAGGAAATGGGCTTTAACTATTGCCTTCCTAGGATCAAGCCACTCCTCAACCAAAGACAACATTGGAAGCATCTTACCTGGGCTAAGAAGAAAAAGAACTTCAATTGCTGAGTGGACCAAAGTCCTTATGGAATTCATGTGGAAATCAAGGCTCCTAGAGTCTGAAGGAAGAGCGGAGAGACACAGACTCCATAATGCTTGAAGTCCAGTGTGAAGTTTCTGTCATGTCATCTGCTGGTGTTAGTCCTCTGTTTTATCAAGTTCAAAGTTAACATAGCCGTCTACAAGGAGATTTAAGAGCACTTTATGCTTCAGTGTGCTGAGAAGCTTTACTGTATGTAGATTACGATTTCCTTTTCTAGCGAAACACTGCCAAAACTACCACTAACTGGTTTGCTGACTGTGATATTACTGTACCTGATATCTCCTGACCTGAATCCCAAAGAAAGTCTATGAGGTATTTTCAAGAGAAAGCTGAGAAACACCCGACTCAAGAACTCAGACAAGCTGAAGGCTGCTATCAAAGCAACCTAGTTTTCAACAATCCATCAGCAAAGCCACCGGCTTCACACTGACATGGTAATTCATGCAAGAGGACCAAGTATGGCGAGCATTTCCATATTGTAAATCTTTTTTGATAAATTTTAGAAATTATTCAAATATTTTTATTATTTTTTATCTTTTAAAATTATTTTTTGATGATTAGTTTTTAAGCCATAATCCTCAAAATAAAAATGGCTTTTTGTAGAGAATTTAGAATATATGAGTTAATTAATTATTTATTTATTTTTAACAATCACGAACTTAAATGTTTTTTTTTTTTAGGATGCCCTATTTTTATGTATACATACATACTGTACAAACACATACATACATACATACATACATACATACATACACACATACATCAATACAAACCTTGTAGTTTAGTGAGATAATGCAAAAATTATAACATTTTTATGGGCGTGAATAAATTCTGCTTGTTCATTTCAGGGCGACACGGTAGTGTAGTGGTTAGCACTGTCGCCTTGCACCTCCAGGGTCCGGGTTCGATTCCCGGCCAGGCTCGATTCCCGTCTCTGTGTGCATGGAGTTTCTATGTTCTCCTCTTGCTTGGTGGGTTTCCTTCTTCCTTCCTCCTCCGATTAGGCTAATTGGCATTCCCAAAATGCCCTTAGTGTGTGAATGAATATGTAAGTGTGTGTGCCCTGCGATGGATTGGCACCCCGCCCTAAATCTCCTGGGACAGGCTCCAGGCCCCCACGACCCTGAATACAGGATAAAGCGGTATAGAAGATGAGTGAATGTTCAATTCAGTTCTCCACCTGACAATGTATTACTCATGATCCATTCATTACCAGAGTGAATCTAATGGGAAAGGTTGGCATGACATAAGGTCTTGAGTGGTTAATTAGAATCTGAACAGAATGTAGTTAATCAATATTGGGTCAGACACACCAGTCTGTGTCTTACTGTAGGCTGAGCCTTTAAATCTCAAAATCAATCAATGACACACCTTGGTTAATTAATTTGACCGGTTGGGTATTAGATAGTCTTTATGGGATCTCTTTACTGTTGCGGTGGTAAAAATGCTAATCTGCCTCTACCTGACAGGTAGGCGCCAGCATGCCGGCTGCACCAAGCAACCCCAGGCAGTTAGTGCCTTCCATCTGCTCTTTCATCGACAATAAGTGGGCTGAACATGCTTTGTCCGTACTGTCATTGATCAAAGGCTCAGAAAGCTTTGTCATGTTTGTCAGCATGTTTCTTTGTCAGCTTTTATTTAAAGACTGTATGTAAGAATTGCTGTTAAGAATTATTCATTCATTGTCAGGGTTGTGGTATCCCACACACTGCACACACAGCAGGTTGAGTTGCTGGCATTAAAGCTTTAAAGTTACCAGCTGGTCTTGTCATAGAAAATACTAAACAGAACTCAGTGGCAACGAATAGGAGAGAAAATAAGTCATTATGTGCGTATGAAATTTTACTCCTTTTTTTTTTTGCACATTCACCAGACCTTAACTATAATAATTGAACATCTTACGTAGACTATGATGGCACAGTGGCTTAGTGGTTAGCACTGTCACCTTGCACCTCCAGGCACTGGTTTTGATTCCCACGTCGATTCTGTGTGCATAGAGTTTCCATGTTCTCCCCTTGGTTGGTTTCCTCTGGTTTTTCCTCACAGTCTAAAAACATGCAGATTAGGCTAATTGGTGGTTTCCAAAGTGTCCATAGTGTGTGAATGTTGACCAGAGGTCCTACCACGGTCGTACAAATGGGAATAAATACAGTGGTCACCATTGGCCTCTAAGGTCTATAGTTGGGCTACAAAGGCTCCTACTGTACTGTACAGTAGATGGATGGAGGAAATTAGGCTAATGGAGACATTCAGAAGTGACAAAGTTTCTTCCATTCCTTTTTGCAGAATCATTCATGCTCAACCAGATTAGATGGGCAGTGTCCTTGCACAGCCATTTCCAGGTTTCTCTAGAGATGCTTTATTGTGTTCAGGGTTGGACTCTGGCTGGGCCACTGCATTGTTTTCTTGGTAGTATGCTTTGGATCTTTGTCTTGTTGAAATGTAAACCATTGCCCCAGTATGGTATACTGCACATTCTGGGGAAAGATTTTTCCCCCCCATTTTTCTCTCTATACTGACTAATCTTCCAGTCCCAGTTGCAGAAAAACATCCTCATATCATGATGCTGCCACCACCATGTTTGATTGTGGGGATGGTTTTAATAAGGTAATATTCAGTGCCAGTGTTTTATTTAAAATAATTCAACCTTTGTGTCATTAAACCAGAGGATTTAGTTTTTCGTGGTTTAAGAGTCCTTTAGGGCTTTTTGATTTTTTTGTCATGAGCCTTTTAATAGAAGAATTGCTTCTATCTAGCCATTCCACCAAATAGGCCCTTAGGTTGTTGGTTAGCTCCTGACCAATCCCCTTTGTCCCCAATAACTCTGTTTAGTTGAGCGGACAGATCTGTAAAGACTGTTGGTTGTTCCAGATCTCTTCCATTTGAGAATTATGGAGGCTCCCATGTGCTTGGACACTTTCAATGCTGAAAGTTTTGTGTGTCCTTCCCCAGACCTGTGGCTTGAAACAATCCTGTCTTACAGGTCTGTAGATAATTCTCATGACCACATGGCTTTGTTTTTGCTCTGACATACAACTTTTTTTGGTGCTACTTTATATAGAGAGATGTGTGCCTTTCCCAGTCCAATGAATTCAGTTAAGTTGTAAAAGCAATTCAAGGACCCTCGATAGGAGCAGGAGCTCAACTACAAATGCCATAACAGCAGGTTCTTAATCCTTTTTGGCTAGTTCCAAAAATTCAAATATATGTCATTTGGAAATGTTCAACAAATTAATAAATTTTGAAGAAATTCATTAATGCGGAGTTTCCTCTCACAAGTTCCTGTGCACATTGTTAGTATAGAAGCTATACTGTATTAGAACTGTGATATTAAAGTACCATACTGTACGTATTACCATATTTCTTGTTCAATCAATGATTCAGCAGCACATTTTACTTATTTTGCACAATGTCAATAAGCCAAGATGTAGATTAAAATTTGTAGATCTGAATACTGATGTGCAGAATATCTATGAAGTATTCATACTGCCCTTAATTCAGCCTTGTGACTATTCAGCATATCTTGATGAGAATATTTAAAGCGTTATAAATTTTAATAAGAGAGTTGTACCAGAGTCTAGTCTACAACGACATGCTGGCTAACTGGAGCCAGGACCTTCCTGTGTGTTAATTAACTCAGCACTGATTCTGCTAGACAGTTTCACTGATGTAACCTCAACGTTCTAATTTTACACACACTTACAGATCTGGATACAAAGCCGAACTGGTTAAAAAAAAAAAAAACCTTTACACTATGAGCACCTGTGTCCCCTGCTTGTTAATTTCAGATCTTCAGACGGCAGTGACTAGGATGAACCGCTGCCATTTGTTCTCTAAAGGTCTGGTCGTTCTTATCAAGATGAGCGATTGCGTCATCAGGCTGCGAAATGCGCTCCTTGTTATCGTAGTAAATGAAGAGAGAGGTTGAAGGGAAATAAAAATGTAGTGACTTTAATATTCACCCTGAATGATTTTCTTATGCACAGATCCCTCTGGCATTCCAATGATGTTGAAGCCAGTTTGCATTTCTACAGAGAGTGAAAAAGACTCCGGCGAACACACAATTACGACGACTCTAGGGTTATAACAAAAGCAACTCAATTACAGACTGGAGCGTTTATCCCTAGAGCAACTTCATTTAAAATACCACCGCAATGATCCATGGATTTAATGGATCTTAAAGTAATAGGGTTCCTTTATGCCAAGCTAAGGTGGGCGCATTTGAATCCATTTTCACAGCATTTCTAGGAAACATGAATTCAGCCGAATATGAATATATTAACAGATAATAACTTCTAAACAGATGTAAATAGGACAGCATGTTTATTTATTTATTTATTCTTTCAGAAAGCTTGCCAGAAACCGTTTTCAGGGCATTTGATTGAGACTAGAGGTATGTGTCTAGACTGGCTTTTCACTAAATGCAACAAAAATGTTATATGAGCATGAGGATTTTAATTCCATGAGGGTGTGATTGAGCAATCAGATAGAAGGCTTGTGGGCCAAAGACAGACAATGCAGCATGACTTGGGTAATACCATGCCACCAAGGCTGTCTCTTCTAACTCTGTTTTTCCAGTGATTCCTGCTGAATACTGTATGTACACTGTGGAAAAGTCTTATGCACAATATTAACTTTAACTCAAGTAACTCAAGTTTTGTTATGTACTGTATTCTTATGATGTCTGCATTTTGGTGTCCAAAACCATTTGCCATTTCCAAACATAACTTAAAAATTATTAAATAAATAACATTATAGAAGAATATTTGCATGCCTGTAAAGAAAGCAACATATTACGTACCAGACCAGACATTTCAGAAAATAGAAAGGATCATGCGACGGTTGGCTATGCGCGAGTTCTGTTCATGCGCGCCCTGTAGAAAATGAACGAATCACTCTCGTTTTCATGTTTCTTGTTTTCTCGTTAGCATTTTTGTTTTGGCATCGGTCCAGATTTAACCGTATTTGGGTCCGGATGTGGACTGGAGTCCGCCTATTGAGTACCCTGGATATACAGTATGGGTTAACAGTTCTAGTTAGTAACCTAGTAGCCCAGTGTATAGGATATATCCAATGTCGTAAACGTTTACAAGTCGCTCTGTATAAGAGCGTCTGCCAAATCCCTTGATGTAAATGTTTCATTTACAGAAATGTGGGAAAGTCTTGGGCACATTAAAAAAAAAAGTCATAAGCAAATATGTCTTTAAAGATATTTCTACATAATATAATTTTCCATAGATCATTAAAGTGTAATAAAATGTTCATTTTTCATGAAAACGCTCTTCTTTAAAATAATCAGTATGTGTTAGATACTGAGATTTGTGCAGTTTTCTAAGTAAACTCCTTGACCATGTATGTGGTTAGAACAATAGAGAGGTATTGCTCTGCACATCAGCAAGTTATAAATAGACACTTGAACACATTTTGGTTGTTTCGCCATGTTTAACATTCCAAGACTGTGTCATGCAGTGCAATGTTGCGAGACAAAGTGTGAACGATGGTGCAAGTTGAAACTGCTGAAAGCTCATCACTCCATTTTAATGATACGGCTGATTTAGAGAGCCAATCAGGCACTGCTTGATGTTTCCATAGCAACAGCGTGTCTGCTCATGCTCTTCCTTTACCCAAACAAATGGCAAACAAGTAAATGGTGTGTGTGAGTGGGTGAGTTTATGCAGTGTACAGTAGGTGTATGTATAAGTATAAAGAAGTATGTGTATGGCATTTATACTTATTTACAGTACATGGCCAATTTTCACTTTGTTAATGGTTTCATACCTAACCCACTATGCCTTTCAACTACCAGCTGATAGTGGAGCCAGTGAGATTTTGCTTTCTCTACTTAAAATGAAACAGATTAGCACCTAAAGTGACAACTTTCATGCTAATAGCTCTGTCAACACGATTCCACTTTCCATCTCCCAGATCGCTAATTAGCCAAGTTAAGTTTCCGGCACAACCGCTTGGTTTATCTGCATTGCTTTCTGGGAAACTTTGAGTGTGTAAAGACGATTGTTCCCCGGTGATATTTTAGCGGTTATTATACGTTGTGACCTCAACTGAGATCTTGGCCAATACAGATAATCCATTAAACATGTTTAAATCTTGACCCTGAGCCGCTTTGTGTCTAGTTCTCAGACACAGTACATAATTTGTCTGTATGTACACGTGCATCCTCCAGCGTGGGCAAGCTGCCGTCGCTAGGCTTCTTAACAGCTTTTTCTCCAGCACTAATTGCTGCTCATTTGCTCATCTTCACAGTCGTGAGAGCTCTCCACCTCTGCATACTCTGCTTCTCCGCCTCCCCTATTCTCTCCTCCTCCCTCCATCCTGTCCCACACAGAATTCTTCCATCCTAATTATGGCGCATCCCACATGTACTGCCGCTGTTGCTTAATGGCTGTGTTTAGCCTTTATCGAACCCGACAACCCCAACACATTAAATTATCACGATTTGATAGTTGCGTTCACTTATTACACAAGTACATCACGCACCTTTACTCAGATGCTTTTACGTGTCCTCTTTACCACAGACGTGTACGCCGTTATCCAGGCGTGTAATTGCTCGGGAGGACAGTTGCTCAGACAGGTCTTATCTGCTGTGAGTGACTTAAGATCAGAACAGGTCAGAAGGTGGCCTAATGGAGCTGCACTTTAGTAAACATCTGTTAATTTGTTCTCCTGTATGATCTCATAGGTAGTTTTAGACCACTAAAAGTCATGAGTACTATGAGCTGCTAGTATACACTACACTATATACAGTACAGTACCGTGCAAAAAGCTTGCAACACACCTTATTTCTTCATATAGAATTTATTTAAATGATGTAGATTCAATTAAAGAAATGAGAATAAATGTGACACGCTGCATGGCGCTTAAGATACAATAAAAAAATTGGTTGTTTCTGTAACAACCTCAGCAGCAGCCTCATTTCCCCTCTCGTCTGTTCCAACAACTCAGCATTCAGCATCACCAGTATACTAATCACCGGCCTGATCATCTGTCATCATCTGCACCTTTTTCTCACTGGTTCATGCCTAAAATTAAAAGTTTTTTTATGCTTGAATGATTCATACTGTAGGTCCCTGTGTGGCTTAACAAACAAAAAACATTCCTTTGAAACTCCTCAGGTACAGAGACTGGACTGAAAATGAGAGCCAATATCTTGGCAAATGCACTTAAGTATTTGTTGTCAGATTACATGGAAAAATTTTGGCTCTGATTCCAAGTGCTGTGAGAACCTTAAATGTAGAAACTGGATCACTTTTAGTCCCCGTGACTAAAAGTGCTGTTGACATATCTGACCTTTACCTGCTTGCTTTATTTATCCCTTCTATCAGCTTTGACGTTGAACAACGGGACCATCGTTAAAAAGACAGATGAGATGAGAAGTAATTGAAAGTCATTGTATAGAACGGGAGAATGAATGAAACAGAAGAGAAGGAAAGCATGCCTGTGTATGGTCATCACACAATTTGCAGAGGCTTGTGGGAATGATAAAGGCAATCTATCCTGGGTTCGACCTTCCTGCCCCCTCTCTGTTGTGGACTCTGGTTCATTGTATGCACCGTGTAATCTAATCAGAACAGCTTGTCTGAAATGGACACATAGATCACTGTGCAGTCATCACTCACCGAATGAGATAAGTGCCCTAATTACTGACAGTCAAGGGCGAAGTACACAGCACAGCACCTCGGGCCTGAAAGGTTGCCATAGCAAGGTGTCCTATTTCTATACTTATGTAAAGTATGTTTAGAGATGTTTAAGCAAAACAAAACAAAAAGTTTTGATATAATGCGAACATCCTTGGGCAAAGGGGCGGGGTCATTATTTATGTGCATAATCCTGTGGAGGGTGATAGAAGTCCAACTAAGAGACTAGTCTTGAGTATCTGAAAAGGTCAAATTTTCCCTTTGGTTTATCCATTTGTTTTTCCTCTGGATGTCCATCAGAGCACTCACACACACACACACACACTGAGTCATCGCTACCAGAGCAGGAGCCTGCAGGGAGACCATGTTCAAATGTCATAGTTGAGCTGCATCAGTATTCAGGCCATGAACACTGTCATCATCCCCTGACCTCCTCCGCCATCACGTTATCCCCTCATTCCACCCCTCTCTCTCACTCTCTCTCTCTCTCTCTCTCTCTCTCTCTCGCTCTCTCCTTGTATTGTCCTCTCTTCCTTTTTTCCGCTCACCCTTCTCTCACCTATCCTATCTCTGCCTGATGATAAGATAACAACATGGACCCCATCCTCGTCTTATTCCTTTCCTCCTCTGAGACTTGCCTCATGCATTTAAACATACAGTATGACTCTTGTAGCACTTTATTAGAAAACCGGTCTTGACTTTACCATCATGAGAGGAATTAGCACCGTCTCCTCTCACCTACAGGGTCGTGAGGAGTTTGCATGTTCTCTGCCGGTAGTCTACAACTGGGTGTGTGAGTGTTTGCTTGTGCCCTGTGATGGGTTGGCACACTGCCTTGTGCCAAGGGTCCATTGGGATATGCTCCAGTCCTGTGACCCTGCACAGGATAAGTGGTATAGACAATGGATGGATGGATCTAGAGCTGGATTGGTACTCTGAGCTTGAGGACAGTGTCGTTGAATCGGTAAGGAGTGGCTTCTGATAACAGACACCCGCAGGGAGGGAAGAGGGAGGCGGCTTATCCTAGTGTGTGTGCGTGTGTGTGTTTTCAACGACAGAGTAATTCATCTGAATAAATTAAAGTATCATGGATTTTTCCCCATAATTAAATTCAAAAAGGGAAACTCTCATATATGCTAGATTTGTTATACACACAGTGAAATATTTCAAGTCTTTATTGTTGTAATATCTTACAGCTCATGAAAATCGTTTGACGAGCAGGATTTACAATGCAAGTATTGAGTGCAACAAAAAAGAATCTTGAAATATTTCACTTTGTGTATGTAATCTAGAATTTACAAGAATTTCACTTTTTAAATTAAATATTTTACAATATTCCACAATATTCTAATTGCTTGAGATGCCGCATGTATGGAGGGTGTCCGATTCTGGATTGTATTGGTGGGCCAGGGATAATTTTATGTCCCAATCCAGCCATGGTTGGCTGAACGGATATTATTCGATACCCAATCATGTAGCAGTAATTGTTGTTGGTCTTTCAGCTGCTCCCACAGCGGACTATCTGATCCGCACACAAGTTTGCCACAGGTTTTACACTGGATGTCCTTCCTGACGCAACTCTCCCATCCAGTGGCTGGGGTTTGGGCAATGTCTGGGAATCAGACCCGGGCCTTCCTCATGGCAGGCGAAAAACCAGCAATGAGCCAACAATGCCTTTAATCATGTAGCAGTAGTACAATACATAAAATCATACACATACAGTTAAAAGCACCTCCTTGATTTTGACCAGGTGGTTTAAATATTTCAGAAGCTGCTGATCTCCTTTTACACACAACAGACCCAGTGTTATGAATTTCCACAGATACAAACAGACTGCGCTCCTACGAACATTTGTAGATGGGAACAATTCACCGAAGTATTGTACAAAATATAGACACTGCACTGCATCAGATACCAATACTGACAATTATATACAACACTTTTAGTGTTGAAGTGAATGTATAAAATTTCCTAATTCCGGTATATTGAATACATAATGTATATCAAATTACTATATATAGTATTTTGTGTGTTTGTGCGGGGGTGCAGGAGAAATGAGTCGGCCTTACTGGTTTCAATGAATCAGGCCGGAAGCACGATCATTGAAAAATAGCTGTCCTGTAAAGCTGTCCTGATGATGAATAATCCTAATTTTAGAAAATCTTTAACAAAACAGAGTTCACAGTCTGAAACAGTGGAAAACAGCTCTAAGACAAAATTACGTCTCGGATTCCCCTCACGATTTAAAGGCACAGAGACAACTATTATATTACACACTTCACTATGAGGTTTATTTCCTGGCATTGTGGGGAAAGGGGACAGATTTAGTCAAGCGGATTGGTATGCTTTACATCGTATATTCACGTCAAAGGTGTATAAGACTCACTTTATTGGACTTGAGAACAAATCAGACTTACGAACATGCTACCGGAACAGAACTTGTTCGTAAGTCGGGGACTGCCTGTACATTGATTAGCCATAACATTGCACAACTGAACAAGATTTATCACCAAATATATTGTACAACAGCAGACTGGGCTTCAAAGACTCACTCATGCTTCGGGAACCAAAGGCTACAGATCCCACAAAAAAGCTAAAGCTGCACAAATTGCTGAACAAAATCAGTGTCCACCACAATGGAAAATTATCAGAACACCCACTGCACCACAGCTTGCCACACACGAGGGACAGCAGGCAAAGAGACCTAGGAACCAACCTAGCCTCGAAACTCCCCAGATCCCAATCTGATCGAGCAACCATGGGATGTGCAAGATAAATAAGTCCAATCCCATAGCACACAAAGGATCTGCTGTCAAGGTCTTGGTGCCAGACACCACAGCACACCCCCAGAGGTCTTGTGGAAATTGTACAAGAAGGTGAAGTGGCACAAGGGCAACCCAAAACCTAAGTGGTTTTATTGTTAATGTGTTAATCGCTCCTCGCTCACTCCATAGGCTCACTAGGTAGGCCTACAGTAGTAGCACTGGCACGGCTGCGGAGTAATCAGCGATTATGGATCTCAGGCCAAAAATGCGGTATGCAAGTGGTGCTGTAACGTGCCCCAGGGACAAGCCAAATGGGCACTGCAACCAGATCTGCACATGCACATCTTCACTACTTTCCTTCACTTTCTTTCCATCCTCCCTCCTTAAACTCTTTCTTCCCCTTTTTTCTAAATAAAATTCCCCTTTTTTCCTAAGACGTTGCCTCATGTCCGGTGGTCTGTGGTTCCAACTCTGAGTATAACCCACTACATAGCTTACCTTGTGGGTCAGAGAATGCATGATATGTTACATAGTCACATAACGGTCATGATGCACCGCAGCCAACATGAAAAGTCTTTTTGGCGAAAATATGGAGAGTACTGAATTACTTACTAAAGAAAACAGATATATACAGATATATAACTTTATTTAAACTTGTTTCTTGTTTCTTGCTCTACGGCGATTGGCAACCAATAAGGCTTTATTATGTCAAGACACATTGTTTGCATTCCTCTGAAATCAATCCACTGATTATTTAATGCGGTTTGCCAAGCAGAAACTCTTCCATTTCCCATATTGCAAGCTAACAACCTCCCTCATGCCCTCCAGGGCGCCAAAATGAAGTCGAAACACCTTGAAGTTTCGTGATAATTAAAACAAAACGTACTGAAATCCTAGAAGATTTCTCTCTGGGAAAGCTATTTTAAGAGACAGCTAGTTATATTTCAGTGGCAACAATCTGAAAAAATACTGCTGATTAAAGTAATGGAGAAAGATCACACTGCAGTAAGATTCAGAGAGTGGAACACCTGATCCTTGAAATCAACGGATAACTTGTGGAAGAGACGCATCTCTCTGTAGGGACTGTACACACAGTCATCGTACACACAGTCATTGACACCACTTGTACTGTACATTACAGGAACTCGGCTGGGAGATATTGCCACATCCTCTCTACAGGCTTAACTTTGCTCCAAGCCATTTCCACGATTGGTGCTTTAAAGGGGTTCCTGGGAGAACAACATTCCAAACATGAAGCAGGCCGGTTATGGCTTCGGTGTAATGGGAAAATCTTTTACTTTGATAATGTCCAAGCACTAGTGAAACACATTAGTGTAGCAGGGAATTATTATAGAAATAAAGGGAGTCTTGTAACTCACACACTCATCATCATCCTCTCACACTCATCCAGGCTTTATCCTGTATTCAGGGTCGCCTGGAGCCTATCCCAGGAGGCTTAGGGCACAATGCGGGGTACAAACTGGACAGAGTACCAATCCATTGCAGGGCGCGCTCACACACACACACACACACACACACACTCATTCACACACTACGGGCAATTTGGGAAACGCCAATTAGCCTAACCTGCATATCTTTGGACTGTGGGAGGAAACCGGAGTACCCTGATCAAACCCACCAAGCACTAGGGAAAACATGAAAACTCCATGCACACAGAGATGGGAATCAAGCCTGGCCGGGAATAGAATCCGGACCCTGGAGGTGCAAGGCTACGTAACGTTGTTACATAGTCACGTAACTATCTTCTGTTATTCTGCACAATCAAAAGTCTTGAACGTCCCTCATAAGAAGTAAGTAGGGTTTCTAATCTTTCAAGAACATTGAAGATATAGATCAGTTTGATTTTTTTGCTAAATAAATATTCATCCAACCTTCTTAGCCTTCATTTATCAAGGGATGATTTGTCACTGTTCAGTCCTGTACCACTTATTAATTTCTTAACTAGCAAACTGTGCTGCTTTGCCCCATGCTTTTTGGTTGCCCAGAAACCTAATGGTCAGCTAATAATTGTACTAATGCAGACTAAAGGATTATTCTCTTCTCTTAACATGTCATGTTTGTGCCCCCGGTAAAAAATTCAGCAGGACGATACTCATGGAATCTATCAAAAGAGCGGTTCTGTCTCCCAATCATGCATAAAATATATTTTAATCTGATTAACATTACTATCCATCCATCCATCCAACCATTTTCTTCCGCTTATCCGAGGTCGGGCAGCAGCTTCAGCAGGGATGCCCAGACTTCCCTCTCCCTGGCCACTTCTTCCAGCTCTTCCGGGGGGATCCCAA
>JAOTQY010000020.1:12169132-12179951 GCA_026413445.1 Dolichallabes microphthalmus | reverse complement strand
AGTAAAGTATAGGTACCCAAAATTTCTACTTAAGTAAGGTAACGAAGTATTTGTACTTCGTTACTTGACACCTCTGCTGACAGGATACAAAAATTCATGAATCCGGGTTTCAAATTGGTTTATTATTAAAGAAAAAAAAGTTATAACGTTATATTTAGTTTGTTACTGTTTCTTGTACTGTAGTATCGCTGAATGTGTGACCAATTATTTTTAAATAATAATTTTTTTTATATTACATTTTTTTATACCTTTCCACAGGGCGGGCTAATGAACAACATTGAATCAAATGTACGTAACGCCCAAGAATATGTGGAAAAGGCCAAAGAAGACACTAAGGCTGCAGTTAAAGTGCAAAAAACAAGCAAGGTGGTGAGTAACACCTCAACCAGTCCACAGCTGCGGTCTAAACCCACGCTCTCTTTCTCTTTTTTCCTGTCCTTTTCTTCTCCCCTACACTTCCACCTCCTCCATCCTGCTCGTGATGGTGCATGCACACGGTCAGGGAGAGATGATCGACCGTATAGAATATAACGTGGAACACGCAGTGGATTATGTGGAAAGGGCCGTGTCAGACACCAAGAAGGCAGTAAAGTACCAGAGCAAAGCGCGGAGGGTGAGTCACGTCAATGGCGCGTCATGACATCATCGTACCTGTCTTTGCTTTCATATTTCCACCTCATGTCGTGTTGGGCCTGGGCTTTGCTTTGTGCTCATGCTCATAAATGTCAGACTGGGACAAAAATGAGTGAGGTAAAAAAAAATAAAAAAATTTAAAGGTGTTCCAGGAGCTAAAATAAAGCAATGGAAACCCACACAAATGCAAATTGCAGTATTTGAGGAAAGAAATATAGCTCTATATTTAAGATACGCATATTTAAGTGGTTAGCAAGTCATTAATGAAGCTAAGTATTTATTAATCATTAAATACTATATATCATTGGGAAACATTGCAAACTTACTAGAAATCTTTTTTTTTTTTAACATGATGCTTTGAATTTTTTTCAGCATACTAAAGTGTCAATCGACAATCAGGTTGCAATTTGTGGATTAACAGAGGAGCATCCGAGACTGTATCCGTCCTTTCCAACCTTAGAGGATCCTTTAGCCTCGCCAAAATAAGGGTCCAACACTCTAATAGTTTGTTAGACCAACTTCAGCTTTAATTACAGCACACAATGTGACCTCACCAAGCATTTACTATAGGTGATCTGTAATCACTGTCTTTTATTATTTAAATTTGGCCACATTTCTTTTGTAACGTTGACGGTTCAACAACATCCTTCCAAGTTTTAATGTTGTTTTGGACAGTTCTTAATCCAATTCCAGTTATTTCAAATCTCCCTAGTTGCTTCCTTTGCTTGATAAAGGCCAACCTGATCCTCCTTGGCCAGACAGTGGATAACTCCAAAATATGGTTCCTTAAAGAGACCTAAATCCATCTCTTTTTGCCACTTCCACAGAAGTTGATCCTTTTAGGCGTGTGTGGGGCATTTTGTCTGCTCATCCTCATCATCTCGCTCGCTGTTGGACTCAGCTAGCACACAAAGAAGCCTCAGCTTGAGCCAGGATGAGTTTCTGAGTCTCTGAGGCAGCGGAATTGGATAAATAGTCTCTCTGACCAGGTTTATTGTAATTAGTGAGGAAGTTTCTATATGATTTGGGGTCATGATCTGGTAAGAAGTAGAATTTGATGATTTGAGACACAAAATATTGAACCATAATGGTAATTTTTTTTATAGTAAACTACAGTGAGATTATTTAACATGTTCATGTCATCACAATATGTTTTTAACGTAATGTAGATTTTTGTGTGCAGAAAAATGCATCACTCTGTGAGCTCACATACAGATTATTCCAACTACCTCACTTTTTTCTCTCACTCTTGTGTGTGTAGAGTGTTTTGCGTTATGCCTGCTGTGTATCTGCATCACCACTGGCACTCGACTGTATACTGTGTGTTACATGTTCCTTTCAGTCTAATACTGTTTTTGACACGGCCTTATTGACTTCCCACGATGATGGTGTGTGTGTGTACTACATGAATAATTGAATGAATAGACAAGTGTACCACAAGGCCAGGTCTCAGGGGAAATGTTGGAGTGTGCACTGTGCAGTCAGTTTTCTTTCTTTCTTTTTTTTTTTTTGTGAATCGGGTCAGCTTGCTAGTTTTCCAACTACACGAGATCAGCAGTTCTCAAAGTGAACTCTGAGAGCCCAAGGGCCTGTGATCCTTTTAACTGGTTACAGTAGTGATAGTAATTATTTTCATTTTAAAACAGTTTTTAGCCTATTTGAAGTGTCCCTTGAACTGATTTGAAATAGCTCAAGAAAGATGAAGAACAGGAAATGTTTCACTGTATTTATTGGACACATTTACAGTACCAGTCAAAAGTTTGGACACTAGTTTAGGTTTATTTTCTACATTTTAAAACAATAGAATTTTTTTCAAAACTGGGAAATAACACATGGAATTATGTAATTAAGTAACAACAACAACAGTTAATTGTTATTTTCAGACACTGGAACAGTTCTTGCAAGAACAGTGTTGTCAAGTGCTTTTAAAAAACCCATCAAGCACCATCATGAAACTTATGAAGACCTTCCCAGCAAAGTGAGACCAAAACTTACCTCTTCTGCAGAGAAGTTGTTCATTTAGAGTTACCAGCCTCAGAAATCACCAATTAACAAACAGCACCTCAGATTAGGGCCGTTATGGAGGATTTATAGAGTATAAGTAGGAGTTACATCTCAATATGTGATCTGTGTCAGAATGTTACAAAATAATAAAGATTTGAGAAGCAGTGACAGAATAATGAGAGAAAACAAGAACATCTGAATGAGGTTTTGCTACTGCCTTGCTTGTTCCCTTCCATCATTTTACGTTCCAGTTCATGAGATGCCAGGATCAGAGATGTTGGATGACAAGACAAGTACGCTTAAGACCATGGAACAGTCTCAAAATAGAGCAATGTGCATTTATCGAGTTCATACTACTTCCTAGCCACGTCTCTGTCAGGTTCTCAATGCGTCGCTTATTTTTTATCACACACATGATCACATGCTCACCAGGTCTGATGAGATCGAAGCAAGTTTTACTATGTCCAATCAGTTCACATCGCACTCTTACTGGTAATTTATCGCTCATTCACAACATAGTGATTGCGTCAGGCTGGTATACAGTATATACCGTGACATGCGCAGTGCTTTTCACCATGAAGTGACAGTGTGAGGAATTGGATTCAGTATTGTACTAGACAATTCCCTGAACATAACATAGACTGCTGCATACCGCGCCATAAATATGGTAAGCACCAGGAGGATGTAATATGAACTGAATGTGATCTTCTACATCATAGCAACCATGGTCATAGCACATAGAAGAGGTCTTTGTGAGAACTCCATTGATGGAGCAACAAAGCAGTGGCATTGCTGAATGCCATCCAATCTTTCCTGTCTGCGCCATGCTTGTAGTACCTTAATGAAGAGGTACTAAGAGGAGTTACAGTAGTTATGCTGTTTACTGGTCAATCTCCTCATTACTACAGTACGTCCTTTTTAGGTTTTTCCTGTGACTTGCTTTGACCTTGTGGCAACTCCATGTCAATGGAGACAAATTTTATTAGTGGACATTTTTTTTTATACTTTTACTCCATTCCTTCATGCAACAATTATTCTCCACTACTCCACTATATTTCGCGTTATGAAACTACAGTTTTATTCATAGCAGTGCCACCTGCAGGCTGTTATTCATAGTTGCATGATTTGCCTTCCCTATTCATGTAGCAGGTGTTTGAAATCAGAAGTGGAAACAGTTGCAGATAAGAATAAAACAGCACACACGCACACACCAGTTCCTACTGCATTCCTTGCAATTTGTACACGCTCTTACTGCCAGTCATCCAATTTCTTTCCGGACGTTGTGGGAGCGTGGCTCAGTGTGACATTTAAAGAGTCCCTTGTATTGATCTGAAATAGATTACATTCAAACCCCAAAAGCTCAAGAAAGACAAAGAACAAGAAATATTTCACTGTATTTATTGGACACATTTTCAGTACCAGTCAAAAGTTTGGACACAAGTTGAGATTTATTTTCTACCTCCTAGAACTTTTTTTTTTCTTTTTCCAAAACTGAGAAAAAACACATATGGAACTATGTTCAACAACAACAGTTAATTGTTATTTTAAGACACAATAAGCTGGTCAGCTGTCCAGCTGTTCCTGGAACAGTTCTTGCAAGAACAGTATTGTGAGGTGCATTTACATGATGAAACTGTCTCTCATGAAGACCTTCCCAGGAAAGCAAGACCAAATCTCTGCTGCAGAGGAGAAGTTCATTTAGAGTTACCAGCCTCAGTAATCACCAATTAATAAACAGCACCTTAGATTATAGCCGTTGTGAAGGATTTACAGAGCATGGTCCTAAGAGATTAGATTTGATAAGATTTTATATTTTTTAAGATTAAAAAAGCATTTAAAGAATTCTAGGCTTTTTATGGTGTCAGAGAAGTGCTTATGTGGTGTGTTTGATGCTTATGTGGTGTGTTGATGTAAAACACAAATGAAGTGTAACAAGATGGTGACTTTGCTACAAGCAAGGATGCAAGCAAACAAAAAAGACGATGCTAGTTCATGCAGAAATCTCACTGGGAATGAAAGGGAACTTTATCCACCATTAAAATGACCAAATCTCAGTGAGAAATGTCCCCACCACACACACTGAGTCATTTCCTCAAACCTATAAAGGCATGTTTAGAGAACCTCAAAGACAAGAAATGACTAAGTGGAAGTCAAAGAGTGTGGGTTAAAAAACAGTATTAGCACAACTGTTATCTTCTGTGAAGATGGCATGTCTGTCTGTGCCTTTTTTTTTGTTGTTGATCTGAGTGATAACCTCATAAATGACGCCCCCATGTGGCGTGTGTAGTGTGTGAATTCATCCGCTGCATGTCAGAGTTTGGATTTACAATGCATTTTGTGAATATAAAGCCCGTTCATTGTGTTTTTTTGTTGTTGTTATAACCCCTGTGCAATCATTTTACCTCTAATAATGATTAAAAAGACTATTAGAATGATTAACTCTGCAGTTCTTCTCTTTTCATGCTGCCTGGATTTCTTGTTAACACCTTTGCAGAAGAAAATAATGATTATCATCTGCTGTGTTGTGCTAGGAATTGTTATTGCTTCCACTGTAGGCGGGGTGTTGGCCTGAAGCACACGACAATTAAAATGTAACAGCAAACCTATACATGCACACGCACACACTCACACAGAAAGAGATACAACACGCTGTTTCTTGGCAGCGTACAATCAGTACAAGAAAAATGTAAAGAAGGAAAAAGAGTGTTTTTTTTATTTTTCCCGCATGAGGCTCTATTTTGTAAATGTGCAGTTATGCGGTGTGTTGCCCTGGATGTCCTGTGTCCTTGTATTAAAATAAATGAATAAATAGATTGCATTTATTTTTCATTAAATATTAAAGTGCTGATAAAGAGTTCCTGTATTAATACAAAGAAACTCACATGTGATCACTGCCATTGTCTCTCCACAAAGCTGAGAGAGCCAAAAAAAGCCAAATATGCAAATGTATTGCATATTTTTCTTCAAAAAAAAAATGACATTGAGGGCAAGAATGTCAATGATTAGATAGTCAGAGATTAAATGTTGATGTAGTGCTTGGGACAAAAGACTGAATTATAATTTTTCTCACTGATATTAATATACATCTTATTTTTAGTAGATTAATCTTTAAAATTGAAAGACAAAACGATCTAAAGCTGACGTGTAATTCTAAAAACATGGCATTTTCAATGATCTACTGTAGTCCGCAGTTCATAAACTTCCTGATTCTAAACTGATGCACTTAGCAACGTGACGTAAAACGTGGCTTAAAGTGTATCGAAATTACAAGCATTGATTTATACAGAGCCGCTGAGGTGACATGGTAGTTACTGTTTTTTAATATGGTGTAGAAATGAATTTTATGCAGAGTGAAAGGTAACTTGACTCCATATTTCACATATCTGTACTTTACATATGTGGAGACTTTTTACTTTTACTCTATTATTTCCTGCGCTACGAAAGTACACTGGTGCGTTTTATTCGAAGCAGTGCCACCTGCAGGCTATGGTTCACAGTTGCATGACTTGCCTTCCCTATTCCTATAGCAGGCGTTTGAAATCAGAATTGGTGATGTTTGCGATAGCGTAAAACCGCACAATTGCAGTTGGAAACACAAACAAACACACAGGTAGAAAGGGACTCTTTTACTATGACTTGAAGGCTACTGTAAGCAGTACAAGTCAGTTCTTTTGATACATAAGTCAATTTTAAGTTAAGCACTTTTTTTCTACTTTTGCTCAAGTAGAATTGTAAATGGAGGACTTCTTCATTTTTCCTCGAGTGATATTTTTATTTTCTACTTTTACTCAAGTATAGATTTATGTACTTTGTCCACCTCTGTATATTTTTAAGACACAAGCAAGACTCTGGATAAGGTTGGGTGCTCATGACATGGCATGTGCTTAATGTTTTATAACGAAATTGCGTTCATAATTTAGAAATTGACATTTTCAAGACAAATCACAGGCCCAATTGGCAAATCCAAAAGAAAGAACAAAAAAAAAAAAAACGAGGCAAGGGTTAAAGTGATCCATATGGGTCACTATCTACAGTTCGGCATGATTGATTGCAAAGTTTAACCATAACAGTACAAAATAAGTAATTACTGCCGCTACATGATGGTTGTATATTTCCTGTTTTTTTAGAATATTTTTCCTATTGCTTGGAGTGTAGTGTGTGGAAGCCAGAGGTGGAAGGTAACTAGGTACATTTACTTCACTAATATACTGAAGTACACACATTTGCACTTTTATCAGAGTAGTTTTATCAGTGAATACTTTTTACTTTACTCCACTACATCCTACAACAAATATTTGTACTTTCTACTTCACCACATCTGTGCATGGCATTGCGATACATAACCAGAGCAGTGCGTAGGCTTTGAAGTGATAATGCTGCCGCCTACTGGCTATTATACACATGCATAATTGCATGGTTTTCAGGTGAGAGAGGCTACTGTAAGCTAATACAAGCTCAGTACTTAATACTTAAGTACATTTGAAAGTGAGTACTTTTGTACTTTTACTTAACCAGACATGGATGCGAAAGACTTCTACATTTACTTCAGCAATATTTTACCTTAAGTACTTGAGTAAAAGTTGGATATCTCTACTTGAGTGTTGCATCAGGAAGGGCATCCGGCGTAAAAACCTGTGCCAAGTTGTAGTGCGGACTGGATGGTCCGCTGTGGCGACCCCTTGTCGGGAGCAGCCGAAAGAACAACAACAACTCAAGTACAGGATTTGTATACTTTGCTCACCTCTGCTTATAGCTACAGTCGTCTAATGTAATTGCTTTCCTGATGTCTTGCTTATTTTACAATATTTGCCATGAACAAAGCGAAGTATGTCCCAGCCACAAAATAAATAAATAAAATAAATCTCACAAAACTGAATGAATTGCCTTAAATGTTAATTTATGGCAACATATTATTAAAAACTGTCATCTCAGCTGCTCTGTAGATTTCTATATAATTTATACTGCGCTGAATTCCTCTTCATAGTATCCTAATTGGTAATTAGTAACAAATGACTCCTGTTTCCCCTCTTAAATATTTAAGAGACTTTTACAATTTGTGAGTATTTATGCCAAACTATCCTTACCTGAGAATTCGATTGAAGTTAACGCTTTGTGATTGGAAAGCATTTTTATATATTTTAAGGGAGGATATTTCCGGTATTTGTCTGTATGCACTATTATCATCCTTTCATTAGAGCCCATCTCGCAGCTGCTTCTTTGCCAGTGGCTATAGTTTCCATTCTGTCTTATTTCCGTATACTACATTTAGGTGTGAGTGTATATGTGTGTGTATGCATGAATGAACGTTGTGTGCATGCCAACTGGGGGCCAAGTTTTGTATGTATGTGTGTGTGTATTAAAAGCCTGTTAAGGTGTCTGTAGTATGCCATTTGTGTCCTTGTTCTATAAAAAGTGTACATTACTATAGTACTGGGGTGATGTCAAAGTCCCTCTGCACAGATACTGCCAATGACATAACTGAGAGTGTGTATGGAATATGATGTGATTATTGAGTATATATTGTCGGTGGAACTGATCAAGGTCATGGTCCCACATTTCTGTCTCGCCTTCGAGCAGGCGAATCAAAAGTGCTGTCTTGAATTTTTTTTTCCTCGTTTTGTGAAACACTACCTAGCCAGCTTATTTCGGCTAGGTTCAGACAACCAGACCACCTACTTATGTCACTGCCTCTGCGTTGCAAATTAATGTTATGTATGTTTGTTTTTCGGGTTTAATTTTTAAGTAAATCTTGTCTCAATACAAATCCTCCTGTCCTGTCATTATTTCCTTGTAAAAAAAAAACTGTTAATTTGTATTTAATGTTCTGTTTAATTTATGTTTAATTTACTGACAAACGTACATGATGAGGAAAAGGCACGAGTGTTTTTTTTTTTTTTTTTCAGAAAGAGGACCTTTGTTCAGGCCTTTATCTTTATCTATCTCCAGGCCTTCTTGCATTACTTTCTTAAACTTATAGACATGTCAATACTCGTTTTAGTTAAAATGCTATAAATGCATAGGTTGCCACCATTTCTTGTTGCCATGGCATCCAATTTGCTCTGGCACAGCAGTGGTACCATGGATTGATGATGATTATACATTATTCTGTACAAATGTGTGTTATAAACACAAGGTGGAAAGGCAGGACCTAGTATTCCCAGACCTGTCTGAATGTTTTAAACATCTGCATTTCTAGTGCTTGGAGCTACAAGTAGTTTAAGATGAGCTGTTTTAATACAATGTAATAATAATAATAATAATAATAAAACAATTGTTTGGAAATTTGTCTGGCTACCTTGATGACCTGCAACCAGGCCACATATATTTTGTAGGGCTGCTACCCTGCAACATTAGAGCAAAAGGAAGACTAACTTGCATGAGTCCGTGGCTTATAAAGAAATGGTTCCATAGTCAGTATGGGGTGACCTGGTATTATACTGTACATAATAAGTCACAAATAAAATAAACCAGAGTATTACTTGTCTGAAGCCTTATTCCTTCCTATCCATTATTGTCTTTGCCCGGGAGAAACGAAGGGCAACTGATGGAACTTTTGCTGCCAACAAGAAGTAACAGAATTTAGTACAGAATTCTCTTTTCAACTCAGTTTCTTAATCAGGGAGAAGATTTTTATGTTTTTACTAACAAGGCCCACATAACATCGGGTCCTTGAACGTGCCTACATCATGTTCCACTTAATGGTAATATAATGTTCTCACCAATAAATGTTTATTGTGACAAAGGAGATGGACTCCAGGGTGCATGGGCATTTATGTGTCATTTAACCTAACCGCTCTAACCTACATAGATAGATAGTTCATGCACTACAGTATGTAGTATTGGACAAATAAGTTCAGTAGATTGTGAAAAATGCATTTTTTCAAAAAACGTTGGTACTTTTGAACACTTTTCTGTAGACGGCATACATGCTATTGATTTTTATGCACTTATTGTACAAAGTGGTTTCTTGTGTATGTTTGTTATCTAAAGGTTTGTGCTCCATTAGTTGTGACAAACTAGAAAACTTCTACTTAGACTTAGCATTGTCAACATTACTAACATGTTTGATCATTTGTATTAGTGGTTAAACTGCAAAATTACCCAGGAAGTTGACCTTGCTCTAAAAATTTCATAAGCCACAGGACCCTTTAATTAACTTACAAAAGGAAGTGGTGCCACTCTGGACAATCACACGTTGTAAAATGTAAAGTATGGTGTGTATTGATATCAAATGTACCCTGAGTAATATGCTAAAATAGCTCATAGAATTAGTATATGGTATATGGGACCTCGTTCACGACTGTTGAGAAAATGCCAAGAGTATGCAAAGCTGTAATCAAAGTAAAAGTTTTTTATCTATCTAAATTTTCATCTCATTTTGAATAATCAAAGATCTAAAAATATTTATATTTACATTTATATTTTACTTTTTTGTGTACTACATACAGTATTTAAATGTGATATTTCATAGTTCCAATGCCTTCAATATTGTTCTACGCTGTAGAAATAAAAGTTGAAGTGTGTGTCTAATATTTTACATTTTGCATGCATTTTTGCAAACGTACAGTATATGCACATGCTGCAGATGATATATGCACCAGATCGTAGATAACAGATTAAAGATCTAAGCAGCAGAGGATGCTTTAAGATAAAAAACAAATAATAAAGTTATTATTGGAATAATAAATCCTGATTCCTTCATTGCAAAATTTTTATTTGAGGGGCAAGACATTTATTTGAGGGGGCGCTGCCCCCTCTTGCCCCCCCCTAGAACCGGCCCTGTCATGTGGTCTGACGAATATTCCCTGATGATTGACCCTTTTCAAGCGTGATGGAAATCATGTAAACTGCTGCACCCATCATGCATAGTGGCCACTGTACAAGTCGCTCTGTAAGTCAAGTCGCTCTGGATAAGAGTGTCTGACAATGTCACGAACCTTGGGTGTGTGTCGGCGTGTTTGTGGCATATATGCAGGAGGCGAGCTGGCGGTTCAATAATAAAGTTTATTTAAGTCACACAGGAAACAAAACATAAGCTCTTTCTTAAAGCACCTAGTAGTCTTTCATCAACGTCAGTAAACTTAAATAAACATACACAAACCTATCGACAACTAATGCAACACAACTTAACTCAACATAAACAGGCTATTTATAATAAACTTAATTACCTTCCTCGGTTCAG
>JAOTQY010000020.1:12117713-12128620 GCA_026413445.1 Dolichallabes microphthalmus | reverse complement strand
TTGGGAGGCGGGTATAAAGATAGTAAGGGCCCATCTGATTGGTCAAATTTGGACACACAAATGCTTGGCACATAAATGAAATTTCATTTATCGCAACTCTTTGCGATACAGATATTGCATATACCATTATTGCGATAACGATAAATTTTCTATATATCGTGCAGCCCTACTGCAAACAACATTTGGTCCGATAAACAATTCATGTGGTTTTAGCCAAAATATGATTGGACTTTGCTCTGGAAGATGGCTGTATTTGTTAACCCCAGATCATAACATAACGCATATATTCTGCCAATTTTTATAGACAATATCTGCTTATATTCCTGTTTAAATTCTCTTTTCCACTTCATAGCATTATCTATTCTGTAATTACAGCACATACTCACTGCATAGCCATGTTGCACAATATTTACTGTAGTTAATTAATTTCCACAAAATAATTAAAAGTTGAAGTGGGGGTTGTAAATACTTATGCACTATATGAGCAATATACTGTACAGGTTACTTTTACCTTACTTCTAGTACACTTACTTTTGGGATTCAAATGTCGACTGACTACGTAAGCTCACTACACAGGGGATAAAATAAACAATTGCCTCCGCAAATAACAACAATAAATAATTCCGTTTTTACAGGTAATAAGACTGAAACACAATTTAGCCGTTTGTGTAGTGAACGTTTAACCTAGCTAGCTTCTCGTCAACCAAAGCGAAGGAAAACACGTCCATAGCACGACATTTTGTCCGCACTTTAACACACAGGTTAATACAAATATACTTTCATTAACATTAATAACATATAACCTAAAAAACAACAACATGTAAATAACTTACCGACCCTCAGTAACAAAGACAACGCACTGCTTTCATCTGAACACTGAAGTCTCGCGCGCTTCCAAAGCGCGCACACTGCGCATGCGTTGACAAGTATCGTAACCCAAACCAATATTTGTGATTGGTGCAAAAGTTCTAAAAAGGGGCGTGGCGGAAAGCGTCATATCGCGGAAGAGTTGCGGGAACTTGCGGAGTGAATGCTAATAATAATGAGATAGAGAGATTGTCTATTGATTTGTTCTATAATGAAATATAAATTTTAATCGATTTAATAACTGTAATTACCATTTAGATACATTGATAGAAAGTCAAAGACATTCTTAACCTGTCTGTTTTTGCTCAAATAGCTGAAACAATTTTTTACTTTTTTTTATTATTTGCAATTTCTCTCATTTGCTTTATTATTATTATTGTTCACATAATTTCTTTATACACTTTTTTATGCTTGTATTGTCACTCACTCATCGCCTACACCGCTTCATACTGTATACAGTACAGTGTCACAGGGACCCTAGAGCCCAACCCAGGAGACTTAGGACACAATGCAGGGCACACACATTCACACACTCTGGGCAACTTGAGAATGCCAATTAGCTTTATCTGCATGTCTTTGGACTGATGGGGACCACATCTGGGAGGTGCCCAGAGGAAACCCACCAAACACTAGGAGAACATGTAAACTCAATGCACACAGACCTTAGACAGGAATTGAACCCTCAAACCGCGAGGCGACAGTGTTAACCACTAAGCCATTGTGCTGCCTCTTTATGCTTGTATGTGTCTTGAAAAATGTCTCCCTCTGGAACCAATTCCTCTAGGTAACAAAGTGAAATAAGTTAATGCAGAATGTGCACTTTAAAAAATGACCTACCTCAGAGGTCATGCATAATAATAACCTTCTTTTAAAAAGCAAATGTACAGTTAATACCATACAATAAGCCTACATAATGAGTCATATTTTTACGCTTGCCCTAAACGGCCTTCCCTTTGTACTGCGATTCAGGACGGTCCCCTTTATCAGGCTTCTTCTTGATCAATTAAAGCGGTGAAAGGTTTTTCCCTGCGGCCCTTTCAGCGCTCGGCCCAGGAGGAATAGAGAGTTATCGTTCTTTCTGTGCGTGGTGGGGACAGGAATAAGTGGACTGTCTATAAAAATGGCCCTCTGCTTTATCAGCGTCCCTGTAGGGCTTTGGGTTCAGCACTTGATATTCGGCTTGTGGAACAAATAATCTATTCTTATTTCCCTCTCTTTCTCTCCATCTCTCTCTTTTTTGCCCTTGGCCTGTTGGATTAGTGAACGTTCATCCAAGCTCAGCAGAAAAGAACGCTCGTGTGAGATAGATGTGTTCAGCATGCGAGTGCTTCTTTTAACCCATATACTTTTTGAGTTACTGCACATTGCAACCCTCAGCTCAATAATCATACTCAGCATTATTTTATCATAATGACTTAATGACTTGGTCTAATTGTATAAGATATGTTCATCAATCTGATTCTGACCCAAGGACATCTCGGGCTCTCAAAATCCTGTACTAACTTTGGATTGGGTGGAGAGTATATGTTTTATTATTATATTGACTCATATTTGGATTATATAGTGAAGAAAACATGAAACATGTAATTATTTGGAACAGTATTTATATATAAAGTAGTATAAGACAACAAGTGAGTATAACCTATCTATATAATCTTATTGAATCTTTTGATGTGTTGTGTTGATGTCATTTCCTTTAAATATACACTCTAACTAACAATAGTTATATTTTGAATTTGAACATAAGAAACTAATCAGGGCTGAACTGATAAACACACACATGCACAATCACCCTGATCTACAACCATCTCACAATTGTTCATACCTACCTACAGTACCTGAACTGCTCTTTGCAATATTTGCACAATATTTTATTTCACTGCTATTTGCACACAATTTTTTAAAAATCATTGCTGCTACTTGCTGCTATGTCAACGTTTATTGTTTACTGTTTCTTTTCCCACTACCTCAACTCATACCTCATCACAACAAAAAAGTACTGTAACATGTTATGTTGTTCTGTAGCTCTTTGTTTGCACATTTGTTGTTACACTTTGTTGTATGCTGTCTATTGTTGTCTCTTCTTTATATAGAGATAGATAGTTTTAGGTTAAGTTAAAAATGTAAATCTGTCATATCTGAGCTAGATCTCTTAGTTAGCTAGCTGATTCCGGTAAAGCGTGTTGTTAATTTATGTTGTGTTGTTAATTTATGTTGTTGCATGTATGTAGCACCTTGGTCCTGGAGGAACGTTGTTTTGTTTCACAATAAACAAAACAACATTGGCTTTATTGGCTTTTATGACAATAAAAGCCTACTTCAGTGCAACTTCCATTATTTATCCTTTCAGATCGCATTTTCGCACAAGATAATCTTCTGACTGATTAAGCTGATTGGACGAGAGGCGCTCCACAAGTGGTGACAGAGAGTTTAACAGTCCTGGGATGTTTAATTATATGTCATATGTGTTCTACGGGTTAATGTTAATTACACTAACTTTCGGTCACCAGCATTAGTAAAAGTAGGTCTATAAAGTCCACAGTACAGGAAAGAGGAGACAGCAGCTGTCTGCCAAAACCCACATTCAAAAACAGTCATAGAAGCACTTTCACCAAGCAAGAACATCTGATAACATTACTGTATGTCATCTTAAACAACACTTTGTCTCCTTAGTAACAATTTCTAAGTTGTTCCGAATTGTCTCAGAACTATCAGTCTTGTTCTGTTTACGGCTAACACAAGCTACAAAGCTAACTAGCTCCTAACACAAGGCTGAATCTCAAAGCCCTCTTTAACCCCTATTCAAGGGCACTGCTTGGAGTGTGGAATAAGGGATTGTAGAGGCGTGCTGATATTCAGTACAACAGCAGTCCCTCTCATGTGATATTGCTTAAATAAATGTTAAATGTGTAGGATTTTACAACCAAAGAGCTTTTGATTAGTTTAAATTTGCTACATACAATATCTGAATCATTTGTTAAGATAATTAGGTTATTTGCTGTTAGGTTATTTTGATAGATATTTTTGATAGATGAAATCAAAATGGATTTGTCAGAAAAAGATGGGAAGTATTACCATGTACATCTATACTATAATTAACTTCTTGTTATTCTTTAATATTGTAAGCAGATTAAATGCTTCACAGGGAGCTGAACCACTTTGTGTATATAAAAAAATAAATTTTGCTTAAACACTTTGAGCATGTTAACTTAGGTTCAGAACAGTTATTCTGAACTGGTTTGCGGGAGCCTATCCCAGGGGCCTCTGGGCACTAGGAGGGGCACACCCTGGACAGGGTGCCAATCCATCACAGGGCACAAGCATGCTCACACTCACACACTACGTGCAATCTGGAAACGCCAGTTCGAATAACCTGCGTGTCTTTGGACTGTGGGTGGAAACAGGATTAAGGAAATCCTGAAGGAAACCCACCAAGCACGGAGAGAACCACTTCGCCACCGTACCACCTTTGATAGACGAATTAAATCAGAATCCTAAACCTTGCTTCTTAAAAATGTAGAAATCTAGAAAATGCAAAATGTTACAAAAATATCTCTGGACACACACTTTTGTACTAGGATTACATAATTTCTGTATCTTTGGTGTAATGGGAATATGCATATGTATATCATATAGGGCATATACAGTACCATGGTATACATAGTATGGCAACTGACACGCAGTCAAAGACGCATACTTGTGTGTGTGCGTGTGTGTGTGTGTAACAGCTGGCTCGTGCCTCACTCAGTGGGGCTTTGGTATGTGTTACCTCTGCGTGGAGGCTGTAATCATAAAGTCTATGGAGCATGATTCCCTTAGGGATTTAGACACACACACGCATACACACACACACATGCAGCAGCCAAGTGACTGATTAGGGCAGACAATCTTCAATTGGCTGAAGGAGATGATGCTTTTCAGAGCCTCATGCGTCTGTGTGTTTGTGTGTCTCTCTCTCTCACACTCTGTCTCTCTCCTCATACTCACATTCTGCTAATAATGGCTTTCATGCAATGTCGCTGATGAAATATTCATCAGTTCTCAGCCGTGATCCTTGAGCACAGACCAATCAGAACACGGCAGGTTCACGTGCGGAATGTTCACGAAGTCCGCTGAGAGTGGGTACAACTTGTAGAAATGTTGGTCCCAGTTAAAATGTGTGTGCGAGAGTGTGTGAATGAGTGGGTGGACGAGATGGTAAGTGCTTTAATACATCACATACAGTATATGACCTTTACCGCCATGCATTACACAAAAAAAGGCACACACACCAGACAGAATCTTAACCGTTCTCAGGAGCCATTTATGCTAGTTTTAAATTAGTTAATATTCTGTTATCTTTAGCGGATGAATTCTAAATGAGATATACTGTATACTGTACTTTATTGCTAGTGGAAATGTTTATTTTTTTTACTAGAAAAATACAGAAAGAAATCAAACACTCATTGGTTCTTTCTGGCATTCTGCTCCTCTAAGAAACTTCAAGTTTTAACAAACTACAGATGAAAAAAATTTAGACTGTTAGTGTGTTTGTGTTTGTGTGTATATGTGTGTGTGGGAGGAAAATCACCTCTGAGTAATCACCCTCATTACGTTCGCCCCTAATGAGTCCATATGGAGTTTTAGGATTTCATTATGCTGCTAAAACGCCGCCAGTGGCTTTACTGTGAGTTATTAGGTCTGAAACAATACAATAATCGTCACGTAGCATTACGGTTTTCATTCATTTCTCATCAAAAGGCTTTGTCAAGTCGCTCAGTGATCAGTAAGAGCTAAAAACATTCCTTTTTTCGCACATAGTATGGCGTCGCTCAGCGAATATCAGACTCGTGTGCAATTTACTGCTTTTTTGTACAGTGACCTAAAATTGTCCCCATAACCATGAAGGGTGTCCAAGTCAAACCGGGACTTTTAATAAATCTCCCTTTATTTCTCTATATAATCCACTGCACTTATCCCAGTGTTTCACTAGCGTTTGGATACCATCAAGTTTAAATGTTTCTCAGCCTGTTCAAGCTTCATGTCTGACACGCTGGCCTCCCAGGAATTCCCAAACATGTGAAAAAGGCTTGGAGTGTGATTCATGATTCTGTCATTATGAGTGTGTTTACAGATGCGCCTTCTGCAAGTTATCTGTCGATTTTCAAGAATCAGGTGTTCCACTAGTTCAATGTTCATGGGAATGATTCAAATCCACCTTGGCTGGGATCGCCATTCAAGGACGCACGGTCTTCTTTAAAATGTACGTATAATTCAAACGTTTTACTGCAGCTCCGATTCGCATCATCTGTGGTTGAAGTGTTCTGTAATTGTTTTCTGTATAATGCCTTCATTCACAAGATTCAGTTTGTCTTGGACGCGCTTCATAATATCCCTTGTCTCCTTTTGTATTCCAGGCATCCATGATGCTAATACGATTAATTAAGAGGAAATATTGCATGGAGAACAGGTGTAATGAAAGGTAAAGGCTCCAAATTTACATTTTAACCATCACATGGAAAAGTATACACACACACACACACACACACACACACACACACACACACCTACCTCACAATTATTCTCTGTCTCTTTAAAGGGGTTAGTGTAAAGATATATCCCATAAAGCTCTTTCTTCTTTTCCCTCTCGCTCTCTCCCTCTCTCTCTGACACACAACATCCATGTCCTCTAGGTTCACCTAAACCTTATTCCTTTTCTACACACATACACACACACACACACACACACACACACACACATATGCACACACATGCACAAGGTCGCCGCTCTGTTCAGATCTTTCACGCTCTTTTGGTTCTCTTTAGGCTCTTTAATCTCCTCCTTCTTTGTGACAGCAGACCCGTGACTAGCTGTCAATCAAACGATGAGACGACACAATGGGAGCGCCAGAGCATTCAGGAGCACGGAGGGAGGGTGTACACATGGCCTCTCTCTCTTTCTGTCCATCTGTCTGTCTGTCTGTCTATTACACACTCCGTCTCACCTTCTTGTCCATTCCACCTCATACCATTTCTCTATTATTTTCTCTCTCCTACCATTGATAATAATAATTAAAAACAGCTTTACCAATATTCATTTTAATGACTGTACACAAATACATATAGTTTTATTTACATACTGTATATAGAATACACAATTACTGAATACTGTAAGCCATTTTATTTTTATAAAAAGGGTTGTTGCAGTCTTATACAATTATCAGGGGTGTCAATATTTTTGCAAATCACGATCTGCATTCCATTAACAAATATGATTTATTGCCTTGAGAAGTTCAGGATTTTGAGGCTTTTGGTTGATGCTAACACCTTCTCATTCTGCTCCCTTTCCTTGTTCATCTTGTCCAGTTGTTTGGGGAAAAAATTTCACCTATAACATTTAAAAATCTTTCTAAATTGCTTAGGAAATTTAACATTTCTTCATGTTCATTTGGTCTGTACCTGTTTCCACTCTTTTTCAAAAATGCGTTTCTATTGATCCATCTTAATAATTAACTTGTCCTTGACATTTTTTTATGTTCCTCCTCTTTCTCACTTCCTTATCAGTATAATTTTGCTTTATAACTTTATCCTGTAGTGCTCCTCAATGTTTGGTTCTGGATCCAATTCTTTTACATTGTATTTCCTTCCTGTTAAACAGGTAAGAAATCAGCAGCATGAACTCTATGGCCTAAACATGGTATTGGTGCAAAAAAAGTCTCACCTACGTATGTGAAAAGTGAATTTTCAGATTTTTTAATATTTTTTTTTTTGTGAATATTTGCATACATATTTATATTTTTATCAGATAAAAATAAACACATTTGCTTAGATTTAGATTTAGAGTCCAATTTAGATTTCACATGAAAGACATAAACCTGAAAAAGTGTATTTTTCTAAAATGCAAAATTGTTAAGACATTGCAACATGGATTTCATATGGTTATGGACACTACAGATTTTTTGGGGGAAAAAATCCAAATTTTGCACTGAATGCTTAAATTTAAGCAACAATTCTTACAGGTCATATGCTACTGAAAAACTTATAAAATTTTTAGTATCAATACCCATAAAGAAATATGAATAATTTGCATTTTAAATGATTATTGGTCAATGCGAGACTGTATAACTACTTTTTTTTTGGAGAACATATAAAGTCATCTACCCAAAACGACTAAAGTTAGCAACCTAAAATTTTTAGGGTAGCAAGATTTGTCATTTCCATGTTGCCTAAACTTTAGAAGCAGCTTCTAAAGAATACACACATGTTCTGTATTATAGGTGTAACATAAAATAAAAAATAAATAGCTGCTACCATTGGATGATCATTGTAATATAGTTGTAACGTTATTGACTTTGAGCAAATGTTGATTAAACAACTCAAACATCACATTAGAACTACAGTTTCAAAAAACACAACCTCAAACACTTTAATTGTAACCTTTACTTGGTTGCTCAACATCTATTCGCACAACGTCCAACCACATCCACAGTCCCTTACATTTCTAACAGTGAATTCCGATATAAGAATTCTGGTCAGAGCATGTGTATCTCATGTTGGGCTTTACATGTATTTGTAAAATAAAGTCAATCCAAAAAATTTACCTCCTTGAAAAATTCCCCCAATTGCCCCTTATTAAAATGCATGGGGACTTGTGAATAAGCAAAAAACAACAGACTCTCTCATGCCAATTCTCCCTCAACACACAAACCTTCACACTAAAATGTTCAGCAGGGCCTCCTGATGGCTCCCAAGAACAGTGGGAAACCATTTGGGATGTACGAAAATTTGTTTGGGACCTGACAGAAAACTGATTTTCCATTGAATACTGTAGCATTGGGCGCCTACTGTAAAAAAAACTAATTCCTAAAACCCACCAAAGACATCATGTTAAAGATTCCTCTCTCAAACAATCAAATAACCAAAGCTGTAGCTCTAATACACACTCAGTGGCCTCACACACAGCGTACAGTAAGTGCTTACACCTTGGGAACCATTTGGGGTAAGAATGAGCTGTTTCCACTGTTCCACTGAAAAGAGATGAAACATTGTGCCTCTACTTCACAATTTCTCCAGGAATTGTCTCCCATTATGTTTATCATTTATTTTCTGGAAAGCACTTTGTGAAATTTGTCTTGAGAAGCGCTGTACAAATCTGCAGCAGCTTTTGAACAAAGACAATACGAAGTACAATGCACCTTAACAGTGTTAGATTTGCTCCTGAAATTACTTTTACCGTAAGAAATAAGACTGTAAGACTGCAGTATTACAAACTTGTGATTAAAAACAAACAAACAAGCAAACCAACAAACACAAAAACAGGGAATTAATCATGGGCAACTGCTAAACATTTAACTAGAGCTTAAGGTTTTAACAGACTGCAACACATCTCTCTTCTCCTATTCTTGAAATAGATCTGCTCTTCTACAAGGTCTGTTCTCTCTCTCTTTCTCTTTCTCTCTCTCTCTCAACTCTGTGTGCGTGTGTGTGTGTGTGTGTGTGCACGCACGCGCATGTACCACGTACCTCTGCAGTGAGCCTCCTGCAGAAACGTGATCACCAACACCTCACTTTCAATCTGCTGCTGGGAGAGAAAGAGACGTGAAAAGAATTTCAGATGGAGGAATATTCCTAATCTCTACCTCCTGCTTCTGTAACGTGGGTGTTGTTATCAAGGAGAGGAATTCTCCATTTCTTTCTACTCCATTTTGAGAATGCTCAAAAAAGTAAAAATAAATAAATAAATAAATAAATAAGCAAAAGAACAACAGCAAAAAAGCAACAGCAAGATTAAGAACCCAACATCAAAATAGAAAAAAACACATCAAGAGAAAGCAAATCCCAACCCCAAAGCAAATTTTTTAAATAAAAAAGCCCAACAAAACATAACAGTAAAACATAACAGCAAAAGTAAGACAACATAAAAAATTTCCAAAACACAATAGCAACAAAAACAGTCAAATTTAACACACAATATCAAAATAAAAACTTCAAAGCAAAAACAAACAAAAATACACAACAGCAAAACTAAAAAATATCAAAGAAAAATAAAAACACAACAACAAAATAATCAATCAAATAAAAACAAACAAACAGAAAAATAAATAAATAAACTGCAAAATTTGGAAAATGCAAAAGCTAACCAAAGAGCAAAACAAAACAGCAAAATCAAAAACAATTAAATTTTATTCAATTTTATTTGAAAAGCGTACAATTGTCACAAAGCAGCTTTACAGAATCAAAAGAAAATTATGGAAATGTTTAATAAACGTGAGAAAATATGTATGAATTAAAATCAGATAGTCCCTGATGAGCAAGCCGAGGGCGACGGCGACAGTGGCAAGGAAAACCCCTCTGAGATAGTAATAGGAAGAAACCTTGAGAGAAACCAGATTCAACAGGGAACCCATCCTCATTTGGGGGAAAACGTATAGCAGCGATTAATCTGCAGTCATACTATGTATTAGGTGGCTGGAAGTTCAATATAACAGATGATGTGTTTAAGTTAATATGGAGTCCAGTTCATTATTGGAGGCTCAGGTACAAAACTATCGGAAATTCCAGTCCTGAACAACTGAGTGACAGCAATCGACCAAAGATCTGCATCAGCCAAGTCAAGGATCGTATTCATGGTAAAGTGGAACCATCCTCAATCCCCACACGCACCCTAAGCAGACCACACGGGGCATCCAATCAGAAGCAGAGCACCAGGACGAGTCAGACAGGTCTGGAGGACAGAGGATCACTGGTAGCTCAGGAACGACATGCCTAGCTAGACAAGGAGAGAAACAGAGGGAGAGAGAGACGAGAAGAGAAGGAGAGTTAACAGTTAGGTATGGTCACAGTCTTATAATGTATAAGGTGAATGTATATTTAGTGCAGAGTGCAAGCAGGGACTCCGGTAGGACAGCATAATTAAAACGGAGTGCCAGAAAGAGACACAGACATGAGGGCACCCTAGGATGTAAAGCGACCAATCACTTCACTGTCAACAAACCTGAGTGATCAGTGAGAGTGGGGAAGACAGCATCTAAACATACCAGTTCACCATAATACTCTACGTC
>JAOTQY010000020.1:12099285-12110760 GCA_026413445.1 Dolichallabes microphthalmus | reverse complement strand
TTCTCACACATACACACTTCCATGAATTTTCTTTTCAAATTTTCTTTTCATTTTTGTGAAGCTGCTTTGAGACAATGGCCATTGTAAAGCGCTATATAAATAAAATTGAATTGAATTGAAAAATGCAAAAGTAAACTTTTTTTCCCGAACTTGATGTGTTGGAAACAGAAAAAATGGGCAAGGATTTGAGTGACTTTGACAAGGACCAAATTGTGATGGCTAGACGAATGGGTCAGAGCAACTCCAACACGGCACCTCTGGTGGATTGTTCCTATTCTGCAGTGGTCAGGATATGCCAAAAGTGAACTGGTGACCGGGTCAAATCAAATTCTAATTTTATTTGTCACGTACACAGTCATACACAGTACGATATGCAGTGAAATGCTTATACGACCGCCTGTGACCTTAAAAAATAAAAGCTTATAGATAAGAGATAAATATGAATAAAAAGAAATACAATAGAAAATAAATGTAACTAGGATAAACATAAAAATATTCTATACAAATAAGGACATTACACAATATAGCAAAATATAGAAAAAAAATTCAATTTAGTGTAAAATATAGAAATTTAGTGTAAATAAACTAAAAAAAAGTACAAACGACGGGGGGGGGGAGGGGGGGTGTGCAAATATACATAAAAAAGTGTCTTATTAAAGTGTAAAGTGCATTGGTCATGGGGTGGCCAAGGCTCACTGATGCACATGGGGAGCAAAGGCTAGCCCGTGTAGTTCCATACAGCAGAAGTGCTGGTGTAGATCAAATTGGTGAAAAGGTTAATGCTGGTTGTGATAGAAAGGTGTCAAAAGACACTGAGTATCACACTATTACTCAATATTAGGTGGTCATAATGTTATGGCTGGTTGGTGTATATTCAGTAATGATCTCTGTCACGTTCCTAACGGTGCTTTGGTTAATCTAAATAAAGATGTTGTAAGAAAAAGAGGAAAAAGACTCAGAGAGATACACAGAGAGAGAGAGAGAGAGAGAGAGAGAGAAAGAAAGCAGAGCTAGTTTTCCCCTCCTCTCTTCTGTCATTTTTAGCTTACCTCTATGTCACCTATCGTTTCTTCTTTTCTCTTCTGTCTTCCTTTCCCATCTTCGTTATGTTTCCCTCTCATTTTACTTCATTCTCATCTTCTTGTTAGTTCTTCTACTCTCTCTCTCTCTCTCTCTCTCTACTTTCTTCTCCAGCCCTCTTTGATTCACCTATCTTTTCATCTCTTCTGTTTCCTACTGTAATAAATTATCCTTTGACATGTTCATGAGTCCCACTGCTGCTCATTACACACACGCACACACATACTCGCACACACACACACACACACACACACACATTTACTTTTTAATTCTATTTTTGTGGATTATTCCACAGTGGTATGTTCACGTACTTCCCCGGACTTTTAAATACCTTTAAGCATAATCTCAATAATTAATATAAATTCGTTTTGGCTTTGTGTGTATAAATATATATTTATTGGCGTGGTGGTGGCTCAGTGTGTTAATGCTGTTAATGAGTCATTGATCCGAAGGTTGGCGGATCGAACCCCAGCTCAAATAGCTCAGGTTGCTTCTGTTGGGCCCTTAAGTAAGGCCCTTAACCCTGTCTGTTCCAGGTGTGCTGTAAAATGGCTGACCCTGCACTCTGACCCCAGCTTACCAAAGGTTGTTGGTTGTGTGAAGAATAAAGAGTTTCACTGTGCAGTATTGTATATGTGATGAATAAAAGTTGAACTATTTAATGGCAGTAAATATTTAGAAGCCAAATCTAAATTTTAAGAGCCAAAATTGAACTTTTATACCATAACCAGCTGAACTCACTTAAGTAACTCATGTAGCCATGTTGATTTAAATAGCCTTGCAGGAAGAGGAAACGTACAAAAAACTTAGTTAGCTGTGCTTGGTTAGCATTATCTTATCGACTCTAATGGGGTTCGAACAAGCAGGGTGTAACAAAACACCAACTACCAGTATGTCAGTATGTTCATCCAGGTACAGGAGAGAGCATGATAGTACAGAAGGGCTGTGTTCAATAACAAGGGCGCTTCTTTAACCTTCGTGAATGCATGGCGGTTGAATGACCTGATGAAATGTTGTATGTTCACAAGCGCTCTCGTTATAAAATGCAGCCCAACTGTACTCTCACTTGCACTCCTTGTGCCAGCCAAGCAGGGTGCAGGAGAGGAGAGGATTAAATATCGCTGCATTTTTTTTTCTGGGGTTCGGTCACCACTGGAGATTATGTGTATAAAACCAAGCAGCAAAATAAAAACATGAGCCACTTTGGCGAGCATTTAAATAGCCATCTGGAGCTCTAATTCACACACACTCACTCATCATCTATGCCACTTTATCCTGTATGCAGGATCATGGGGGCCTGGAGCCTATCCCAGGACACACACACTACGGGCAATTCGGTAACATTAGTTAGCCTAATCTGCATGTCTTTGGATTGTGGGAGAAAACAGGAGTACCTAGAGGAAACCCACTAAACATGGGGAGCACATGCACACAGACCCAGAGGAGGGAATTGAACCTGGACCGCAGAGCTGCAAAGCACCGGTGCTAACCATTACACCAAAATGCCACCACCCCCATGCACACACTCTTCCATTTTATTGAAATTATTATTAATTATATTGCTATGCATTAGTTGTTGTGCGGACTGGATATTCCGCTGTGGCGACCCCTTGTCGGGAACAGCCGAAAGACCAACAACATATTGCTATGCATTCCTGATCGATTTTTTCTAAATATTTACACTGCCCCAATTTTTTTTTTTTTTTAATTGCCATTTCAGTAGGGTCAAATTATTAGCCTGGATCAAGCAGAGAAAAACTAAGGAGATTTTAAATCACTGGACTTGGGTTAAGAACAGCCCAAAACATTATCCAAATTGGGAAGGATATAGCTGATCTGTCAACTTAGTGGAAATAGTTGAAAATGCTTGATGAAGCTGCATTATAAAAAATTATAATAGAAATCACATCTATGTTTAATTATGAAGGTAAAAGCATTCAATGGTAAAAGGAATCATTTTCATACATGAACTGGTCAAAAGATATGCTAGATGTGTTAAAATCTTGCCATTCCAGTTCATCCCAGTCAGGCTGAGGGTTGACCACTCAAGTTTTTTGACTCAGACCTTGGTAAACCAAGTCTTGGTTTTGAGGGCATTGATTTGTGCACGAGAGTATCGTCATGCTGGAACAGGTTTAGGTCCAATGTACTGCCAATAGTCTGAGAAAGGCTCAAATAAAGGTGTGATTAGCAGGTGTCTACATATATTTGACCATACAATGTGCATCTTCAATCAAGCAATCTTAATCTGGGAATTTTTAAGAACAGGACAGCCCCTTTGCCATGTTTGGCGTTGGGTGCCGTGTTCTTCCAATATCAACCAGTGAACCAAGTCTTTATTGTTAATATAATTAAAGAAAACATATTCATTGCTGTAAGTGGTTAACACTCTTCGTCTGATCCAGTGTACCATTGGAGTTTATGTTTTCAATTTCATATTTTTGAATCCCAGAAAAAGAATAAGTCTCAGGAGACCAGAAGTGGATTTTCAAGAGCAAAAACGCCTTTTTGCAAATAAATCTGTGTATGTGTCTGTCGCGGATCACTAATTAATTCCCATGTTGAGGGTTTTTCTGAGCATCTTGGCCCAGTCTCTCTCTCTCTCTCTCTCTCTCTCTCTCTCTCTCTCTTTTCCAGTCGTTATTCTGCTCTGATACAGAGGAGAGGTTTTTGGAATAATTTGTCCCAGAGAGAGCAGCTCAGTAAATCACACATGCTTTGATTTAGCAAAGCAGATTTAATTTTGTTTGCTTTATGCAAACCCGTATGCCTTATGTGAAGACACGTTTTTATATCTTAGTGGGGACCAAGAAAACGTCTGACACTTTTAGAGGTCAAAAGCAGTCATTTGGCTGGTCTCAAGGAGAAATTGGATAATTAGATAATTATGAAAAGTGACACAAAACAGTATATCTCCATCCGGTTATTAAAATAAAAATCAGTGTCAGATTTTGGTGTATCATAGCATTCGTTTAATTAGCATTAATACTGTGTTTGTCAATTAAAGGTCCTTCCTCACAAGGAAAGTCTCAATGAGAACTTTTAAACTTTAATAATTTTAAATTCCGAATGTTTATGCATACTGTGTAAGCTCATGTATGACATAAGCAGCAGTGGGTGACTGGCTTTGTTAAAAAAAAAAAAGGAAACGAGAAAAAAAAGGAAAAATCCCAATTACATGGAGTGTACTGTGGCTGAGCTAATTAAAACCTCAGTGTTAGCCAGGAGGCGAGACATTTCCTCAGCAGTGAAACATACACAAGCTGTGTTTAACCACGGCTGCTCATCAGCCCAGTTAAAAAAGAGATAATATACTGTATATTGCTTATGTATATTTACTTTGATATGATCAATTTTGATGGCGTTATAAATACCAGCTTTATAAACGTATATTAAGGATTTAGGATCATCATGTCGTTTCATGTTGCCAAATATGAGTCACTTTTTTCCACCATGTTCATAGTTAATGATAGATCTTTTGTCCAATCTCTAAAAAGTCTTGTGCTGTTTACAATCTCATTTTGTTGTCCAGAACAACCTCCAGAATCCTAGCCAGTCTTCCCTCAGAATGACCCGCTCCATAGAACCTGCCCTTGTGCCTGTTCCTGAGAAGATACACGCTGTTAGATTAGGCAAACTATTATCAACCCTGATCCTTTTTGACCTCTCAGCAGCCTCATACAGTCAACCGCAAGAATCTGTCTGTCCTCATGAACCATAAACTTAGTGGCGCGGCATGGGGCAGCTTTCGCTTTCTCCCCACGTGGATGGTCATATCTACAGTACTGTAGCACATGATTCTTCTCCACGAGCTTGCATCTCATCATGTCTAGCAGATATCTCCTCATAATCTGATATCGAATTCTAACAAAAATGAGCCACATCAAATCAGGTATGAAGTCACATTTTGGGTGATTTGAGTTACGCATTTTTCAAACTCCTGGTTCAATGTACTCCATTTTGATCCTGCAAGTTTATTACAGTATCATATCCGATTGCTGAGATATGGCCAGTACGAGTTTGTTTATTAGGAAAAAACAATAAAATCCACCTGGAATCAACACCAGGATTTCCTTGCTTCCTTCCCTTAAAAATAAGCACAGTTTTATAATGAAAAATGTTAAAATATAATATAAAATGTTTTTATATTACAACTGGAGTAAGTAACCAGCTTAGATATTCTTCATTAAAGTGTTTTAAGACAATCACTCACTCACTCACTGTCTATACCGCTTTATCCTGTGGACAGGGTTGCGGAGGACCTGGAGCCTATAACAGGAGACTTAGGGCTCGAGGCAGTGTACACCCTGGACGGAATGCCAGTCCACATACACACACGTACACAATCTCACACACTATGAAGTGTGGGAGGAAACAGGAGTACCAGGAGGAAACCCACCGAACATGTGAAGGACATGCTGACTCCATGCACACAGAGGCGGGAATCAAACCTGGACCCTGGAGGTGCAGGGCGACAGAGCTGGCGACTAAGCCACCATGCCACCGTTTTTTGACAGTGTTATAGATTAAAAATGTCTCAATTCCATTGAAGGGTCAGGAATATATGGTATTTATCAACTGCCGAAATTGAAGAATCCATATATTCACCTGCTGCACTCTATTGGTCATAGGGGAAAAAATCGTGGAAAACTTTCTAATCACATTTACCATTCCTTTATCTGGCGTTCTCTAGGTTTCCACCCTGCATTTAATGCATCGGTCCAACCTAACTGACGACACTTACAAAATCCTATAATGTACCACATTCCCTTTGAAATGTATTTATGGCTTTGAAAAGTAGAAATTGAACCAATCACATTACTCAGCATGTGCTCCCACGCATGTAGACCAGGTTATGGCTCAGTTAAAGCAAATGATCTCTGGATCCACAATTTTTGTGGTTTGATAAAAAGAAAGTCTATTTTTTATGCTAGCATTCCAAACATTTCGCTGCAGCGGTGGCACCTGATTACTTTTATTGGTCAGAATTCTTGTCAGTCCTGATTTATTTACCGTAGCTAGACACTTTAATTCAGATTCACACACAATACACACAGACACAGACTCCTACATCTGGGCCAGATATGAGCACAAGAAACTTTTAACTTCATCTAATTTCTTTGGGAAGAAACAGAGACAACCAGAGTAGTCACAACATCAAAGGAGAAAAAAGATCAAAGAAACTGTTGTAAATATGAAACCTATCATTGTAGGTGTGTGTGTGTGTGTGTGTGTGAGAGAGAGAGAGAGAGAGAGAGAGAGAGAGAGAGATGGAAAGAGAGAAAGAGAGATGTACGATATGAAAAATGAGCATGGATTCAGATGGCCGTGTTTGAAAAATGATCTGAGCTTTATGAGGCTCTATTAGAATGTTTACATTGCATTCTCGATCGGAAGAATTAATCGCCGCCATTTGGAAATTAAATGCGCATTACGACGCAATTAACAACACAAATGAGTCCTGTACTTCTTCACACACTCACACACGCACGCACACACACACATACACACACACCCTCACACACACACACACACCGAAAGAAAGAAAGAGAGTAAGATATTGTGCAATATTTCCCAATGAAACATTATTATTATTATTATTATTATTACAACAACAACAACAACAACAACAATAATAATAATAATGTATATGCATATAAAAACATAAATGACAAATGGGCAGAAAACAGATAAACATATGGAAATAAGACAAGATAGGCAGATAGACACAGGAATACAGACAGACAGAGAGACACATGTAAGTAATATGGACAGACATATAGATACATCGAAATAAAACAGAAAGACAGACAGATAGACACATAAAATAATATGGAAAAACAGATAGAAACATGAAAAAATACAGAAAGGAAGACATTAGACATAGACACATGGAAATAAAACAGACAGACAGATTGGCACATAAAATAATATGGACAGACAGATCGACACATGGGAATAATAAGGACAGACAGATAGACACATGGGAATAATAAGGACAGACAGATAGACACATAGAAGTAAAACATAGACAGACAGATAGACACATGGGAATAATATGGACAGACAGATAGACACATGAAAATAACACAGACAGACAGATAGACACATAGAACGTATTTCACGTTAACAAGCCACGTTTTTTGTTTTTGATCATAATAGAATGTTAGGATTTTATTACACTTATAAGTGTGTGTGTGTGTGTGTGTGTGTGTGTGTGTGCGTGTGTGTGTGTGTGATATGGTCCATAAAACTTGAGCTGGCCATAGCCTTTCCTCTTCAAAGAAATAAAAACAGTTATAAAAGTTTATAGTCTGTGTTTTAGTGTGTGCGCGCACGCACACACACGCAAACACCTGACAAATGCCTCATGTCTTACACGCTTTAATTGGTCATAAATTGACCTGGAGTAATGACTTTTCTCTCAGTGTTGGAATAAGGAGAGAGAGAGAGAGAGAGAGAGAGAGAGAGATGGTACAATAGAAATCTACTTCCTTTATAACTGCACTATATAGCCTATTAAATTATTTCTTTTACACCCTAAATAGTGCACTTCATGTCCCTTGGACTAATGTTCCCTACTCATTATATAACTGCCCTACATAGTGATGGAAGAAATTGCTTCTACACTTTATTTAGTGCACTACACCATACATCTGGTAGGAAACCTTTTGGGACATGGCTCCTGGATTTCTATATAACTGTTCTAAAGAGATAGGGGAAATTTATTTATTTATTTATTTTTACCCCACAAAAAAGATTTCTTGGATTTATTTATTTATGAATTTCTTGGATTTTTCTGTTTCCGCCCCCAGCAAAACATCAAAATTGCGACTTGGTATGAATTATGCATTAGCGGAGGCTGAGACGAGGCCCCTGGGGGGACAAGGGGCTGCCCGAGCGCGTGCCTGCTCAAAAGCCCCCCTGCTGTGACAAACCTGCCCCCCCACAGGAAGCACATCACTCTACTTCCTCTGTCCCCGAGGGCTAGACGGCATCTCACACACTCATTCAGCCAGCCTGTCAATCAAAACCACACATAAACCCGGTGAGACAGAAAAGACCAACACACACACAAACACAGAAACAGCCTACGTATGTATAGCAGACTTGGGCTTGGTAAATCTTGTGAACAAAAAAACAAAAACAAAAAAAAACAGATGTCTCCTCCTCTTCATTACCTTCATCGTTTTCATGGTAAAACTGCCATGAGACAGCATTAGAGTGATTGTGTAATTCTGTATGATGATGATGAGGTCCATTAGTTTTGTTGTCACCCAGTAGTGTTAAGGATTCTCTAAGTCTAAACAAATTTAACAGAATATAAGGTAGCTAGCTTGTGGTCAGGATTAAGGCGACAATAAAAAAAAATAAAAATTTAATCTGAATTGTGATTTTTCTCAAATGGCAGAATTCTAAGAAAAATTCAGAATTCTGTCAAAAAGAATTTTGAGAAAAATGTCAGAATTTTGAGATTAAAGTCAGAATCTTGGAATTAAATTAATAATTCTAAGATTATTGCAGGAATTCAGTCTCATCTATAATTGGTTGGATGCTTTACTACTTATGAAACAGTGAGCCCCTTCTTCAGCCAGAGACTCAGTGGATGAATGTAAAGACTGGAGACAGGAGAGGGTTGTTCTCAAGGGTCATTTAATGTTACCCCCATGTGGAACAAACACGCATGGAAAAGAAAAGCGAGAAACAATCAGATCAAGTGTTTACATGGCTAATTTTACCTATTGGATTATGAGAGGTTTACGCCCCCTCCAACTGAAACTGTTCTGACATGATGCATTTTTTTATTCTGATTGGTCTATTATTCCCATTATTAATGGAATAATCAGAACCCATATACTGTAAATGCACCGCTTGATGCAGTGAGTCTCTCAAAATGGCAGTGATTCTACAGGCAAAGAGTAAGAGACTTACAGTATAGTACTCACCATATACAGTAGGTGTGTGTGTGTGTGTGTGTGTGTGTGTGAAATAGTGTCAAGCTCCTCACTAATGTAATGTAACCCTAATGTCCAGTTCATAGCCAAGCTCAATCCGGCCTGAACACTTAATTACGCTAACTTAATTAATTAGCTCAGATTAATTGATGACACTCCAGGTTGAGAAAATGCTAGCTTGTGCCTTTACCACACATCTCCAGGGAGGGAGAAAACTGATATGTGGCAACGTTTCAAGCTCTTGTTTACTCTGCAAATGCACTTGTTCTCAAGAGGAGCCTAATTATTGATCTAAGAGGGGACGCTGCCTTTGATGGTGGTTTTGGAGGCTGATGAGTTTGAGCAGAGTGTACGGATGAGGAGGTGAGGAAGCCGGACAGACTAAAGCGCTGCCGCAGCTCTGTCTTTAGGTAGAGAAGAAGGGTGGGCAAAATCAAATACAAGCAGGTGGACAAATAGCATTGTGGGAAACCAAAGTAAAAATAGACCAATATTTCAAAGAATGAAGATCATATTTTAATTCTAAAGATTAATATTCATTTTGATGCTTGCCTTTAATATTCTAATTCTAAAACTGAACGGTATTGATGCAAAATCTACATTACTGCAGACAGGAGAAATAAATGGCATAATGTGTGGTCTGTGTCTCACTTTTGTGGATTATAGGATTAATTAGATGACAGAGAGAGAGAGAGAGAGAGAGAGAGAGAGAGAGAGTTGCACATTCTATCTATTGCCCTCATAGGCAATGTATGAACAGCATATTGTATTGTTTTTTTCCTCTCTCCGATGTCATATGTACAACTTAATTAGCCTTTAATTAGCCTTATTAGGTTATTAGGATGAGAAGTGTTAATTAAACACACACACACACACACACACACACATATATAGACCTCTGGGAAATGTTGACATTGTATTCATAGTTAATTGAATTGTATCTGTGTGTTATCTTAATTCAGTTCATCTTCGGCTGTAAAAAATAAAATGTCAAAGCAGATAATGTTTCTTGTGTGTGTGCATGTGCGTATGCGTGTGTGTGTGTGTGTGTGTACAGTTTTGTTGGTTTTGTTGGAATCAGATGAGCTGCCAATGACTGTCCATTCCAAAGCTGTCACTCACAACATCTCAGTGCACAGGACTATCACACACACACACACACACACACACACACACACACACACACACATAGAGTATCCCGTTCTGAAAAGTAGATGGTCGACACCACACAGCAAGATCTCAAGAAGGGCACAGAGGCATGAAAGAGCGAATGAATCTTCAGACAGTTAAAAGAAAGAGTGAGAAAAAGAGAGAGACAGAGGGAAGAGTGAGAGACAGTGGGGAGAAAGAGAGATGAAAAGCTTTTTTTTTCTGCTGCTTCACTCAGTGACAGCCTGAAAAGGAGCCTATGGATCTGGAGATGTGATATGTGAAGAAGGAAGAGTTTCATGCCGTGCTTGCTGGCTAATACAAGAGCCTGTCAATCATTATTCTGGCAGGCATAAGCTGAAATTCTCTCTCTCTCTCTCTCTCTCTCTCTCTCTCTGGAAACATGTAAAATTTCTGACCAAGCTAGTTTACAAAATATAATTTTTTAGACCCACCCAGCAGAACGGAAGGTGCGAGAGGGGGTACTGATGTTAATAATGGTATGAATGTGTAGGTTGTAGGGAGATAGATCGTGTCACATGTTGGGAATTAATATGTAAATGGTAATCATTCTCAGATTATATTAGGGGTGTTATTACCGTATTATGGGATATATACATAGGGACAGGGAGGGTGTATCAGGTCATATTTGGACATGGGTTGGGTTGTACTGGGGTATACTACCATGTATACCATGTAACAAGATATACTGTGTTGTATGTACTGTACATTGGGTTGATATTTATGATCCTTGGGGCATTTAGTGTTAATGCGTTGATTAGGGTGTATTAGGATTCAATGGGGATCATTAGGTTATCTTATGATACACTGGGATGTATTGAGGTTCTTTGGGTGTATTGGGACATACAGTATTGGTTCGTATTAAGGACCACTGGGTTGTATTAGAATATGTTTGGTTGTTACAGTATATATTTGGATATAGTGAGGTTTATTGATGTTTATCGGGAAATACTGGGTTGTACTAGGGTATATTGGTGCAGGATATATCAGGGTGTAATTAGGTTTGTTGGTGTAATCTGGACAATGATGGGTAATAGGATATACTTATTTTGTACTAGGGTATATCTGTGTGTATTGGGACATACTGATATTGGTGTGCATTGATACTTTTGGTTACAGTAGGGTTTATTGCTTTCAGAACTAACCTGGGGTGACCAGGAGACGTAGCTTAGCAGTTAGCCCATTGTTGCATAAATGGTAAACCCAAACGCGGAGGAACACGAATAGGCAGGATAATCACGCTATTTAATCTAAGGACTCTCACGAAAGG
>JAOTQY010000020.1:11979685-11995162 GCA_026413445.1 Dolichallabes microphthalmus | reverse complement strand
CTCTAATTCTCGTCTCGAAATACAAGACAATTAGCTCTCTGCTGCCACCTATTGATATGGAAGAGTATGACATGATTATTTAGACAGCACGGGACACTCGACAATGGCATGTTACGCAGACTTATTAGTTTTCAAAAAATGTTTTAAACCAATTAGGTGAAATTTAATAATTTCCCACGGCACACCTGACGATTTCTCACGGCACACTAGTGTACCGCGGCACACTGGTTGAAAAACACTGGTCTATAGAAGGGGTGTATAAACTTTTCGTAACTTGTAACTTTATGCTAGGAAGTACTGAAAACAGAGTGCAGGTGGATTGATGGACTGTTTAGACATTTATTCAGGATTAAGGAAATAGAAATGAAACACATACACAACCAGTTTATTTCCTGCTCTTATTTTATTAACAACATGCAATAATCAGAAACCAGGATTTGTTAGGGTGCCCCCTGGTGGCCAAAGGCTTAATCATGTTATTTATGATTATTAGCTTATTAGATACAGATAGATGCCATTTTCAGTACTTTGATGTAACACATATGGCATTAGGTAATTAACCAGGAACAGTCAGTTGATATTTTAATAGTTCTTGCTATTGTCAAGTGCATTCGCAAAAACCCATCAAGCACCATGATGACACTTGTTCTGATTTAAGACCATCCACGAAAAAGCACAGCTTTTACCTTTGCTTGTTTTGTTTGGCTTTACATTGCTGAAATATACAGTCAGGTAGACTCCCTGGGAGAACTCAGCTTAATTATGCATAAGTGTGTGTGTGATCGAGGAAGAGGAGAGAGAGAGATGGAGAGAATACACTTGTCTAAGAGTTAATGGACATTTAATAGCGTTTAAAGATGCCTGATGTGATGTGTGTTTGCTCAGAGCTGCGATCTAAGCAAACATACAACCAACACACATTTTGTAAGATTGTTGACACAGGGACAACAATTCTGACATTAGCGCTAATACGTGGTTCAGCCATTAAAGATCAAGTCTGCTTCATTCATCTGAGAGGGAGTGAGAGAGAGATGAGAATTAGGGCCTTAGTTCTTTCACAAGACATTTCCTCAAAAATCCCAGTTTGACTAGAACAATCCTCTATACAGACACATGCTATACTGTTTTTTTTTTTTTTTCCTTCCCCTTTTGTATAGTATAGCACTAGGGCGGTACGGTGGTGTAGTGGTTAGCACTGTCGTCTTGTACCTCCAGGGTCCGGGTTCGGTTCCCATCTCTTTGTGCATGGAGTTTGCTTGTTCTCCCCATGCTTGGTGGGTTTCCTCCGGGTACTCTGGTTACCACAGTCCAAAGACATGCAGATTAGGTTGATTGGCGTTCGCAACTTGCCCGTAGTGTGTAAATGAGTGTGTGAAGTGAGGATTGGCATCCTGTCCAGGGTGTACCCCGCCTCATGCCCTAAGCCTCCTGGGATAGGCTCCAGGTCCCCATGAATCTGAATACAGGATAAAGCGGTATAGAAGATGAGTGAGTAAGTGAGGATAGCACTGTCGCCTTGCACCTCCAGGTGCTGGGTTCGATTCCACCTCGTGGTCTGTTTGTTCATTAAGTTTGCAATGTTTTCCCAGAGTGCTTGTTGGGTTTCCTCCGGGTACTCCGGTTTCCTCCCACAGTCCAAAGACATGCAGATTAGGCTAATTGCCGTTCCCAACTTGCCCGTAGTGTGAGACTGGGCGTGTCTATTGTAAAGTGTGCAAGTGAATAGTAGCTTCAAACATTATCACATTATGCTGATGGATTGATCCCTTTTCTCATCATAAAAGCTTGTAGCCAATTAAACATGATTAAACAAATGAAACAACATATTGGATTTGAATAAATATAGAGGAATGTTGTTGTGATAATGATTACCTTTTATGACCTTCATTGTAGCACATCTGCCATGCTACTTAATACTATCTGACGGTAATATAATCAAATATGCTGGATTTGTGTTCATCTATGGAGTGGTGTTACTGCATATCCAAAAATCTGAAGGAAAAAAAAAAACTAAAGCTACATCCAATAACTGAACGATCATAACACGTTGAAGTCTCATCTCTGCGCTCAGTGACTACAACATGAATCTCACAGATGACTGAATCTGCATGTAATTAGAGTGATGATGCAGCTGCAGCCATTTTATGGCTATTTCAGGAATGTGAGTGTTTACACACACACACACACACTTGTCTTTGTGTTTGTTTCTCCCTCATCAATTGAAATTGTTTCAACTGGACTGGTCCAGTTCTGATTTAATGGTTTGCACGGATCAGATGCATGGCAGCGTGTTGGCACAGAGGTTACCAGTGTGGCTTCGCTATGCCAAGGACAAGGATTCGAGTCCCACCTCCAGATCTGTTTGTGTGCATGCTTGGCAAGTTTCCTCCAGGTTCTCCAGTTTCCTCCTACGGTCCAAAGCCCTACAGATTAGACTCATTGGTGTTACCAAATTGTGTGAGTGAGAGTTTGTACTTTGTAATGTACCCCGTCTATAAGATCCTTATATAAGGACCTCTGTGTATTTTCTTTTACACAAACTTCTACATGGTTGAAGAACTGATCAAGTTTAGTCGTTATGGTTGGAGCTTATAACTGAAAACCGTGGGGGGGAATCCATTTTTTGTTGTTACATGACAAAATTACTTTCATTAAAAAGTAATCAGTAACATTACAGCGTTACTTTCTGGTAAAAGTAACTAGTTAGAGTACTTCTCCATTGCAGAAAATAATAACTCCTTTGTGATTCCTTGTAACGCTCAGCTAAAATAGCTGTAACTAAAGTTACACTAAAATAGGGCTCTTTATCCCTGCGCCTGAGTGCCTTAAAAACCAGTGAGCAAGAAGGACACAAACCCGACCAATTCAAATTAACCAAAAGTGTATTATACAAAAAAAGAAACAAAAAAGTGCACCAACCAAGAAAACTAATAAAATAAAATGTATATAATGAAAAATGGAGTGTAAGTGAGTGTGTAAATGTCCAAAGTCCAGGTTATTGTACGTGTGAATGGAGGAGATGGATCGGCCTCACTAGAAATGATGGTATAATCCCGGGCGGCCGATGGCGGAGAGTGAGAACGGGAAAGATGCAATGTAGACGGTAATAATCCAAATCGCGTGGAAATCCCGCAAAACACAGTCTCCTTTGTTCTCCTTAAAACCTCCGAAAACAACATGAAACAGCGCGCTGACAACTCCAAACTCCCTTCCCGAGTGTTTTTCCGGACCGGCTTTTATTTCCGGGTCAGGTGGCCGCGTGCGTCACCACTTCCCGTGCCGACCGGTAACGCAGTCTCGCGAGAGTTTGAGAGCGGGAACCACTACACATATCCAGTTCATAGGCACAAACAAACCCTTGGGACACAATTAATAAAGTGCTGCAGCTGCTTCATTATTTAGCCGTCCTATTTACACAATAAAATTGCACCTTATGTGGCTGCGCTACATCCTCATGCATGTTGTTTTAGTGTTTCATCACTCAACGAAGGTTGGCCCATAATCTGTTAACTACTGTTACCCCGATCTCACCAACGGGGTTTCGCACGGTTCATCATGATTCACCATGAGTTATGGCGCTGTGATTAGTTTTACATCTTTCCGCGCGTTGGTCCTCACATACTGTAATCTAACCGCATAGGTGAGATAGGGGTTTAACAGCAGGAAAATAGAGCGGGTTATCGGGGGCGGGGGTGGTAGGAAGACTTTCTCTCTCTCACACACACACACTAACGGATTAGGAATCACTGCTGTCTGGCTCACGGATTATATAAATTGTCGTAATAATGGATTACATTTTTGAAAATATAACTAAATAACTTAAATGGTGGGCCAAGCACGTTAGATTACTCGTTACATCAAAGTAATTCAAGTACTCTAACGTTATTTGTAACGTGTTACACCCAACACTGCTTATGAGGAGTGTTCAATTCAAGCGGGGACTTGAATGAAATTTCTTGTGGATGAAGTGATGGCACAGTGGGCTTGGTGGTTAGCACTCTGGCCTCGCACCTCCGGCATCCCACGTCGGGTCTGTATGCATGGAGTTTGCATGTTCTCCCCGTTCTTGGTGGGTTTCTTCCGGGTATTTTGGTTTCCTCCCACAGTTCAAAAACATGCAGGTTAGGCTAATTGGCATTCCGTGTCCAGTTCTTCTCTTTGTGTTTAGCAGCGGCTTGCAAACCAACTAGGCGCATACTGCCACCTGCTGTATCAGACAGTGTGAATACACAAACGTACTAGAGTACGGAACTCCGGTCGTTGGGAGCACAGGGAGGCGGGAACATTTGTTCCACGAATTAAACGTGCCTAGTGTGAAAGTAATTACGCTGAATCTCACATAAGACGATTAGTTTCCCCCCATGCACTATCATTTTATTTGCTTATGCAGGAGACAATGTCACGATGTCACATTATGTCGGTGTGGCATATGAGCCATAATATGCGCTAACGTTACTGCGACACAGCAGGCGTGCTGTCTAACTAGACGTCTAGCTTCTAACGTCTAGCATTTGCTTAGTTTTCATCATGCACTCAAGAACGAGTTAAACATTTTCGCTAGAAAAACTCATTAGCTGGCAGTCCGTCAGCTGTATGCTGTCATTATCTGATGGCTTTCAGAACACCTAAAGACTGATTAGTAAAGACATCTGGCTGGGAATAAATATCATTTGCCTGTGTTATGATTTTTTATTTTTTTTTTTTACATTTTCTATATGTGTGTGATGTTTGTCTCAGTGCCCAGAGAGTCATGACTTTGGAGGTTAAAGTGTTTTTCGCTCGTGAACCAGCCGTGTGTGTGTGTGTGTGTGTGTGTGTGTGTGTGTGTGTGTGTGTGTGTGTGTGTGTGTGTGTGTGTGTCTGAACAGCACATACACACTTCTTTTTCCGTGTGTGTGTGTGTGTGTGTGTGTGTCTGAACAGCACATACACACTTCTTTTTCCTCTGTTGCGTCAGGAGAGACAGGAAGAGCATCATTTCTGCAATCAGACATCCATCTAGCATCTCTCTCTCGCTCACACACACACACACACACACACACACGCATACACTGAAAGAGAATAAACTCTGGCTCAGCTCCAGACAGATAAAGAGCCACATAAGTGGGACTGATAAGGACAAATGAGTAATGTAGCTTAGAAGAATATAGGTTGTAAAACGCGTGTCTTCGGTCGGAAAGTTATTCAACTGGAAGCAGTTCGTCAGTGACGGCAAACACAAATCTGATGAACTGAAAGGTGATATTCCTGAACAACCTGATCGCCCGGGCGTGAACACCCTAAACGCTGTAATTGTAATCAATTGGATTTGTATGCAGGCTGCAGTAGAAAAATAATTCTTAACAGTGTTTATATTACTGGATTAAGAATTGACGTGTTTTAACAGTAATTCTGATTAAATCAACCATCAAGGCATGTGTGCTGCTGTTGGTAAATAATCCACTTCTAGGTGATGACTGTTGTTTTGTCCTTTGATAAAAAGGCTAACGCAGATATGACCTTCTCTGATGTTCTCACTATTTTCTGAAAATACTGTTTTCAGAACTCGCACACCGTTCATTACACAGGTCATTTCCAAGTTAATTTTCACTTTTGTCTCATTTTGCAGCCATGCTGACAGCTCAAGGAGGAAAATTGCATACGCTTATGAAATTCCAAATATGCCGAGCTCCTAAAGGAAGTAGAAAACCATTTAGAAGGAAATAAAAATCGTGTTTTTGAAGGCTTGAATGACTCATACACTTTCCATGCACCTTACAAGGAGCGTTCAATTCAAACCGGGACTGACAAACAACTGACTGACACTTATTTACAGTGGATAAGTGCATTAGTATAGCAGGGAATTATATAGAGAAATAAAGGGAGGTTTTACTCTTATGTTCTGTTATTCTGCACAATCAAAAGTCCTGATTTGACTTCAACACTCCCCTTGTAAGATGGTACGTAAACATGTTTCAGACAGACGCGTACATATTCACAACATGATATGACGTATTTCATTGAGTCTTTATCGGTTCTTAAGCATTCGTATCACCTCCTTACCTGTTCATCAGCAATCGACAGGCAAAAATCCTCGTATTAAATGTAGATGGATGTAATGACAAAATTAACAAAAGTAATATTTAAAAGAAAACAGTGATGATTAAACATAATTTAGTTAAGTAAAATTACAGATATTTGCTGTACTATATAATGGAGTAAAAGTAAAAATGAACCTCTAATTAAACTAGTCAAGTAAAGTACAGCTACGTGAAATGTACTCGGTTACTTCGCACCTCTGAAAGACAGATATAATTTTTCCTTTTTCAGAATAGAACAGTCGTAACTATTTCAGACTAGCACTGTAAAGCGGCATGGCTGTAGGTTGACCATGGAAGTGCCTTGTGGAGATCTACAACCCTGTAGACAGGAACTGAGTGAGTGTGGAGACCAGAGGACATGGTGAATGGTGAGGAGACATCATTCCAATTTGTCTGAGTCGTGCACCTTCTACACTAACTTCACCGATATAAACATATTTAAGTTTTACATACATAAATAGGTTTTGTTCTCTGGAGGCCATGATGAAAAAGCAAAAATAACCACAGAGTGAAACATAATCTATAATTCAATCTAAATAATAGCAGTGAAGCCAAATTTTTCCTTGTACCTATTTTGATTTATTGCAGATTGCAGATGGCAGATAGCAGGATTGTTAAAGTCCCTGTGGTGTTATTGTACCAGACACGGGAATATGAACCGTAACGCCAACTATAATTAATGAATAAATAAACAAACATATCTGCATAAATAAATAAATGCAATAAATAAATACGAGTTCCCCTTTGGGTGGGATTCAGAACAAGTGAAGATTTTTTTTTTCCTCCTGACTCTCTAGATTTTTCTAGAAAGCTCGGACATGCACACCCATTGTAAAACACATAAATAGTCAGTCAGAACACACACGCACACAAACACGCATTGTCATTGATGATGTCAGTGTTTGCAGAGAAGATGTAATTTCCTCTTTAATGAAAAGTTTGCTTTTGAATTAATGTAACTGGTAAGAGGTGTGTGTGTGTGTGTGTGTGGTTGGTGCTTGCTGGTACGGGTTCTGATTACAAGATCACTGCTGAAAAGCTCACATTGTTGGTGTGTGGGTGTGTGTGTGTGTGCGTTGTCCTCCTTCACACTATTGTTCTCTCGCTCTTTCTCTCTTTTAGGTTCTCCCTGCTTATCACTGCTAATCACTAATCATCATAATTGAGCAGCAGTCTTTTTTTTGTCATTTAAATTTTCAGGTAGGGTTCATACACACACACACACACTAGAACCATGCTTGATTATAATTTACGCCAACAACAGCGGTTCAAGTATTGCGCAGCACAACTTTGGCATTTGTGATTAAGGTTAGTTTGGAGTTGTCCAGCGATCTGACGTTCAGTTCTGTTTTGTGTTTACACTTATATTAAACCCGTTGTGTATAAGAGTTTGGATGAATTAGACAAGCACTTAACAGTGACACACTCTGTGTAAACAAAAAAAGATTCAGCATGTTCGTTACAACAGGTTTTACCAATAGAGTCTCATTAAAAGTTATGGGAATTGTTTTAGAAAAAAATAAAACATCCAAAAAAACCTAAACACAAAAAGGTTTCCCTTGTGGGGACCGTACATAAGTCCCCACAATAAAAAATGTTTTGTTGTTTAATAAAATAAATACAACTTTGTGTATATTTGTTAGACTTAGAGTGTTACTCATGTATAACTTTTGGTTCCTGGGGTTAAATTTAGAATGAAACATAGCGTTAACTAGCCGCATTCATAATTATATGAGTGGAAGGTCCTCGTAAAGATGGTATACAGTGTGTGTGGGTGTGTTGGCGTGGACATGCATTCTGCTACACTGACCACTCCTGTAGTTATCGCAAACTTTAAAACAATGTGCTTTCAATTACAGGAGTAGTGGAAACATAAACACACACACAAACACACACACGCACACAAAACACACACATACACACACGGAGTCTCCCTGTCCTGGCTGGTGGGCAGATCCAATGATGTATGCTCAAGGATTTAGAAAGCATTTTACACACGCACATGCACACAGAGACAGACAATTATTTTATGATCATTGTAAGGACCTTCCATTGACTTAATTATTAATGCAGGCAGTCAATGCTTTAATTAACACAATTAACCCAATGTTAACTTCAGTAGCTAAAAAGAAAACTTTCCAGCTCTCATTTTTTTTTTAAATAGAAGCTTTTGTTTACTTAAAAAAAGTTGGAACCAGCCAGATGTCCCCACAATGTCAACAATCAGCTCTTCATACACATTTATGTTAATGTTGTAATATTGTTTAATAAATATAAAAAAAATATATAAAAGATAATATTTTATACTTTTGCGTATATCAAGTTTGTCATTTCTGTACATCATTTCTATTCCTCATAACTATCACTGGGGTCTCTGTTCACGGGTACGAAAATAAACGCATAAAAACAATGCCAGCTTCGATCCTTGCAGGTCCGACTCTGCTATACAGTATCGGATCGTTACATTCCTAGTTACACCTGTTCAAATTGTCTGGTAGCTTTCAATTAAGTATACATGATCACACACGTTCATAAACACACTTACATACACACACAAAGTGTAGCACTGTCGATCTCACCCCCAAGCTGGTATTTCAGAAATCTGCTATATTTTAGTTAGCAGCGTTAAAGCAGGCGGAGGTCAGCGGGTCGCATCCCCGATTCCATCTGAAGGCAGCAGAACAGAGAGCGAGTGTGCGCTGGAGTGGTAGGAGGCGGCATACTTGCCGTTCCACCGGCCCACCGTGGAAAGAGAGAAGGAGAGGGAGAGGGAGAGAGAGAGAGAGAGGTGGAGATGGAGCCCACTTTCTGCATTCCTTTTCCCTCCGTATCTCTGTTAATGTGGTTGCATCCCATTTGTCCTATTCATTGTATTATGTTTCTTATACAACTTTTCCTCTTCCTGGTGGGACATTATTGTATACAGATAGACAAACTTTTACTCACTCTGTATAGTTTTATCCTGTCCAGTCCATCACAGGGCACAAGCACACACATGCTCACATACTACAAGTGATTTGAAAACTCCAGTTAGTCTATTCTGTTTTTGGACCTACAAAGAATGGGGCAAACTCTGGAATTCAAATCTGGAGGTTTCAATCCTCTGTCTCCTGAGTCAGGGCACATCCTGGAAAGGGTGCCAGTCCATTGCGGGGCACACACATGCACATTTACACACATTTAGGCAATTTTGAACGCCAGTTAGCCTAATCTGCATGTTTTTGGACTGTGGGAGGAAATGGGAGTACACTGAGGAAACCCACCAAGTACGGGGAGAACATGCAAACTCCACTAGGCAGGAATCGAACCCTTGACCCTGAAGTTTCGAGGCCACAGTGCAAACCTCTATGCCACCTTACCATCCAGATCATGTTTATTCCAAATGAATTTACCAAAAGGGCAGAACAGTGGCTCAGAAGGTCCTGTAGGTGCCCCACAGCCCAAGGGACCCTGGTTGAGATCCTGAGCACAGGTTACAGCCTGTACATGTTCTCTAGTGGGTTTCAGCTGACCGCCAAGAAACAGGCCACTAGATACAAGCTTGCTACCTGAAATGAACCTGTGGTGGAAATATGCGTGTTTCATTTTGTGCCTTGAGATAGATGAGCATCCTTTCCAGGATGTTTTTCTGGATGAGGTGGCTTGATCTGAACATTCTGTAAATTGAGAAAATTGATGGATAACTTGCGGAAGAGAGGCATCTGTCTGTGGGAACTGTCTGCACAATCATTCACCAACACCACTTGCACATTACAGGAACTAGGCTTGGAGTTATTGCCACATCCCCCATACAGTCCTGACTTCACTCCAAGTGATTTCCACATGTTTGGGCTATTAAAGGAGTTCCTGAGCTTTCAGACATGAAGCAGGTAGTCCGATCATGGTTCTGGCTTATTGAGAACTTTATGTTAATATCTGACTGTTCTCGTTCTATTCTTGAAATGGATGTGGGCTGCTGTTTTCTGAACTAGCTGATGTTTAGCAACATGTAGTCTGCAGTTCTCTAACATAAGTTCTCTAAATATATTCAGCATTATGTACAGGAAGGACCTGTGTAAATTATTCTATGACGTGATATCAAATAATAGACCAACATTATGCGTGTGTGTGTGAGGGAGCATGTGTGAGCGTGTGGTGCTCAGTCCGCAATCAGATAAGTGGCACTGAGTTCAAACTCCATCCTCAGAGGAGTTATTCCAGCCACACAAGGCTTTTTGTTCATCCGGAATAACAGTGCACTTGACACAACACGTCTCTGTTCAGAAACGATTAGCATGCAGATTCACACCATTCCTCTGAACACAGCACACCCTTTTGTCCTCCTCAGCACAGAGAGAATAGCGTTGGAGAAATCCTCGTTCCTTCGCACAATAATACGTACGCTCCATATTGCTCATTACAGACGAGCGCTGTAGTTAGCCCTTATACCTCTTGTTCTTTTCTTCTACTGTTTTTGCTCCATATGACTTTTGGGTCAAAAATCACTGATATCAACTTTACTGTTTTTCAGAAAGTCTACAAATTAAAGCATGAAACTTTCCCAATCAAACTAGCTGATTAAATGTACTCATGATATCATAATGGCCGATCCGCAATGCCGTAAAGACGAGCTTGTATAGTCTGATCTTTATCACTTAACAGCTTTAAATGGAATAATCTGCTTTCAGAGTTCAGCAGTTTTGCTCAGCATATGATGAACAGAACATTTCTTTAGTTTTTAAGTTACTGTATTTCCTGTTATTTATTATTAACCTAACATTCCCTTTACTGGTGTAGGAGTTGGAGATACTGTACATTACCCACTACTCGTAGTTTCTTCTTTTCACTCATTCAGTCCTCTCAAACCTTCTTTCTCCCCATCGTCCCTCGCCTACTTCCTTCCTTCCTAACTTTCTAACTTACTCATTCCTCTTTAATTTTCATGTTTTTTCTTCTTTCATTCTTCTTGACTTCCTTTCTTTGCCCCTTCCTTTCCTCCTTCATTGCTTTTTTTCTCACTACTGACCTTACTTCTGTTTTTCCTATCCATCATTCTACCTTCCTTCCTTACTTCCTCTGTATCTAGCATCCTCCTTCCCTGCCTTTTTGTCTCACTCACTCCCTCACTCATCTACTATACCGCTTTATCCTGTATTCCTGGAGCCTATCCCAGGAGACGTAGGGCACGAGGCAGGGAATCGAACCCGGACCCTGGAGGTGCAAGGCGACAGTGTTAACCACTACACCACCATGCCGCCCTGCCTTTTTCTTCACTTCTATATTCTGTTCCAGCTTCCATCCTCCCTCTCTTTCTACCATCTATCTTTTCTACCTCTTTCCATTTATATCTTCCTTCCTTCCTCAGTAATGTCCTTACTTCCATCCTTCCTTTTATCATTCTTCTTCCCTTTCTCTTCATCTTTTTACCTTATTCCTCTTTAACTTCCTTCCTCTCCCCTCCCTCTATCTTCCGTTCCTGCTTTCTTTCTTCCTTTCTTTCTTCCTTCCATCTTCACCAGTGCCCTTCCCTCCATCCTTCCTCTCTTTCTCGTTCATTTCTCATCTTCCTTTTCTCCTTCATTTGTTGGCTCCATTCGTCCGTTCATCCTTCCTTCTTCCTCCCTTCTTAGCATCCTTTCTTTCTTTGTTATTCCTTGCTTACTTTCTCCTATCTGCCTTCACTGAATGTTATATCTCTCTATTCCCTCTTATCTTTCTTTATTTCTTTGTTTGTAAACCTTTTACTTATTATTTATTTATTTTTTAAATACAAAATTATCTGAACTCTATTATAATCTCATGGCACCACAGACATGCCTCCAGACAGCCTTTGCCCGACTAGACGTTATGCAGCACATGGGTAATGGATATTTTTTCCCCTTGGGTCCTGTATGGATGGGATTGTGCCTCAGGTGCAGGTTAGTTCAGGAAGAAAACAGTATGAAGAATGAATAGAAATGTAATATAGGCTACCTTATAAACATCTCTGATATCAAAAATATCCAGCTAGCAGCAGTTCACAGGTTCATCCTGCTCTCATAATACTTATAATATCTTATTCTCTCTTATCACATGGAGGAGCTGAATTATGATGGCAGATTGTTCAACTTTCTCTAGCTCACTCCTGGAACTGACAGCAGCGCATTTATGTTTCCGTACTTGTCTGTCATTGTAGTTTTTGTAATATTGTAATCTTTAAAGTACGTTAGAGTTACAATTACCACACAGTGAAATATTTTTTTTCCGCATATCCCAGTTAGGAAGATTTACAGAGTGCAGGGTCAGCCAGGATACAGTCCCCCTGGAGCAGATTTAAGGTTTAAGGGGGTTACTCAAGGGCTCCGTAGTGGCAACTTGGAAGTGCTGAGGCACGAACCCTTCAGCTTCCGATCAGTAACCCAGTAGCTTACAGTCTTAACCATTTGAGCCAGCACTTGCATATTTATATACTGACTGGCCAAAAAGAAGTCACCATTTTCAACATTTCTGGGCAGCATCAAGCAAAGAAAACAACTAGAGAGATTTAAAATGGCTGCAACTGGTTTAAGAATCCTTCAAAACATTATCAAAACCTGGAAGGATAGTGCTGAAACGTCAGCTTTGTGGAAGAAAATACTGTACAGTCGGGGGGGGGGAGAATCATGAATGGAGATCACTTAAGTAAGTGGTGAAGTTGCATTAATAGTTAATGTAAGAGAATTTCCAGTACGAAACAATGTGATGAGAATCTACATGATTGGAACTAAACAGCTGTGTGTCCATAAGAAAACCAGGCTTCAATTTGCTAGGGAGATTAATGATTGTTTTTTGGAGCAATGGAAAAAGGTCCTGTGGTCTGATGAGTCCAGACTGATCCTATTCCAGAGCGATGGGTATGTCAGGGTAAGAAGGGAATCTGATGCACCCATGATGCATAGTGCCCATTGTACAAGCATCTGGGGACAATGTTATGATCTGCCATTTCTTTAGTTGGTCAGGTCTAGACTCAGTAATAAATGAAGTCAGCTGATGACCTGAATGTACTGAATGACCAGGTTATCATATCTATGGGTTTGCCCCCGCCCCCGATGGCATGGCCATATTCCAGAACTCAAATTGTGAAAGAGCGGTTCTGGGAGCATAAGGAATCATATTCACACATGAACTGGCCATCACCTTGTGTACTGTAATCAAAGCTAAAGATGATGAATGAAAGCTTAGAATGTGCAACGTTTTGTTTTTTTGGCCAAGCAGTATATTTTAAAGTTTATATCATACTAAGCATGGAGTGAGCAGCACTTGCCATATATTGCAGCAGCTCTTGCAATATTGCCATAGGCCTCGAGGCGGCTTACCTCATTAGATTTCTTCTTGTCCTTTTGTCGATTTTGGTGGTGTTCTGTGGTATATCTACTATCCGTCTCCTGATCGATACAATATCATATACGAGCTTTGTAAGCCCTTTCCAGCCAGTTGGATGAAGCGAGGAAGAATTCTACAGAAACAGGCATCCATCATCGATCCCTCTTATCCAGGGAAACTTGGGGCATTAGGTGTGGTACACACTGGATTGGGTGCCATCATACATTATCACAAGGCACAAACAAACACACACTCACACATTTTGGAAACATCAATCAACCTAGACTGTATGTATTTTGACTTTGTGGAAAGAACCAAAGGAAGCCCATCAACCACGGGTGAGAACATTCAAATCCCCCAACCCTGAAGGTGCAAGGCAACAGGACTGATCATTAAGCCTTACAGTATACTGTATGATGACAGGTGTATGGTAATTACTGCAGATTTTTTATATCATATAATATGAGGTGTCATTTACAGTTAGGACTTCATTGCCTTCATTGCCAAACTTTTATTGCCATAGCAACAGGGTTGATTTGGGTTGACAGGGTTACCTGAGCATCCCCTTAGACAAAGCGACAATATTAATCCAAGCACTTGTTTCATGTTGAATGCCGTTGTTGCACCGTAGTGATGATCACTTTATCGTCCAGGTTAATTCAGCTCCAGCTTGAATCCTGTGTCTGTCTATTCCGTGGACAGGAATGTCAGATTCCATGTCATGGATGATTTTGCATCAACAAAGATCCAGTGATTGAGTGAAGCCTTGACAAGAGGGTGATGTGTCACATTTAAAGGGACAGCGTTGTAATAGTCATGCCAACACTACACCCACTACCATTACAGTGCCACTACTTCTGGTTTGTGGTCCACCCTGGTCCTACTGTGATCCCTGTCCATTCATGTCCACAACAGGAACTGTTCACCTGCGAGTTGGACGGTGGACCTGACAGTTATCCATGTATATAATGAATCAGTGATAGTTATGCCATTTTCGGCATCTTATATAGAACTTTAGAGGTCTGAAGAAAAAAAAATGACATTTTAAAAACGTAAATTGTAATGAAACTGTGCCAGCTCTGCACTCACACTCTAACACATTTTATCTTTACATGTTGCTGAGTAAATGTGAGACTCTGTACAGAACAAAGGAAGCCATTGTGCGAGTCCGTGCTGTGTGAGATGGCTCCGGTCCGCACCGAGTGTGTATACGTGTGTGTGTTTGTGTGGGCTGTAACAAGTTTTTGTCATCTCTGTGCAGGCATGAGCGACTCGGACGTCAACCAGAACAAAAACCGTTCAAACAAAAGCGAGACGATGTCAGGCTCCGCCGAAACCAGCGCCCCTCCCCGTGCCGGAAAGTCCAATCAGGGTTCTGGATATTGGCCACGCCCACACTTGGTCCGCCTTTTTTCCCGTGACGCGCCGGGCCGAGAGGACAACACCTTCAAAGAGCGGCCGTCAGAGTCGGAGGAACTTCACACCATCCAGGAGGCCGGAGGAGCTGGGTCCGAAAACGCAGAGTGAAAGCAAAAGTAATTAATAAAACTCGAGACTCGTTCAGTCGCTTCTTTTTGCCCTCCGGAACACAACATGGCATCTTCAGGCTCAGCGGGACAGTCCGGCTTCAGACTCGGGCGTGCAAAGAAAACTCCCGGAGTGATGGATCAGATTGGAAAAATCTTTGGAGGAGATAAGAAGCGGAAGAGCAAGGTGAGGAGACAAAAACGAAAAACTTAATTTAAACAATAAAATTTTTGTTTGTTTGGTTGTTTGTTTTCTTTCCCTGCATTGATGGAATTCTGATCCTGCGGGTCCTTATTGAACTGATCGTTTTCAATGTTTTATCTCTGCTCTTGCAAAAAAAAAAAAAAAAATTATTTTTTTTTTCATTTTGTAAGATTGCTGTTGTCCATATGTACACTGGGTGTGGTTTAGGGCAGTGGTTCCCAAACTGGGGGTCTAATTGGGAATAATTTCAAGGGGTCGCGAGAGGGATTAAAAATTATAATTTTTTTGTGATTATAATACACACTTTTCAGTATTACAAGTAAATGCTATAAATAAATATTTTCTG
>JAOTQY010000020.1:11851542-11863343 GCA_026413445.1 Dolichallabes microphthalmus | reverse complement strand
ATGGAAGACATACAAGACCACTGATAATCTCCCTCGATCTGGGGCTCCACGCAAGATCTCACCCTGTGGGGTCAAAAAGATCACAAGAACTGTGAGCAAAAATCCAAGAACCACACGGGGGACCTAGTGAATGACCTGGAGAGCTGGGACCAAAGTAACAAAGGCTACTGTACCATCAGTTACACACTGCGCCGCCAGGGACTCAGATCTTGCAGTGCCAGACGTGTCCCCCTGCTTAAATCAGTACATGTCCAGGCCCATCTGAAGTTTGCTAGAGAGCATTTGGAAGATCCAGAAGAGGATTGGGAGAATGTCATATGGTCAGATGAAACCAAAATAGAACATTTTGGTAAAAACTCAACTTGTCATGTTTGGAGGAGAATGAATACTGAGTTGCATCCAAAGAACACCATACCTACTGTGAAGCATGGGGATGGAAACATCATGCTTTGGGGCTGTTTTTCAGCAAAGGGACCAGGACGACTGATCCATGTAAAGGAAAGAATGAATGGGGCGATGTATCGTGAGATTTTGAGTGAAAACCTCCTTCCATCAGCAAGGGCTGGGTACGGAAACATGGCTGGATCTTTCAGCATGACAATGATACCAAACACACCGCCCGGGCAACGAAGGCGTGGCTTCGTAAGAAGCATCTCAAGGTCCTGGAGTGGCCTAGCCAGTCTCCAGATTTCAACCCCATAGAAAATCTTTGGAGGGTGTTGAAAGTCCATGTTGCCCAGCGACATCCCCAAAACATCACTGCTCTAGAGGAGATCTGCATGGAGGAATGGACTAAAATACCAGCAACTGTGTGTGAAAACCTTGTGAAGACTTACAGAAAAAAAACATTTTTACATTGCTAACAAAGGGTATATAACAAAGTATTGAGATGAAATCTTTTGTTATTGACCAAATACTTATTTTCCACCATAATTTGCAAATATATTTTTAAAAACTCTCATTAGTGAACATAGGAAGTGTTCACCTCGTTAAATTAACACACACCAGTGAAGACAGAACACACACTGTCTCCAGAGAGAGAGAGAGAGCGAGAGAGAGAGAGAGAGAGAGAGAGAGAGAGAGCATACTGCATTAAGTGAACTGGGCTTTAGCTTTATTGATTGAGATATAGCCCTAAAATTCCAGCCTTTAAACTCTTACTGTACATCTGCAGTGAGTCAGACGCACAGGGAGACACAAGAAAGACAGTCGGTAAGACAGAAAATACAAAGAGCAGGTGGAGAGGGTGAGTGTGAATGTAATTCTGCAGTAAAAGTGGTCTTCATTGGAAACATGAATATTCATGATTTATGCTAATGAGAAGTGTGTAACTGCACCAGTTGGCTCTCACAGGAACATTACAGTAATGACTTCATTAATTAGAAATGTGTCTTTTAGGGGCTAATTGAGAAGGTGAAACTCTAAACACACAAACACCTTTTTTGGGGGGTTGCATTTGAGGTTTGGGATGAAGAGGCTTTGATGTCTCTCTGGTCGTCATGGTGATTCTAAGGAGCGAAAGTAAAGGGTTAATGAGACCAGTGATTAGAGGACACACACATTCACAGTGTCTGTGTTAAAGTAGTGAGAGCTGTAATTAGTCCATAGAGAGTCAAATTAAACCATACAGGATGGCTGTCTCGTTCTCTCTCTCTGTCTGCTGTGTTTGGTGGGTGTGGTAATGCTGATGAATGTCTCAATTACTTGTATGATGTAACCTTTGCGCGGCATTGATGTGATTACTTTGAGATTTGTGTGATGTAAATGCTAGTTGGAAGTTAAAACTGGGTTTTAAATGTGGAGTGATGTAAAACTGCCATAAGAACGTGGGACGCTCAAGTCAAACCAGGACTTTGCGTGAATAAAGAAATACAATCGATTGACATTTACAGAAAACTTCATGCTCAGTACGGTGATGAGATGCTTAGCTGCGGTAAAACATTTGAACGGTGCAAACTTTTTGATGAAGGTCATATGTGCCTGAATGACGAGCCTGTTACTCCTGTGAACATTCAGTGTGTGGAAAATCGACAGATAATTTGTCACCAACTTGCACAAGAGATGCATCAGTCTGTGGGAACCAACGCCAGGAAGTTCCACTAAATCCATACGATTGCACTTCCATTTCAACTAAAGGAGTTCCTGGGGGGCTAGCGTTTCGGATGTGAAGCAGGCGGTCTATTCTTGGCTCCGATGTACTTTCTAGTGAAACACTGGCATTAGTGTAGCAGGGAATTATATAGACAAATAAAGGGATATATTACTCTCCTAACTTTGTTTAATAGTCCTGATTCGACTTGAACAAATCACTTGACTGATTTCTCTTACTGAAATGGGGGAATGTCTAATGGAGCTAAGTCTAACATACAGTATATTAATATATTTTATTTTGCATTAATGAACTTACAACACTTACTCGTACAGAAAGTGACAGAGACACATCAATACATCTTTAACGCAGGAAAATCAAGTCAGGCAAGATCACCAACCAAAAGATTACTCATGCAAGATGGAGGACGGGGCATGGCTTCTCAAGGCACAGTTAATTATATTGTATATAATTATATACAAAACACCTGCATAGCTGTCAGTCATTCTATATTTCTATGGTGATTTGTTCAACTTGCCCTTTCATTGGGAGAAAAAAAACACTTTTTATTGGAAGTTTTTAGCTTTAGTGCAATTTCTAAGCAAAATGGTTGTCAGATCTTCTTGTTTAACGACTGTGGTTTTTCAAGCTTTGCTTGCTTTGATCCGAAGATCAAATGCTTTATCTCTCCAGTTCACACTGATGTAAAAAAGAAAATGTCAGATTAACCCCTAAGGCATTCATCTCTATGATCAGATAATGATCATCTTGTTGGTTTGTGTGCAAACATACAGTATGTACAGTAGTGTGCTCTGATTTGGCAGCTTTTGTAATTAAAGCTGCTGTTCAAATCTCCCAATATTTCGTTATTGTGTTTCTGTGATGCATTTGAAAAACAGAAGTGAAACCACACACACACACACTGTATTTATTTATCATTTTAGCAACTTTGTTTTATTGAAATTCACTCGCAACATTTGTTTTAACCACTCGATATCAGGAATTTCAAAAATCTACAAAGCATAGCAGGAAAAATTTAATCTGATCTACATTCACATGGCATACATTCCTTTCCTGATTTGAAGCTCCTTACAATGCTGACTGTAAAAAAAAAAAAAAAACTCTGTAGTTCATTGGTTTGTGTTTTGACATCTGACTCCACCCACCTTGGACCTACTGAACTCTCTGGAGCTTTCATTATGACCCCGCCCTCTGGATTGCTGGATCTCTGGAGGCATCCTCGACCCCAATCTGCAGCTCTAGGTCTTGCCCTCAGCTCTCAAGTGCTTTTCAGTCAGTCACACACACTCAGCTAGGAGGTTTAAAATCTGATCCAACTCCCTCGGCTCTCTGCAGGTACCCACATATTTCCACTTGAGTTTAATAAAAGTATTTCTTTAACAATGCCAAATTGTGAAGTAATATTCACATGTGTTTTTTAATTGCTGTTGCAAATTTACAAATAATTTTGCAGAAGTTTAACCTGGAAAAGTGGCATTTATACGCTTGCGTTTGCATTTATAGATTCCTTATGCTCTAGATAGGAAAACGTCTATGTACAACTTCACTGGGCAAACATTCCTCTGAAGCGATATTCAATTTAATAATAATACTTAGAAATAATAAAATAATCCTTTTCATCACACAGCAAAATCAGTAGCTTTACCTCTGGATACATAAGTAACTGGGTGGAGCCAGAAGTATTATATATAGCAAAAAGGGAGGAGATAAACTCTTCATCCCTACCACAATCATTCATTCCTGAGCTTCTTTTTTAATGCTGTCTGATTCATATGTGACTGGAGCTTCACTGGTCTGGCTTCCTCCATCATCCACAAGCCCAACCTCCTGTCCAGGCTCTGCCCCTTCGCTCTGTGTATATACGTTGCTGTCGGCCACTTCAGTCACAATGTAATGAGTTCCCTCATCGTTCACGATCACTTGAGTTAACCCTTCCTTAATCATCAGCTGACTGGCAGCGAACTGTAAGACTTCATCATGGGCGTGGCCCAACACTTGGACCACCTCTCCGTAAACTTGCACGGCCTCCTGTTCATCCCCCTGGGCGTGTGCTTGTTGGGTGGTTGTGGTTCTGACGTCGTGCTGTGCCGCACCGGCCTGCTGATCGATTTCTGACACTGCGCACAGCAGAGCGTCTAGCGCTGTTGATGGGCCCGCCCCTTCCTGATTGGTTTCGTGCGATGCTTGCTCGACCCTCTGCAACGTTTGCTCCGCCCCTGAGCCTGACGACTCGACCAGGACGTAGTTTTTGTGTGTGTAGGGGATAAGGCACCCGTCTTGCGTAACCTGCAGCAGCTCGGTGTTGACGGAGGACATGGCCAGCGTCTGAAGGGTAGCGGCCGCTGATTCCTCCAGCTCCGCCTCTTCCATCTCAGTGGCCTGTAGCTCCGCTTCCTCTTCGTATCCCTGGATGATGATGACTTGCTGCAGTGTTTCGGCTCCTAAGCGGCCCTCGTCTGGTGTAAAGGCAGCGTCGGCCTCCACGTACGACGACCCCTGTCCTTTCAGCCGACACTCAAACGACTTCGACACGATTCCTGGACACACACATACACACACACAGAATATTACATCCAGCATATGCAACTGTACTCATATAACTGTAAAGCTACATTTTAATATATTTTTTATTATATTTGTTACAAAACAAATCTTCAGTCTGCATCAGAAGTAATTTAGAGGAGTTCACACCAACACCTGGGCATCGGTACATGTACAGAATTCCTTCATTTCCTTTCAATTCCTCTCTACCACTTTTTTTCCCCTCTGTCTTTCTGTCAACTTCTACTTTGTGTGCGAAGGCAAACTCAGTGTCGCACTGGCAGCTGTCAATCACTCAGAGTGACACGTAGTTTAAGATAACAGCATCAACACAGAATGACAAACACACACCCCGAGGATTCAGAGCTGTCAATCAACCAGAGCGACAGCATACACACATACACAGGTGCCTCAAAAGCAACAGGGTTCTCTTTCACGCTAATTTTTCCTTCTGCGTGTTAGATTTACACGTAGCATGTGTGCTATGAATTAAAGGTTAAAAAAATACAAACACACACACACACACAACTCCACTTATAACAAACCCTTTTCAGACAGAGATTGTCAGATAAATGAAGGTAAACAAGTGCAAATAAACAGGCGGTATGAAGGAGTGTGTGCTACCTGCATGGAGGTAAGCCAGGTCAGGGTTCTCGATGTCATGGTGTTTGTCCTTAAGGTGGTTCCGGAACTCGGATGGTGAATTGGTGCAGAAATCACAGCGAGGACAGTTGTACATCATCACACCCTCATGTTTCCCCGTGTGCAGGATGTGCTTACGGATATTCTCTGCACAGTTTGATCTGAGAGACAGGAGACAGAAGGTTAGGGTCCAGGGAGTAAGGTGTAGGGAGTAGGGTGTAGAATGTTACCTGTAGTCACACCAGGGGCAGCGGTATGGTTTCTCTCCCGTGTGAACTCGTTTGTGTCGGGTTAAGTGAGACTGAGTGGTCGAGGCAAAACTGCAGAGATCACAACGAAACGGACGCTCACCTACACACACACGAAGAAAACAAAAATAGTCACACAGTTGTATATGTAAAGTGCTGTGAAAAAATATTTGCCCCCTTCCTGTTTTATTTTTTGTAAATTTGTCACAGATCATCAAACAAATTTTACACAAAGATAATTTAAATTTATTAAAAATGCAGTAAATAAAAAAAAAAAGCTGTCTAAACCATGTGAAAAAGTAATTGTCCCTAATCCAAATAGCCGGTCGAGTCTTTCACATCGCTGGAGGGATTTTGGCCCACTCTTCTTTGCACAGTTGTTTTAATTCAGACACATGGAAGGGTTTTCGAGCATGAACGGCCTGTTTAAGGATTTAAGTCCAGATTTAGTTTGATCATCTAATTCATTTAAGTGTGACAAATATGCAAATAAATGAATAAATAAATCAGGAAGGGGCAAATACTTTTCACAGCACTTTATGAAAGAACATGTTGAGAATTGTACATAGGTGTGTTACCTGTGTGTTGGCGCCGGTGTTTAGTGAGAGCGTGTCGAGTTCCACCAGCAAAACCACAGAGATCGCACAGAAATGACTTTTCACCTAAGAAAAAAAAATATTAGTAATAATTTTATATTATATTCATAATAACATTTCAATACTTCCTAAGAAATAAGATAAACGTTCACTATTAACCACACCCCCTCACAGATTAACCTAAATTACATTTAAATATAAACCCCACTCCCTAAGAGAAAAAAAACACTACCAGAGATTAACCACACTCACTATTAATTAAACATGTTCTATTCAATAATTTTTTTTGTCATTCACTGACTTTGCACTCACAGCGTAAAGATGGAAGAGGCAGGGTGTGTATGTGTGTGTCAGTGTGCTTGTGTTTACCCGTGTGCGTCCTGTAGTGGTCCTTCATGGCCGAGTGTGTGAGGAAGGCGTAGTGACAAGATGGCCAAGGGCACTTGAAAGGTTTGTCTCCAGTGTGAAGCTTCATGTGGTTATTAAGGGCCCACTTCTCACTAAAACTCCGCTCACACAATTCACAATCATACTTCCTACACATACACACACACACACATATAGAAATAAATGGTCAAAAATAACAATAACGTAGTAAAAATAGAATAAGTGCCAGAGTGATACACACACACACACATACACACACACACACACAAAGTAACCACTGTGAGAGCGAGAGAGACAGAGAGAGAAAGTGCGAGAAAATGCTAATTGGGTCAACGGTACTGATATGGCTATATAACAAAACAACAGTGAGTTATGATCTTAATATTACACTCACAAACACACACACACACACACACACACACACACACACTGCTGAATATGCAGCAAAATAATGCTCACTATGTTTAATCTGAGCAATAATCTCAATGTAATAAAAACATGTAAAAAAAGGGTTATTAATGTAAAATCATTAGTGTGTGATAACTTCCCAGCTCCCATGATACCTTGCATTAAGGGTCCAGAATATAACTAGGTCTCGGTTCTGTCATATTTCAAATTGTATATATGTTTCTGAGTCTCTAGAAAAACTGGCAAGGACACAAACATAGATCCTTAGGAGTATAAAAATATCCATCAGTTTGGGCCAGTGCATGAATACATCATCCAGGGATGAAAGTATGCTGTGTCCGAGATCTAACGATCTCTGGCACATACAAACAAAAAGCAGAGATCCTTCTCCTACACTCTCCCTCCTGAGTCTGTAGTTAACATTGCCTGTGACAGAAGTGAAGTACCACTGTTCCAATTGCTATTTGTTGAGAGCACTGTGTGGGACAGGACCAGGCTGCTGTTTAAAAGCCGGTCCAAAGTATTTGTAGACTTAGATAGAGCTGTCGTCTTAGCTCACTCTTTAACATTGTCTTATTCTGAACCAAATACACCTGCTCGGTCAAGGGAATTCATGGTGACACCCAAGCAGGAGAAGGATATCCTGCCAACCATTGGCCTGGCAAGTACTTCTGGTTGAGGACAATGGAAAAGACATGGTTGATGCCTAACCTGAGAGAACAGAGACCAATAATCCTGCCAACTAATATTTAATACCTAGCTCCAGGACAGACACAGCGGTACCTGGTGCTTACAACACTGGTGTACACAGCAACTCTTTCAAGACCATGGGATAAGTTCCACTGTTCATGCAATGGTGCACAATTGGGGCACCTCTATGCTGCAATGTCTGACAGAGGACCATACCCTATAAGTCACCCCTTTGTAGTGTAACTACATCATCATGGCGCCCCTTGATTACCTCAGCAAGGATCTGCTAAAGCAGGGGTCTGACGAAGCAGGGGGCAGTGTGACTTTGGAGCAGGCAATTAAACGAATCCTAGTGATCATTGTTTACTTCACTGAGGAACCCTGGGGTACTCACACTACCCTAAAACAGATCCCACAAGCCTGTGGTTCAACCCATGGCCACGGTGCCAAAACAAAGTATTTCCACACCTGTACGAACTTTTGGGCATTGAACATTCCATTCCCTCCATTCCCAGCTCCTGTATTTCTCCAGTTCTGCAGCAACTTCTGGGCACTGATCAAGGACCTAGAGTCACCTCTCTATTCCTAGATTTCTCCAGTCAAGCAACAACTTTCAAGAACTGAACACAGACCTAGAGTGATCCATTCATTCCACGCTCCTGGATCTCTAGAGCCATGCAACAACTTTCAAGCAGTAAACAAGTTCTTGGAGTGATCTCAGGGAGTGATTTCCTGCTCCAGAATTTCTCCAATCCAACAACAAAAAGGTTCTCAGGAGTAAATGTATTGGCAGTTACCCTGAATATTCATTCAGAGACCTGGACCAAAACCTGGGAGGAATTAGATTAGCCGCCAACCCAAGGAAGGGCATGTGACCTGAGCCTACAGAATGGGCTGCCAGGTTGGATTTGACATCCTAAAATGACAGGAAAAGTAATAAAGTAGGGTTACCCACTAGTTAACCAGATAACAAATACATGGTGTATGTTCACAGAACATCCTCTGAAGGACTGCATTTCACACATGAACATATTGTATGTCAAGGTGTGAGTGTGTTACCTCTCTTTGGGCTGGCCTAGTCCATGTTTTCCCAGCATGTGTGTGTTCAGGTGTTTCTTCATCACAAATGCCCACCTACAACAAGATTAGTGTGTGTGAGAGTCTGTCGGAATGTGGTAAAGTATTGGTATGTGCTTGAGAGCAATTTTCAAATTCTGTTTGCATCCATTACATTTTTTCTCAAATATGTTTTTCTTGTCCACTGAGGGCATTTAAAAAGACAGACCAATACCACACTCTGAAACACACACATACACTCCATGATATCCCTAATGAACCTAGGTTAATTGAGCAGTAGGCTTTTATTAAAGCAATAATGTGTGTTAAGACAAGCTCAGCAGTGCTGTGAAATGAAAGTAAATGTAGCTAGACAAACTTCAAGCTGCTCTACAGAAACACCTCTTAGTGCCTCTTTGGCCTAAACCAGTGAGATTTGTAAAGCCTGGATATTACTTACGTACCTAATTCCGAAGTTAAATTATCTCTTTTGGTTAATGAATTAGTAGTTAATGAGGAACCTATGCTGACTCACCCACAGAGGTGGCATTTGTACTCTCTCATGCCAAGATGTCTCTTTACATGATTCCTGGCATCTCCGAGTTGCGCAGTTGCAAAATTACAGATTTTACACATGAATGGCTTTGAACCTAAATGAAAAATAAAATAAACAAATAATTGATTAAAAAGTGCTCTGAGATTTTTATTTTTGCCATTAATCATTTATTCATTCATCATCATTAAGCATTTTATCCTGGTCATGGTCACAACAGACATGGAGCCAATCCTTGGATTGAGGCGGGAATACACCGTCATTCCTGGAAGGGACGCATATATTCACACCTATGGGGCAATTTAGCACAGCGGAATGTATTTGGACAGTGGGAGGAAACCGAAAAACTTGGATAAAATATAAACAAACCCTGGGAGAACTTCCAGAACCCCAGGCAGACAACCAACCCAAGCTCAGAATCGAACCGGGGACCCTGGACCTAGGGAGCGGCGATGCTATCTGCTACTCCACCGTGCTGTACATGACACATTATTATTACTGTATACTACTGTATGTGCTTGTGTTCTTAATAAGCAGAAGAAGATAGAGTGTTTACCTGTGTGTGTGCGGACGTGAGCAAGGAATGCCATGGAGTTGCTGCTCTTGCACACCTTGCCACAGTGTTTGCACACATTCCCAGGGTTCTCCTCTCTTTCCCGGTTGATCTGCTCCGTGTCCTCCATTACGTACTTATTCACCTCACGCAGCAGCTCCTCGTGCTTCTCCTTGATGTGAACGAAAAGCTCTTCTTCTGAGTTGCAGGGCTCGTTACAGCGCACACAGCGGAAGGCCGCGCCACCATCGGGTCGCTCGTCTATGCTGCCCCGCTCCGTGCGCAAGTGTGCCGAGCTGCTTAAGTGATGCAGCAGGCTGCTGTCCGAGTGGAAGGACTTCCCGCACAGCAGGCAGTGAAAGTTCTTCTCCTTCGATGAGTGTTTCATGGTGATGTGGACGTTCAGGCCGCTTAGACCCTCAGCCAAGAACCCGCAGTCGTCACACCGGATCCGTGTGCTCACGTCATTTCCCTCTGACATTTTTAGCATTTTTGCAGCCTGATCGAGGGATTTATACGACTCTCCGTCATCTTCATTGTCTGTTGGCCCTTTCAATGAAAAGACGCATTCGTCGAACGCGGCTGCTCTGAAAACGCGTCTCTCAGAAGAACGACTTTCAGCAGTCGTTTCACACATATTTTCCTCTTCTTCTTCCTCATCATTATCATTATCATCATCATCAGCGTCGTTGTATTCCTCCTCAGCGTTTGATGCATCAGGTAAGTCCTGAGAGCTATTTGTATCTTCACTGGATTTCAGCTGAGAGTTAATATTCAGCTCTTCCTCACCTTCACTTCCTTTTCCCGCTGCTCCATTAGTTCCTTTATCATTATTCAAACCATTGTTTTCACCAGTGTCTGGTTCTGGATCAGTTTTCTGGTGCGAGTCTTGCTGCTTGTCATCACAGACTTGGGCTTCAGACTCAGGATTTTGGTGTGGGTTTTCTGTTGTCTCGTCTGTGCTGTGCAATTGTTGATCCGCAAGGTTTTCACCAACCTGGCTTGTGTTATCACTATGTTCATCCACGTTCTTGTCAGGTTGGTGCGTGTTGCGCCGTTTTTGTAAGTATCTCTGCCGTTTGATTTTGTGTTTCTCGGTCGCAATGTGGCGAGACATCTCTCTGCGTGTCACTGCGTAATAATTGCATGCCAAACACACAAACTCAAAATCCTGTGTGTGCTTGCGGCGCACGTGCAAGGCCAGAGAGAAAGCTGAATGCGCAACAAAGTAACAGTGATTGCACGAGTAAGCCGGGTCGCATTTGGCCTTTTTGCAGGGAATATCGCTTTCCGTTCCCTCTGCCTCTCCTTCCTGCCTTACATTTGACGTTTCTTGCTGTGTAGAATTCGGTGCGTCATTTGTTGTTTTCTTGGCTAATTCCCTCTCACCGCTCTGTGGTGACTGCTCAGCATTTAGTATGACGACTGCCTCCTGTCCGTTGCTGCCGCTCTGCACTCGTTTAATGTGCTTTTTGGTTTCGCAGTGCCGGTCCATGTCTCCTTTGGTCACGCAAGAGTAGTTACAGAGTTTGCAGTGGAAGCTGTAGAGGCGACTGTGTTTGCGGCGGATGTGCACGCTGAGGTTTGTGGAATTGGAGGCCACGAGGCCGCAGTGACTGCAGCTCATTACTTGCGATGACTTGGGTCTTCCGCGTTTGCGTTTGTGAGAAGCGCTACCCTCGACCAACTCTTCTAAAGTGCGTTCGGCCGATTCAGTCTCGCGGACATCGTCTCCGACACCCTCATGGTCGGCGTCTTCATGTTCGCTCTGCTCGTCTCTATGGTTTTGTTTGTCTGATAGAATGACAAGCACTTTTTCAACACACTGCTCAAACAGCGGACCAATGTTCTTCTCAATCGCCAAGGTTTTGTGGGATTCGTCACTCAGGTGTGCGTTCATCTCCTCTGCAGTGCAAGTGTAAAAACTGCAGCACCTGCAGTACAGACGCTCAAAACGCTGTGCTCCAGTGCTGAGCTGGTCTATGGGAAGTACCCCAGAAGTGAGCTGGTCTATAGG
>JAOTQY010000020.1:11674518-11686507 GCA_026413445.1 Dolichallabes microphthalmus | reverse complement strand
CGGCAATCGGCAGATCATGATCTTGGTGATCGGTAATCGGTGATCGGCCCCAAAAATGCTGATCGGAGCATCTCTATCGATTAGTATTACTAAATAATAATAATATAATAATAATAAGGGGGGTTTTCTCCAGGTAATCCAGTTTCCTCCCACAGACCAAAGATATGCAGGTTAGGTTAATTTGCGTTCCCAAATTGCCTGTAGTGTGTATGTGTGTGTGCCCTGCGATGGATTGGCACCCTGTCCAGGGTGTACCCTGCCTCGTGTCCTAAGTCTCCTGGTATAGGCTGCAGGTCCCTGTGATAAAGTGGTGTAGAAGATGAGTGAGTAATAATACTTCTGTGGATGTTCTTCCCATGATTGGTGAGTTTCCTCTAGGTACTCTGGTTTCCTCCCAGAGTCCAAAGACATGCATTAGGTTGATTTTGCTTGTGTGTGTGTGTGTGTGTGTGTGTGTGTGTGTGTGCGGGCGCGTGCACCCTGTCTAGGGTGTAATCCGCCCTGTACCCGATGTCTCCAGGATAGGCTCCAGCCTCCAGACAGGCATTATAACGTTAACGACACGCTGATTCAAAACCTTAAATAGAGAGCTATGATTGGTGGAGAGGGTTCGCCACGCGCATGCGCACTGTTTTCCAGCCGTCACTTGGAGACAGAAGGCAGCGCGCGCGGGGAGCTGCAGTACTCAGGTAAGTGCTGTGACAATTTATAAATTTTACACCTAAACGTTTATTTGTTGATCACTAGCTTAGCACGGGTATTGTAAGTTTTCGATCGTTTTTGTCCTATTCTAAATAAATAGTATTCCGACAGGACGTGAAATTGAACGTGATTGATTTCGTTATCCGTTAATTTACAGGAGATAATCATTATGGCGTAATGTATTTTAAAATAACGGACGCCACCTGTACGACAATCAAACTAACAAATTAAATGGGAAGATAAACGTTACAGAGCGACGTCATGTCCGGTTAACGCTTCGTTTAGTTTCATTTCCTGGGTATTTAATTATCATTAATTACAATGTTTTAGTCAGGTTCAGTGTATTATAATCCTTTCAGAGTTTTTTTTTGCGAATTTACTTTGTGATTTAAAACGAGTTAAATTAACATTACTGAAGCTTCTCCTGTGAACATGCAGTAAACAAACTCGCAAACACACAGCCAACGCTCTTACACTCCCTCCGTCCTCTAATAGGACACACTCCCGACATAACGTTATACCTTAAAGCTGAATACTTTGTGAATTTAGTCAAAAAGTTTGGACACAACTTTTTATGTCTTCCTACGTTGTAAAACAATGCTGAAAGCATCCAATATATGCAATAATCTCCATTGAACAGCTGATATTGAGATGTGTATGCGATTTATGCTTTGTAAAGCTGCACTCCACTTATATTAAAACTTCTCTCTTATCAGCGTTTCTTGTTCAAGGCCACTGTCGCCCCAGTCACTGGTTTTCAGGTGTGAATGTCACATCATTTTGGTCCTATAAGCAGAAGAGCATAAACAGAAGTTTTCGGATATCTGCAAACAAAATTGAGACCGATATTCTAAAAAAGGTGAAAGTTCCCAGCAAACATTGGTCGCCAAATACAGTCGCTGTAGGACGACATTAATTGATTAAAAAAAAAAGTGACACAAAACATTTCCTAAAAATGCATTCAGAGATGTTGGAGCATGTCTACAGTTGTCTGGGGTTGCATGTACTGTATAGCTGTTATTATTATTATTTTTAGCTAAGTGTTGTTCAATATATAACCTCCAAGCAAAAAATTGGACGATTTATTCAATTCAATTTCAATTCAATTTTATTTGTATAGCGCTTTTAGCAATTGTCATTGCCTCAAAGCAGCTTTACACAATTAAAAGAATTATTTAAGTTTGTATGCAATGTGAATACATATGAATCAAAATGGTCAGTTTGTCCCTGGTGAGCAAGCCAGCTCATTTATCAACTCATTTATGACAGCTGTTGTTAAACATTTAGTGTCAAACACGTCTGTTCAACTTTCATTTTGGAACTATTTTTCAACCATGACGGGACGTGTCAGAGGGACGTCATTTCAACGGTCATCAAACATCCAAATGTTTGCTGGGTTTCTTAAAGAGAATCATTACTTGTGTTGAGAACAGCAGAGTATGGAACGGAAACATCCTCAGAAAAAGCACTGAGCAAAAGTTTAGCCATCAGCTAGGAAATTGATCTCACGGACCTTCACGTCTTCTGATGAAGAAGTGAAGACAGTAGTGCATTCACGAGTTGCAACTCAGCTTTAAACATTTTTTTGCGTTTGAAAAGCAAGGAGATTATGTCCTAAAATTATGTATTTATCTTTTCTAGAATTTAATTCAAATAAATTCTACAGCCAGAGTGCGGATAATTATTGACTCAATATTGTGAATCATTAAACAAAAACATTGAATCAGAAGATGTGTCCAAATCTTTCACTTGTACCACATACAAATTGGAATACTGAGAACAAAACAAAATTTGATTTGCAGTCAGAGTGCTTTTGTGTGGCTTAATACCACACAAAAGAATCACAATACATAACTGAAATGATTTTTTTTCTCCCTCTCTATTACCCACAATACCATTTCACCACAGGCCGATTTTGGAAAAAGTGAGTGTGAATGTGTGTATGTGTGTGTGCCCTGCGATGGATTGGCACCCTGTCCAGGGTGTACCCCGCCTTGTGTCCTAAGTTTCCTGGGATAGGTTCCAGGCCCCCGCGACCCTGTATATAAGGATAAAGCGGTACAGAAAATGAATGAATGAATGAATGAGAATTAGCCAACGCTTTATCTCTATTAAAGGGAGCCATGCCGAATCACTTCCTTAACCCTTTGGTCGGTCCGGTTCTCTCAGCGCCCAATCTTGAAACACACTTCTTTATTCCGGTTTGGTCATGTTAAGGCTTGCACTCTGTGCAGAAATGAATGTGTGAAAAAGTGTACCCGTCAATGCCCAGGCATCCCAAACTGGAGTATTATTTTCAGTATCTCCCGGATTAAACAGTGTTGTGAAAAAGTATTTTTGATAAAATTTAACCAATGAAAACTATTTAATTGTTTGCGCATACTTGTTACACTTAAAATGATTGTGCAATATGTTTCATGATCTCAAAGATAAACCAAGTAAATAAAAATGTGGGTTTTAAATGATTTCATTTATTAAGGGAAAAACGGCTGTCCAAACCTGCCTGGCTCCATGAGAAAACATACTGTAATTGCGTATTATGTATTATTCAGGGTTATGCAGCAGGACAATTATCTGAAACACACCAGAAAGTCCAACTCTGAATTGCTCAAAGAAGCAGAATTAAGGTTTTGGAGTGGCCTAGTTAAAGTCCCGACTTAAATCCGATTCAGATGCTGTGTCATGACCTTAGACAGGCTGTTCATGCTCGAAAACCCTCAAATGTGGCTCAATTAAAACAATTCTGCAAGGACAGCAAAGTGAAAGACTTGTATCCAATTATCGCAACGCTTGCAGTTGTTGCCGTCAAGGGTGGCCCAACTGGTTATTAATATTGGGGCAATTACTTTTTCACACAGCATTTTTTCCCCTGCACAAATGAAATCATTTAAAACCTACATTTTATGTTCATTTAAATCAGGTTATTTTTCTAAAATGTAAATTTGTTTGTTAAAAAAAATACGATTATTTTGTATTCCAAATAAAAATTTCCTAGCTGTACAAGGTCTTGAAAATGTTTTATGTCTATGTCCATTACATTGAATGTTATTAAAAGTGACAGCAAGTAGAATTACAGTACAATCTTACTAAGTGAGCAGACCTCCATCTGAAAATCTAACACTGGACTGCAAAAGCTTTTTACAGTAAGAAGACAACGCCTCTCATTACTCTTAAATAGTTTATCAGTATTGTGTTAACATTGACCGTGATATGATTTTAGAGCGGTAGTGTTATTCTTAAACCCATTAATGAGTTTCCTGATTAATTCTTTTTTTCCCGGGTTTCTCAGGACAGCACCCGTTATTGTGCCATGGACAATTTGGAGGAGGATTTGACTTGCTCCGTTTGTTATTCCATCTTTAACGATCCACGAGTACTACCCTGCTCCCACACCTTCTGCAAAGCATGTCTGGATAAAATAGTCCAGTTCTCCACCAATTTCTCTGTCTGGCGTCCACTCCGCCTACCACTCAAGTGTCCCAATTGCCGTAACTTGGTCGAACTTCCACCCACCGGCGTGGAAGCGCTGCCGATTAACGTCAGTCTGCGAGCCATTATAGAAAAGTACCACCGTGACAACGAGCCTCGAGTGCCTTCCTGCCCCGAGCACCATCGCCAGCCTCTGAACGTCTACTGTGTCCAGGATTTCAAGCTTATATGTGGCTTGTGCCTTACGATCGGACAGCATCAGGGCCACAAAATCGATGATATTCACATGGCGTACGCCAAAGAGCACAGCAGCCGAGCCGAACTAGTTGAACTGCTCACGGACAAGCACTGGGAAGAGGTCTGTGACCTGATGGAGAAGCTAGAACAGGAGAAATTTCGACACGAAAGTGTAATAAGGCAGGAACGCAAAGCTGTCACGCAGTTCTTTCAGGGCCTGGAGCGCCTCCTTGAGCAAAAGAAAGAGGCATTCATGAAAGTTCTGGATGAGGCCAGTGGGCAGCTGGCTTGCGCATATAATCCACTCATCGAGAAGCTTAAGGAAATGAAGGAGGAGCAGCTAGAGCTCATCTCGAGCATCTCAAGCATCAGCGAAGAGTCAGTCATCGTTTTCCTGGAGAAGATGCACCACTTCAGGGAGAGGGTTGATGCATTGACCCAGACAGAGCTGCCTGAAGTCCCCACCCCCAACATCCCACCTTGTTTAGAGGAGTTCCTCAAGGAACACTGGTCCAACCTGACGATCGGAAGCCTGGAAGATGGTCCAGTTCCATCGATTTCCTGTCAAGTGAAGAAACATTCCATCAAAGAGCCACAGCCAGCAATATCACACAAACGGACGTTCAAGTTCTTCTTGACTGTCATGTCTTCACTAATGGCGGTGCTGTTTTTGCTGCTTTTCTGGTTAAATCCACTGAATGAAGCCTCACCCGTGTTCTCCAACCTCTCACAAATTGGTCAAGCATTACTGAGTTCAGTCCGTGAAATTTCTTTACCACTTCATGACTCAGGAACATTTCTGTACCGCCTTCTTAACGATTTTTGCCCTAAACTCTTTTAATATATTTCAGCATTAGGGAGCGAGCACCCATCAACATGCGGCCTTCTTTTTTAAAAACATTACAGCTATGTTAAGTCACTGTGAAAACAGGAGCACTGCTCTGCGCTGTAGAGTTAACTCGGACATTTGCATGCACGTAAAGCAGAAAGGGTCGGTTATGCATGACTAGACCGCTTAGGACAGCACAGCCTGTGACGAGCCACAAGTAGGTAACATTCCTGTTTAGTGATAAAAAATTCAGATTCAAATTCAGTTCAGATTCACCTGATTTGAGAATGATAATGTTCCTTCAGAGACTAATATTTTAATAACAATGCTGCTTTTTTTCTTCTACTTTAAAGTATTTTCTACTGAAATTTTAATAACTTATCAGTCAGCATATTTCTCTTAAGGCAATAATCATATCCATAAATATTTTGACAGTTTTTTTGTGTCCAACTATTTTAGAAATTAAACTACAAGGTGGGTGAAAATATGGAGACTTAGGGCACACCCTGGACAAGGTGCCAATCCATCACAGGGCACACACACACACTCCAGAGGAAACCCACCAAGCATGAGAACATGCAAACTCCATACACACAGACCCAAGACAGGACTCAAACCCCGACCCCGGAGGTGCAAGGCAACAGTACTAACCACTTTAATGGCTATAGAACTTGTAGTATCACTGGAGTCACGATATAAAGTCTCTTCCCATTTTGCTCCTACTGTACATGCATAGTTAGACCAGCATTTTCCAGGACACTGGCCTCACGAATGGCCTTCAAGAAGTCCAGATCTCACTCCCCCTCCCCCTGTGAGGCTACACGAAAGATAACATGTACAGGACACTGAAGCCTCGCACACTGGAGGCCTTGATTCAGGAGGTTCTCTCAGCAATATCCCAAACGACTTCCTTCATAAGACTATGCATTCCATCCCCGGCAGTTTGAGGAAACTGGTCGACACCACCAGTGCTTATGTTGAAATTGAAAGCTTTCCTTTAATTTTTCTAAATAATAAAGTACATGTACAATTTAGTTACAATAGATTTATTAGAAATATGGATTTTCTAAATTTTTAATGGCTAGTTACTCTTCACCCACCCCATACCTTAAATAAGGGATGCACTGGTCAAAAGGAACCGTACAGGACATGAGAGATTGTTCACCAGGTGCATGTCCAATGACTCAATCTACAGGCTGTACAGAATCAAACATGCAGGACAACCTTCTGGGTCCGTACTCGTGTAGCCTATAGAAGAAGAAAAAAAAGTATCCAACTGTGAAGTCCACAAATAAAAAAAAATTTTTTTACCCCCATTTATGAAGGGGATTAAAAATACACAATGTGTCATACTCAGTGTCTTTAATAATTTGCTCAAGCACACATGGGTTATGCACGGAAAACAATGATCTGAAAGGCCCCCCCCCAAAAAAACAAAAACAAAACCCCTCTAATGTTGCTGAATTAGGCCACAAGAAAAAAAAAACCTGACTTAATGCCAGTTGCCGCAAACGCTTGCTTGCAATTGTTGCCGCCAAGGATGGCACAGTCAGTTATTAGGTTTAGGGGGTAATTGCTTTTTCACAAAGCGCCAGGACATCTTTTTTCCCCCACTAAATAAATGAAGTAATATGAAACAGCATTCCATGTGTATTTCTCGGGTTATCTTTGTCTAATACCAAAATGTGTTTGATCTGAATCATTTAAATGACAAATGTGGCAAAAAAAAAAAACAACAACAAGCAAACAAAAAAAAACACACCTTTCACAACACTGTACATCTGGTTTGTTTAAAGTGGCATGGTACAAACAAATGAAAGGTGAAAAAGCTGTAAATCCCACCTCAGCTACAGTTCTCCATTACAGTGTCAGCTTATAAAATATCACCTCATGATCAAGGTGAATTTTATTCATACATGTAGCTGGTGTAATGGCAGTACTGTACATCTGCAGCACTTCAGCATTCAGACTGAACAGGATCATGTACATTTAAAACTTTATATAAACCATGAATTTAATAGTATAAACAGCAGCATGTAAAATAAGGTTAAAGGAATTTAACCTGCACAGGGGAAAATAAAAAGTATAGACATCTGGAAAGAGGTGCAAGAGAGAACACAGACAAAGAAAAAGTCCTAGCATATATTTGTTTTCTCTATCCTGAAGCAACTTCAACATCTTTGAGGACGATGGTCTTGGGGTTGATTCCCACGTTTTTAGTGGTGTTGTGCGTTTTGTAGATGCCGATCAGACGGTCAGCCATCTCGAACATGTTGTTCCTCAGGGAGATGATGATGAACTGAGCATTCTTGGTTTGTTCCTGATAGGAGTGATGAAAGAAATAAGAAAAAAAATATTTAGATGGCATGTGCTTTTAATGCAAAATATGAAGAATCAATCTTTCAAATGTTAAGCCAGACTTTTAATCTGCTTGAACTCAGACACAAGAATATAAGATATTACTATGACTATACAAAATGGCTCTTGTTCTCAAATGGCCCTTATGTTAACCTGTGCCAAATCTGAGTTGGAGAACTAAAGCCCGATTTATGCCTGTGTCAAGTTTTTTGCAGATCTTAAATTTTTTTTTTATTCATGCCATCTTCATAGTTTGATACATAAAATGATAAAACAATTACAGTACAGTTTTTTTTACTTTCTATTTTTAATTGTTACATAATCAAGTTAAAGGCTTTACTTTCAGAAGTACTTTAATAAATCTTCAACACCAATTTAAAATAGTAAAAATGATATCACTCACATATATGTAGCAGGCCACAATGGACACGTTCTTGAAATCCAGAGCGGCATCTATCTCGTCCATGAAGTATAGAGGTGTTGGCTTAAAGTGGTGCAGCGCGAAGACCAACGCCAAAGAGCTCAGGGTCTTCTCTCCTCCAGACAGGTTGTAGATTTTCTTCCAGCTCTTCTTAGGAGGACGCACACTGAAGGAAAAAAATAAAAAAATAAATAAGAGGGATTTATTTAGCGAATTCCCTTACTGCTCATTTTAAATGAAATATTTTGATTATGCCGACATTATGGAAAAAAAATTATAAAAGTAATGTTTGTGATGAATAATTGAAAACGGGGGAAGGGGGGGGTGAGAAGATAATCATTGATTTAACTTAAAATCAACTTATGTTTGAGATATAATTGATACCCCGCCTAGTGCCCAAAGTCTCCTGGGATAGGCTCCAGGTCCCCCGCAACCCTGAACACAGGATTAAGCGGTATAGAAAATGAATGAATGATCACTTTAAAAGTTTCTCAAGCAGCCAGCCCAGTTCCAGTCTCTCCAGTCAGTAGCCGAAAGCCTTAAACTGAGCCACCACTGCACTCTGTGTGTAAAACATTGTCATCCAGGAAGTTAGGTTCCTATGGCCCTCTGGTGTTCTCACCTAAACATGATGCCCTCAGAGAAAGGGTCCAGGCTGTCCACAAGCTCCAGCTCAGCATCGCCCCCCAGTGTCAGCATCTGGTAGTTCTCCTTCAGCTTGTTGGTGATGATGTTAAATCCGGCCATGAACTCGTTCAGTCTCCGTTTCCGCAGGTCCTCACAGCTCCTCTTGAAATTGTCTCTCTGGTTGGTAATCTCATCCAGCTCAGCTACTCTCTGCAAATAAAGCTCCTCCTGCAGGTATACATACAAAAACATGTTAAGAGACTGACCATGAATTTGATCATGTGCAAATTTAAAATTAGGTACTGAAGATACCACATACCTTCTTCTTGAACTCTGCTATAGCTCCCAGATTGGGCTTCATCCGAGCACAACGGTCCTCCAAAAGTGCAATCTCGTTTTTGATGACGTCTGCGCTCTTAATAGCCTCCAGTTGCTCCGTGTTCAGCTTGGGCAGTTCCTCTGCTGGTTTGTCATCAATCGTGTGCAGAGCAAGTTTGGTGGACTGAGGAAGGAGGACAGAATAAACTCTTACAGTACTGTAATATTTAGACAGAACCACAAGACTGGGAAGAGTTTATGTAATTGAATAAATACACTGCTGGCCAAAAAGTCTAATATATTTCTTCAGAGCATCTTTTGCTTTGATTACAGCATACATTCGCCATGGCATCTTTTCGATAAGCTTATACAAAATGTCACATTTAGTTCTACCTAAAGTCACATCAACTTCGATCCAAGATCTTCTATTGATGGTGGAGTTGGATTGGAGTCTTCTAAAGTCAATCAGGAATAGGATAAATCTGGATTTAATCACCACATGATCTTTTTTTTTTTTTTGAATGCTCTCTAGCAAATTGGAGTCTTTTCCCCCCCCACCCGATTCACCTCATTGATGTTTTTTCTTAAGTCTACACAGCTGTTTAGTCATAATACCTTGTGTTCTCTTTGCACCAAATATAGAAAGTAATCTTAAATTCACTATTAAACATGTGGTTTAAAAAAAAAAAAAAAAAAAAAAAGTTCTCTCTTTAAATGACTTGATTTCACTTTAGGTGTAAGCACTGTCGCTTTGCACCTCCAGGATCTGGGTTTGATTCCCCGATGTGTGCATGTTCTCCCTGTGCTCAGATAAATGAAAGATCTGTTTATTTAAATCCAGGTTGTGACTTTTTGGTCACGCAGTGTAGAAAGTCGTGAAGATGTTTAGTCGAAGCACTCACCTCTTTTTCCCAGTGTTTGATCTTATTCTGACACTCGGTGATGGCCGTGTCAATTTGCTCCACTTTCAGCCGAACATTCAACAAATCTTTCTGCAAAGTGCATTCCTGCTCCTGAAGGGCCTTGATCTCTTGCAACACCCCACGATGTTGTTCCTGCACCTCATGCAGCGCCTCCTACGGGTGAGGTTGATACAGAAACACATGGTAAACACTTAATGCATGTGTAAAAGCTCTAAATGTGCTGCCCTAATCCCATATTTACACGTTTGCACTTTTTGACACGTGAGCTGTGGTGTTCTGTCTCTGCATCGCAAGTTGAAGATTAAATCCTTTTTTTTTTTTTTTTTTAAATGGTGAAGTAAATGTATGTTGTAAGTAGGGCAGTTATATGACTGCTTTTGTGTGGCATTGGTATTTTTATTGGCAGTTTCATTTGTATTTCCAAATACCCATGTGTTCCCGATTCTGAAAAGATTCTGTCATCCGTGCATGCTAATTAATCCGCTTAGTTAAAGCTATTCAGTTTTTAAAAGCAGATTTCGACTCAGCCAGCGCATGCATTGTAGCAGGCTTTGGGTTTCAGGCATACGTGTGCACAAGTTTCAAAATCAAGGCGCTTCGCATGACCGCCAGATAAAAACCCAATAGCTCATGCTAGATGCCTGGGATATGGATTTGTCAAAACAAATAAAGTGGCTTAACCTTGTATTTGTCCCCAGGATTTCAATTTAAAAATATTTTCTTCTTTTGTTCACTAAAGAGCAGATTGAAGGGCTACATATCACAAAGTATTCCCTCAACACTTCAAACCTAAAAACTCTAACACATGTATGTAAATACAAAGAGATGCGTCATCATTTTATTGTAAGCTATACCTTAACACATGTACAGCATTCACAAACCTCAGCCTCCTGGCAGGACTTCATGATCTCTCCTGCTTGATCCTCCAGTTTCTTCAGCTGCTCTGTAAGCTCCTCCATCAATTTCTCATTCTCTGCAATCTCGGTTTCCAGTCGTGTGACGGTCTCCTCTGCCTTTTTCAGATTACTGTCAAGAAAGCAATGACGTTTAGATGGAGTAACGGTCAAAACTGCTTAACTTAGATTATTACTCGCTGCAAGTAACAAACTTTTAATGGGTTTTAAATTTTTCCATTTCAACAGATTAGGCTGTTTAGCATAGTCTTTCAAAGTACTGATAAGTTCAAAAAAATTCTTGTTTTGTTTTATTTAACCCAAGAAGCTTCTAAAGCCTTGACAATTTTTCAAGGTGTTTAAAATACACCCAACCCAAATGCTGATTCGATTTGTATTGTGATTCTGTAAGCATCACAATTTTATAAATATCCAGATTCGATATTAAACAGTTTCAGATTTTGTAACAATTCTAAACAAACCTAGAAAATTATTTGCTCCTGCCGCACAGGATGCTGTGTGAATAGTATAGAGTGCAGGATTACAGAGGAATGGCAACATTTTACCATTTCAAATGCAAACATATATAAATTTTAAATATACAGGGTGGGTGAAAGGTGACTAGACATTAAAAATTGGTAATAAAGTCCATATTTCTAATAGGAATGTATCAAAATAAATTGTACATGCAATTTATTACTTAGGAATATCTCACACACACATTCACACCAAATTGGGTGGTGCACCATGTGATACAAGTTCTTATAGTCATTAAATACTGCCTAGTTAATTTTCACCCACCTTTTATTTAAAAATATAAAATGGAGTTATCGTGGTAAAAAAAAATAAATAAAAAATTTAGATTTTGCACCACACACAAAAAATATATCCCCCCCCCCCAACTCTATAAAGTACAAGCACTAACCGACTTACCAAATCTATAGATAGTACCATACATTTTTTTAAATGAATTCAGCTGTATAATCATCAAACGCCTCAAATTTCCAAACATAAGGTATGCTACAAATAAAAAATATAAATATGTAGAGTATGAGCATGTAGCTGAAACTTAAAAGATTTGTAACTTTCACTATAACAAAGTAAATTACACTGGATTATAGAGGCAACATATCTTCTGGCCAATTGCAGGTTGAATTCACAAACCCAGCGCATATCTACAGTAGGTGGACAACCAGACTGCTCATTACCGTCACGCTCACCGCCGTGGAACAGCGTCAGCAGCCACAATAAT
>JAOTQY010000020.1:11609814-11620017 GCA_026413445.1 Dolichallabes microphthalmus | reverse complement strand
TGGCCTTCAGGGAGCGGAAGCGCTTTCCTGACCGCAACAGAGAGAACAGTCCATTGTTGGGGTGGCTGAGGTCCTTCCTGGCCTTGGTCCAGCACCGCTTGCTGTAGATTGAGTGCAGATCAGGGAGCTCGGTGCGGATGGTGCGCTCAGCCGAACGCACGACCCTCTGTAGAGCTCATCTGTCCTGCATGGTGCTGTTCCCGAACCAGGTTAAGATGTTTCCCGTCAGGATGCTCTCTATGGTGCAGGAGTAACATTTCCTGAGCACCTTGGAGGACAGTCTAAAATCTCTCAAGCGCCTGAGGTGGTAGAGATGCTGCCAAGCCACGGTGTTGATGTGACCGGACCATGACAAGTCCTGCGTGATGTGAACACCGAGGTATCAGAAGCTGTCCACTCTCTCCACTGGGCTCCTGTTGATGACGGGGGGTCTGGTAGTTCCTCTCCTGCTTTGTGCTAAAGTCCACTATCAACTCCTTTGTCTTGCTGACGGTCAAGAGGAGATTGTTCCTCTGGCACCAGTTCTCCAGATTTCGAACCTCCTTCAGGTAGGCTGTCTCGTCGTTGTCAGAGATCAGGCCCACCACAACAGTGTCGTCAGCAAACTTAATGATGGTGGTGGAGTTCGTAGTGGCTATGCAGTCATAGGTGTACAATGAGTACAGCAGGGGGCTCAGAACACAACCCTGGGGGGCTCCAGTGCAGAGAGTGAGGGAGGCTGAGACATGTCTGCCCATCCTTACTGCCTGTGGTCTGCCAGTTAGGAAGTTGGAGATCCACTGACACAGAGATGAGCTGCGTCCCAGGTGCTCCAGCTTGGTTGTGAGTGTGGAGAGAATTATAGTATTAAATGCAGAGCTGTAGCCGATGAAGAGCATTTTAACATAATGCTCAATGATGGACTCTTTGAAGCATGTGGGGATCACCGACTGAGATAAAGAGAGGTTGAATATCTCAGTGAACACAGGTGTTAGCTGGTCTGCGCAGGCTCTGAGAATACGACCTGAGATGCCGCTTGGTCTTGCTGCTTTCCTGGTGTTCACTCTCTTGAAGGCTCTCCGCACGTCATGCTCGGAGATGATGAGCGCGTTTCCGGTGCTGGCAGTGTCTTCCTGTCTGCAGTCTGCTACCATCAGTAACACACTGTGCCGCCAGGGACTCAAATCCTGCAACGTCAGACGTGTTCCCCCCGCTTAAATCAGTACATGTCCAGGCCCATCTGACGTTTGCTAGATAGAATTTGGAAGATCCAGAAGAGGATTGGGAGAATGTCATATGGTCAGATGAAACCAAAATAGAACTTCGTGTTTGGAGGAGAAAGAATGCTGAGAACACCATCCAAAGAACACCATACCTACTGTGAAGCATGGGCATGGAAGCATCATGCTTTGGGGATGTTTTTCTGCAAAGGGACCAGGACGACTGATCCGTGTAAAGGAAAGAATGAATGGGGTCATGTATTGTGAGATTTTGAGTGAAAACTTCCTTCCATCAGCAAGGGCATTGAAACGTGGCTGGGTCTTTCAGCATGACAATGATACCAAACACACTGCCTGGGCAACGAAGGAGTGGCTTTGTAAGAAGCATCTCAAGGTCCTGGAGTGGCCTAGCCAGTCTCCAGATTTCAACCCCATAGAAAATCTTTGGAGGGAGTTGAAAGTCCATGTTGCCCAGCGACATCCCCAAAACATCACTGCTCTAGAGGAGATCTGCATGGAGGAAAGGACTAAAATACCACCAACAGTGTGTGAAAACCTTGTGAAGACTAAAAAAATTTTTTTACCTCTGTCATTGCCAACAAAAGGTATATAACAAAGTATTGAGATTACATTTTTTGTTATTGACCAAATACTTATTTTCCACCATAATTTGCAAATAAATTCTTTAAAAATCCTACAATGTGTTTTTCTGGATTTTTTTTTTGTCTCTCATAGTTGAGGTATACCTATTATGAGAATTACAGGCCTCTCTCATCTTTTTTAGTGGAAGAACTTGCACAATTGGTGTCTGACTAAATACTTTTTTGCCCCACTGTAGATATGATATTTTGATGGATTGTGATGCGTATAAACGCTACAGACAGTCAGCGTTATCTCTACCGATAAAGTCTCGTGCGTCGGTGGACAGGATGAACGTTTGACTGTTTTAGAATGGCTAATTCGGTGTATGGTACTTAATAGCCATGTTGCTCCTGTAGCATGAAGTAAAGCTGTTCCATATGTTTTCAGATGGTCCTCTCTCTCTCTCTCTTTCTGTGTGTATATGTGTGCGTGTGCATCCTCAGTTTTCCTTTCGCTTTAAATCCGCTCTCACAACCCAAACTGAGCTCGAAAACGAAGCGCATCTCTCGTCCAATGATAACAAAGCGTCTCGCACGCTGACCCTCGGCCACATCGTTTGCTGTGTGTCAGGGGCTAAACAGGAACGGCGTGATGGATGATCTTCTGCTCATTCTCCCGGGGTGGAAATGTGGCCTGGTGTCCACTAATTAGCCAGAACAAATGTTACAGCGAGGTTATATTTACCTCAACAGAGGTAATTTTAAGACTTGAAAAGTGTGAGCCTGTACTAGTCGCCAACAGGACAGTCTGACCCGTATCTCTGTCCCGCTCTACTCCCTCACCCATCTCTTGCTGCCTCGGCAATCTCGAAGAGATAAGTCCTCACACTACCCGCGTTGGCAAATTTATGGCTCGTGTACTGCCAAGCAAAAACGAGACCGGTAGTATCAGTTATAATTTAGATGTTATTTGCTGCTAGACACGAAAGGCCAGAAATTGGGCCACAGAACAGTGATTTAACATCTCATGCTGTGATTTTCGTGCGAGAAGTGCAGCCTCGGCGTGTACCAACCCCCATGCCCCACCCCCTTTTTTTTATCCCCCTGAATATATAGCTGCTTGTGTAAGCCTGAAAAAAAAAATAACCGCAAGAGAAGATAAACCTGTGGTTATCTGGCGGCTTCAGAGCGGGTGTGAGGATCTCGATGCCGTGTTCCGTGACGTCACGAAGATCCAATCGAGTTCTAATCCGACTCTTTGAAAGTTTTTAGAAGTCTTCGAATATGGCGGTGCCAGCACGTGGAGGGCATCTGGAAAGCTGGCCAACATCGAGCACCATTTGAACTGTGGGTGCCGTCAATGAGAGGTTGGGGGTGTGTGAGAGAGAGAGTGAAAGACGGGTGCAGATTTATGAGTCTTTTTCTCTGGGACTTATCTGTTTTTCATCACATGAGATCTCTGAACCCGGGCCTTGCAAATGGAGAGAGGGTCGCTATTAAATCGACATGAGAAGGGGGGCAGTGTGTGAGTGTGTCAGAGAGAGAGAGAGAGAGAGGGAGCACAACTGTGTGGAACAACAGCAGATGTGAAGGGGTTGGACAGCGTAGACGGAGAGAGAGAGCAAAAGGAGAGAGCAGCGAAACAAAGAGAGTCCTGAGTCAGCAGCCGTTTTCTCCCTAGGCAACTGGGTTGGGCTTCTCCCTCGCTCTCTTTCTCTCTCGCTCTCTTTCTCTCTCGCTCTCTTTCTCTCTCGCTCTCTATTAAGCATTAAGCAGCAAAAGAGGTGGAATAGTAAAAAAATAATAAAATAAAAAAGGCCAGAAGAGACAAAACTTGAGGAAAGTTTTATTTTATTTTTTATTTCAGTAATTTGACACACACATTTATCACATTTACACTTTGTGATAAATCTTCTGGATGTCTACAGTCAGTTAAATTAGCGTGTACTTTATTCCACACCGTATTTCAGTTTCTACTATTGTGATTTGCAAACTAGGCGAGTACATCAAAAAAACAAAAAAGAAATATACATATATATATATATGAATATGATTCGGATCGACAGCTTTAGAGGAACCTTGCCGTTAAGTCTACTCCCAAGAAAGCACTTTTTTTTGCTTAGTCAATGTCTTGTCTTCCTGATGAGTAAGACATCTTTTTCTGCTCGGTACATACGTCATATCCTGCAGCCATCGCACATCCCAAAACGCCCATGCTCCTAATGAATGTTCTCATTTATAGCCGTTATGCCGATTAGATATTTTCTAACGCATCGCTTTTACACATCTGTCGAGCTCGGCTTTTATATGCGCCTTGCTGCTTTCTAAAATACAGCCGAGCGGTGGAAGTGGAGGAAGGAGCACGCCGAGCAGAACTGGCAAGCAGGCGAACTTGAGTTATCCGTTATAGTTGGCAGAGCAGCTGTTGGACTGGGTGGACTGGTCCTATAAAACGTTTAAATGTGGCAGCTCTTTCTCTGACTGTGTCTCTTTACTTTTTCTTAGTCGTTTTTTTTTTTTTTTGTGCAAGGGTATAGTGGGGGAGGGAGAGAGAAAGAGAGAGAGAGAGAGAGAGAGAGATAAATGACAGCCACAGACACTGGTCTGCCAGCCCCTCTGGCAGAGTCATTACTCCCAGGTCCATTAAATCAGTACCCTCACAGACAAGGCAAACATGTCAGAGAGAGCACGAGGGACCAGTAGGGAAGGGTTTTTTCAGGGTACGATGGAAATTAAAAGAAAGGGTTAAGGTGAGAGAAAGCAAGGCAGTATGATTTTATCACATCATGGGCATGGTTTTGTGCACATAATATTTATGGATCGTATACCCGACAGTTTTGTTATTAGATGAAGATTACAGTCTATAAGTAAATGTCTGTCAAGGAAAGTGGGTTCAAGAATAGATTTTAAAAAATTTTTACATACGTGCTAACATGGCGCCCGCATTTTAAAGATATTTATCTGGCATCCAGCAAAGTTGAGTCGCATCAGCATGCTGAGTTAAAATCTTTTGTCTTACTGCATTATTAAACTTGCTCAAGTAAGGAATGAACCGTTTTAAGGTGTACTGTTACAGGAAAACAATCAGTGAGGGATGGTGCAGTGAGTCCCCAGACTAGGCTGAAATACTGCAAGGCAGATGTGGCACAAGTACACAAACTCAATACTCAATACAAGTACAAATACAAAGTACTACTTTCGTTATTTAAATTTTTTTTATTCAACCGGGACAATCTGACCATTTTGATTTGTACATATTTCATACACTTCTTTTTCTATTGATTCTGCGACCATGACTACTGTTAAAAGTGCTATATAAATAAAAATGAATTGAATTGATTATTAAATATTTGCTCTAAAATATAACTAAGTTCAAAAGTAAAAGTACTCCACAAAGAAATAGATTTTTCTGCATATCTATCTGAGTATCTGACTGAGTTTCTCATAAAAACAGTAATTTATTGTGTTTTAAACCAAAACAAACTGGTTAAAAAATGAATGTGCGAGTGTTTTTAGATTGATAGCTTTGGTATTACTTTATTTTGGTATGTTAACTAGATAGTTGCTTCCATTGCTACACATGCATATTGCAAATTGTCAACGTAGGTAAACATGGGCAAGCATACAGAACACAATATGGTATGGATAAAGGACATGCCGAAACTTCATAAGTATAAGCTTGTTGTGTTTTAAAAATATATATTTTGGCTTACTTTTAGCACTGTCACCTCGCACCTCCAGGTACCATGTTCAATTCCCGCCTCGGGGATGGAGTTTGCATGTTTTCCCCGTGCTTGGTGGGTTTCCTCTGGGTACTCAGAGTTCCTCCCACAGCCCGAAGACATGCAGATTAGGCTAAATGGCATAATGCCCTAAGTCTCCTGGGATAGGCGACCCTATATATAAAGCGGTATAAACGTTATACTTCTGATGTTACCTGGACAAGGTTAGCCTTTTTCAAGGTCTAGACATTTGAAAAAGGAGCCAGAAGCAATCCGCAATCCTGACACAAAGAGGGCGGGATCCGTTGTCCAGGTAACCGTCAATCACTTTGGCGACATACCATTAATTTCTATAAGCCTGTACTGGTGGAGTTGTTTTCTCTCCCGGTCCTTCCCGCGTGTGGTCTAGCTCGGTTGTGATACCGTGTGATTTGCTATTTTAAAACGAATGGAGTAAAAGTACAGATTTTTATACTGTAGTGAGTAGCAGTTAAAAGTATAATGTAGGGAAAATATTTAAGATAAATAAAAAAAAAACTTAGTACAACTACGCTTTTACTGTACTTATGTTACTTGCCACCTCTTTTGCAAACACCCTGAAGTTGATTATTTTCAAATGATGGTATAAAGTTTATTATTAGTCAGTGCTATATATTTTTATACATTTATAGTTGCATAGTTGCTTCTCATCACTCGAAGACAGAAGTTGCGGCTTTTCTGATTGTTACAAAACGACGACACTTGAGACTCCTTCCCGAGAATGTTACAACAAACCCAGATTTAAAAAAAAAACAAAAAAACCCTTCATATTTACAATTACACTTTTGTAAAAGCGGAATCTTCACCCTACAAATCACCAATGTAGCTTGTTGCCATAGAAACGATCACAAATCAATGTTCACAATTCAATATTGTGCATTTTTTATATGCAAGTATTATCGATGTAGTAAAAGTGGTTAGTCGTCTACTGTCTCGTGTGGACGCGACTGAAGCAGGGACGCTTGCTCCGAGAGTCTTTGCAGCTTTCCTGTTTTAGTCTCAGCTGTAAATTTTGTTTAATTGCTTGGACCTCTTGTGGGGACGTGTTGTTGAAAACCGGCTAGTTATCAACTTGGCAGCGACAGACAACGTTATCTTTGACATTTTTTACTCTGATAAGCGGATTGTTAATTCGGACTCGAGTGACTTCATTTAATCTCAGATGCAGATTGAAACGGTTTCCATTACCGCAGAGCAAACGCGTGAGAAACGATCTGCGGCTGCTGCTTGATTGCGGTAAAGTTACCCTTTAACTCTATTGAATGCGTTTCATCTTGCTCCGTGTTTTGATTGAACTTTCGGCTCCTTATCCGTCGACTCCTGGACTACTCCGTTCCTCACTTAACCCCTGCGTCAACTCCCGGATACGGAACACTGCCAGCCGCATTATCAAGGGGAAGAGAAACGAGACGGGGTCTACGTGCCGGCGCTTAACTTCTCCCTCAGGCCCAGGCCACTATTTAACACCACACGGTCAGCACCAGCTCCGATGTTTGACGCTGATTAATTTATTAGCCGCCGTCCCAAAGGCCGTAATTTGCTTGTCGTGTTTGCGCTCACCGCTGACTAATGAGCTGCTCATATAGCTGTCTCTCGGGATGGGAGTGGCCGTCTGTCTTTCTTTTAGCAAACGGCATAGCAGCTTAAATAGAAAGCCATCTTAATTTATTTACTTAATATTAATCTCATGTTTAATTTAACTTAATCAAATGGCTTTACCAAGCATCCGGAGGATTTCTGCTCCGTCGTCATTACACTAGCTTGAAAGATTGCACACTCGAGATTTAACTCCAACAGTCGCTCAGAAACAACTAGACAAACGACGCATGTTTGCATAGAATTATGGAGAGATTCGTTTGTGCAGAACAGATATGTTCCGTATGGGAATTTCAATAAGAGCTAATTTTTTTATAATTTCTAAATGAATAATGCAATATTTACTGTATAATAATTTCCCCAGAAACAAAGCTGTATAATAATTAAAAACAAAATGTGCACACATATACTAGCCTATTTTTTATCCCGTGCTAAGAGATGTGTACTTAAAGCTCTAGAGTCAACTTTGAAATTGTCGCAGAATTTACCGTAACTGGTGACATGACTTAACTTTTATCGCTACACAAGTTAAGAACACCAGAGCCCGTATTCACAAAGCTTCTTAGAATTCTCTGAGAGAGCTCCTATCTTAGCTTAAAAAGTCCTAGCTGGGAGTCCTAGACTAAAAGTGATTTAGGAAACTTCTCAGAGAAACTCTAAGTAAGGAAAGTACAAAAACCTTTATCTAATGTGCTCTTTGTGAAAATAGAATAGACAGTGAAATCATATTTTGTATATAAAGAAATTATATAATCATGACTACAGGCTACTTTATGCAAAGTTTCTGTTATAGGCTAAATATCTTAAAATATATTGAAAATGTGTCTACTTTTGAAGCAACCAATTTCCATGCTGTAGTTACTATATTTAAGTTCTTACATTTATTTACCAAACTGATTTTATTACTTGTAATCCATTTCAGATTGATGGGAGCGAAATGGCTCACCTTTTACCAATTTACAGTACATGATTGCAGGACAGTGTATTTAAGTTTCACTTTTGAATGGTACATATTCTACAATCCAAGAGAGATGGAAGGAATTAAAACAACAAGAAAACCAAATGGACAGAAAATCTGTGTTTACTTTTAGCTTATGTTTAGGGTTTGGAGAATATTTCTTCTTTCCACCATTTTGTCCTCTGCTATAGAAACTCTTAAGCCTCTTAAGTCCTCCTTTACTCTTTTTTTCTACTCAAGTTTTACCTTAGGAGCTGTTTTTAGGGCTAAAATGTTTTGTGAATCATTTTTATCTTTACTACGATTTCGTCCTAAGAGGAAATTCTAAGAAAATGTCATAATTCTTTCTAACACACTTTTCTTAGAATTTTGTCACTAGAAGCAACTTTTAGGCTTAAGAAGCTTTGTGAATACGGGCCCTGATCCCCAAGTCCAGCCGTACAGTATATCATGTCTGTGTGCACTCTTTAATACAGAAACAAGAACAACAACAGAAAAAGGATACTAAAAGAAAACTGTGTGGAGATCGTTGTTAGAAGTTGAGAAGGAGGATGGATTGTCTGTTCTGCAAAGAATAGTGTCTTTGTCCAAATAATTGTGGCTAGTTTTTCTACTGTATCTTGAATCATGTTTATTTTTCGCAGACTCTGCAAATACAGTAACATCATTTTTTATTGCCCTTATATACATTTCCTCCTTCGTCCTCCCACTCAAGCAACTGAATGATAAACTGGAATCAGGGATGCGCCGGGCGTTAACAAATCCTCCTGGAGTCAAATCCTCCAAGACTTTCACTGCTTAGTAACATCACAGCCAATACGCACGGTTATGATAAACCATTCCAGGATTTTTTTTGGGCTCGTACAACAATGAGAGATTTACGTTTTTTTTTTTCTTTCTTCATGTTTTGTTTTGTTTTCTTTCCAAAAGCTCCACCGAGTTAAGCTTAACGTCACTTAAACCTCCCTAACCCCCTCCTCCGCCCCCAACTCGGCGTTGACCTTTGCTCTTTGACCCACCCAGGGTTTAATTTTTCACCCCTTTGGCAGACCTCCAGGGGCCTCCCTTAATTTAGCCTTCACCCTTGACAGAGAGGAGAGCAAGAGGCCAGGCTGCGCTCATATTGTTTTTGGAGCGAGGACCTGTTTAGTATTACACATGCTTAATAAAGGTCTTTTAGTTCAAATTTAATAGTGGAGTTATGTTCTATAAACCAGTACCATTAGACGAGAGCTCTGTTTCTCGTTGACTTTATTGAAATCTATGCTGTTTTTCACCGTCCCGTCATCCATTCTTGTTTAATACTTTTACACTGCACCATACATCGACCTCTTCCTCTAAAAGACGCTCGATGAGATAGAAATTTCTTTTCGAGAAGAACAGCGCAACAAGTTGACAAGTTGAGGGTTGGAGCAAGTGTTAGAGTATCGAGGCAGGAAAGACTAAGTGAATTCTCCTGGCCAGCACACAGCTGGGCATCGCTGATGAGTCCCAGGGGAGCGGCCATGTGTGGATGGTTACAGTGTTCAGGCTGAAGCCGAGCGTATAGCCATGTGAGGATCATTACCCTTCTTTCTCTCCCTCTCTCTGTCTCTTGGGCTCTCGTTTTTCTCTTTTTGTCTTTCTAAAAATCTAAAAAGAAACAGTGTCACAGGAACCTGCTGGAGGATTGATCTCAATGCAAAAAGTCTCTAATTTGGCCTCCAGAATTACTGTATAATTATGTTATTTGGTTTCGATTCTATTGAAACTATTGAAATATGAAAATCGGATCGCCGGCTTTCCTGACAGTTATAAGTCTTACATGGTGGATGAGCGTATCAAGGCCAATAATGAATATATGTTTTCTTTTATTAAATAATTGCGTTTGATTTATTTATTCATTGACATGATTCTTGACATTGACAAGTTTCTCTAAAGAGTTGTTTAGCATTTAAGAAAGGAGTCTCCAGTTTTAGTGGCTTGTTAAAGTTTTACAATAATAATAAAACAAACTTTTTTTTACTCCTATGAACTAGGGATGGGCATTTGTGTTCATATTTCATTTCGAGTAATCGTAGGTTTAAAAAACGAGTACTCGATTAACGGGGGGCGGGGTTTAAGCAAGG
>JAOTQY010000020.1:11577156-11587938 GCA_026413445.1 Dolichallabes microphthalmus | reverse complement strand
CTATTACAAATAAAATATTGACATTTGCCATCTCCACATCATTGCATTCAGTTTTTATTCACAATTTGTTTAGTGTCACAATTGTTTTGGAATCCGGTTTGTACAAACAGCTGAAAATAATGTGCATAAGTATTTCTGTAACTGAAGATTTAGCAAATATATTATATGATAACCGAGTGTGGGATTAATAATAATAATAATAATAATAATAATATAAAAAGGACAAAATGTAAAGTAAAATACTAAAAGTCTAAGCAAAGGATAACATGTTTTTATATATAATAAATGTACCCTTGGTGTGTGTTTTAGGTGAGGAACGTGCTGAACGATGCAGTGGACACCTTGGAGTTCAGGGATCGAGTAATTAAAGCGTCACTATCTCACGGTCACCTGGTTGTGGCCACCGCTCTGCAGTGTTTAGTCTACAGGTATTTCACCTGTCACTGACATTTTATTTTTTTTTATTAGTTTTTATTGCTCCTTCTCATTTTATTAAATTTTTTCGATGACATGTTCATATAATACTGTGACTCATCCGATGATCTCATGCTGCGCTCCAGTCTGAGCGTTATTTTTATGATTTTTGTATCCTGACCTTTTTGCTTATGTCAGTTTTATTTAGTCTCCGTCATGTTATTCTAACAGTTCTAATAATAATTATTTAAAAAATATTATTGCTCTAAGAATACCAACAGCGTTCTGAACTTTCTTTGACAGCACTAAAAACTGGAACACGCCGCTGATATTTGACTTGAAGGAAGGCACAGTCAGCCTGATCCTCCAGGCCGAGAGGTGAGACTCCTACGTGTGTCTTGTTTTTCATTTCCGCAGTAGGACACCATGAGTAAGTAAGCAGTACTACTACTAACATGACATGGTGTGCTGTTATGACAGAATGACAAGATGAAGTGTTTTAAGCTGTATATGTTCCACAGACAGACATGACCATTGTTTAGTTATGAAAATTGGCATGTTTTATCAGCTGCGAGCTATACAGTATACAGTAGCTTCATTTAAAATTATGGAAAGTGTATTATAGCAGCTATAAACAGTTTTTCCCTAACTACCTTTTTATTTTCTCTCTCTTAACATTAAAAAGACAGATAAAGCAGCTTGATTTTCTACGACAAATTTTTTTTTACATCGATAATATGTTGAGTGTTGATATCTTAAATTAACAAGTTACCAAGTCAAAATAATTAAATCCTGTCAAACTATATAAATAAGTTAATATAATGAGGATGTCAAAATGATGAGATTTAAGTCAGACAAAAATAAGATAATGTCTGGTAATAATTAATTAATGAGTGAAAATTAGAAGATATTATTTGACAATGAGTTAGGTCAAAATGACTACATAATACCTGGAAATAATGAGTCTCGTAATAAGATAATGAAAATAAATTAAGATAATATCTGGAAATATTAACTTGTGAATGAGTAACTATGTCGGACAATATCCGTGAAAAGGGTAAATAGGACAAAATGCTGGAATAATATGTGCAAATAATGAAATATTAAGTCAGAATAAAATTATATTTGAAAATAATGAGTTAGTACGTAAGAACAATGATATAACACATGAAAATAAAGAGTATTTGGGTCAATATAACTAGATGCTATCTGAAAACAATAAGTAAATCAGAATAACTTTAATATCTGGGGAAAAAACTAAATAATGAGTTAGTAAAAAAAAATAAAAAATTCTGTACATAATGAAATAATAACTATGAATGCCAAGATAATATCTGGACATAATTAATTTAGTAAGTCAGAAAAACTATAGATAATGATAAAGATAATGAGATAATACCTGGAAATAGTTTAAATAATATGTAGAATTAATTAGTAGGCCAGGAAAAAAAGATAATACTGTATCTGGAAATAACAAGTAAGTAAGTATAATGAGATAATATCTGGAAATGATGATTTAGCAAGGGAGACCAATGAGAGAGTTACTGGAACTCTGTGAATCATAACAATGAGATATTATCTAGAAACAGTGAGTAATTAGGTCAGTACAAGATAATCTACAGTAGAAATACAGAGTAAGTAGGTCACTACAATTAAGTGAGAAAGTTACTTAATTAATGAGTTAATAGGTCAGAATATTGAGACAACATCTTGAAAAGTCATTAAAAACTTTGCACATTAATATGGATCTGTGGAACAAGAAGTACTGTAAGAAAAAACTTATCTACAAAACAACCTTACGCCCAGAATCAAAATCATGAATTCATCAGCAATGTGGTATGAAACATTCTGAATTCAAATGATCATAGTACTCTATTAACAGTATTATTTTACTTAATGTTTCACAAAAATCTATTACACAATACTAATAAAAGTAGAAACTTATTTTATGTACTCATTGTGCACTCAGCATTACAATATAAAGTACAAGACTGATTAATCTGACCACAGTAACTGATATCGCTTCTGCTGCGGTAAAAATTCTGGACATAAATATCGTCCAGTTAATGGATCAATTTGCTCCTACTCCCGACTCTAGATGACCCTTTCTTGCCCCTACCCTCTGTATCCAGTGCTCCTCTATCACACACCTGCCAAAGCAGTGTACAGTGTTGGCCAACAGTGAAGCACACTTGAACCAAGACCTGCTCATGTGGAAAAGCGATCTCCATTAGTCATTGGATATAATGGTTGCACTTCTCCAAGGTTATTGTTCATCAGCTCAGTGGAACGAAAACTCTTGGATCGCTCCGAGCTTTTCGTCCCTGTCTTATGAAACCTTGTTTGGTGGAGAAGCAATTGCAGCTTTGGGTTCATTGTTCTCATCCATTCGGGGGAAAAAACACATCGCAAAGGTCGTGAAGTTTTTAAAGCAATGCTACAAATTATAGGCTCTCTTCCCCTTTTGTTTGTTTAGTAAGTTGTTTTCCGAAAGGTTCAATTATGGCCATGCTATACCGAACTCATCCATCTTTTTCTTATTCAATCCTTGTTTTGTCTTTTTTTTTTTTTTCGCCTTGTCTTCCATGTAGGCATTTCCTATTGGTGGATGGAGGAGGCATCTACGTGTACTCGTATGAAGGGCGCCTGGTCTCGGCCCCAAAGTTCCCAGGCATGAGGACGGATATTCTGAACACACAGACCGTCTCACTGAGCAATGATACCATCGCAGTACGAGACAAGACCGATGAGAAAGGTGTTACATGCATTGACATTTCTAACTACATTTTATTTAATCTCTGAAATGCATTGCTACAAAATCATAAAACCAAGACCAGTTTGTGTCTTGAAAATGAATATTGATTGAATATTTTTGTATTTTTGAGGAAATCACAGTGCTTCTATTGTCATGAATTACCCATAAATCAGTGTTAGTCAAGTGCCAAGAACCAAGAGGAACCAACCTTACAACATCATAAAGGAATCCAGTGTCTGAATGAGTACCAAAGCTAATATGAATGTTCAGCTATTGTTAAACAAAAATACCGTAAGCAAAACAAATCTTGAGTTGATGTCTAAAATCTGCCTCCTTTATTTTAAAAAAAGTCTTTAGGATGTAGTCATTCACTCATTTTTAGCTAACTTCAAAAATACTTAAGCTTTTGCTCAGATGAGAACGTACAAAAGAATGACTAAACCCTTTTTTCCACTTGCACCCAGATTTATTCATTTACAAGCGGAATCCTGGCCAAGTGCTTCAAAACTGAGCTTTTACTTACTGACCAGAAACAAGTGCAAGCTAGGTCTGGAAGAACAGAGTTCTGACACACAGATCTCAGCCGCACTACAAACACTAGTGAGAATCAAACAAAGAATTTGCAGCTGAAATGATATAGAAGAAAAACAGTAATAAAAAATATATTAATAACCATGAGCATTAGATTTTCCATACCACTATATCCTTTATACAGGGTCACGGGGGGCCTGAAGCCTATCCCAGGAGACTTGCAAAAACATGCAAACTCTATGCACGCAGAGACGGAATTCGAGCCTGGTCGGGAATCGAACCCGGACCCTGGAAGTGCAAGGCAACAGTGCTAAACACTACACCACCGTGCCGCCTATACAATTATTAGTACAATTTAAAATTAAAAAGATAAATTAATAGTAAGAGTAGTAAAGTAGTCAACTTACTGTATATATTATACCGTAATATGACATAAAGTAGCAGAGTTATATATACATATACAGTAATACATGTCCAGTGTATCCGGAAAGTATTCACAGCCCTTCACTTTTTCAAATGGATTAAATTCATTATTGTCCTCAGAATTCTACAAACAATACCCTATAGTCACAGTGTGAAAGACGTTTGTTTGAAATTTAATTGAAATTTATTAAAAATTAAAAATAAAAAAAAATCACATGTACATAAGTATTCATAGCCTTTGCGATGACACTTAAAAGTGAACTCCGGTGCATCTTGTTTCCACTGATCATCTTTGAGATGTTTCTACAACTAGATTGGAGTCCACCGTGTGGTAAATTAGGTTAATTGAACCTAACCTGGAAAGGAACACACCTACAGTTAACAGTGCATGTCAGAGCACAAACCAAGCCAAGAAGTCCAAGGAATTGTCTATAGACCTCAAGACACAGGATTGTATTGAGGGACAGATCTGCAGAAGGGTACAGAAAAATTTGTGCAGCACTGAAGGTTCCAGTCGGAGGTCCAGAGTGCTCTGGGGCAAGTTTTCTTCAAGAAGGTCTCTGTACAGTGCTGCATTCATCTTTCCCTCGATCCCGACTAGTCCAGTTCCCAGTTCCTGCTGCTAAAAACATTCCCACAGCATGATGCTGCCACCACCATGCTTCACTGTAGGGAAGTATTGGGCAGGTGATGAACAGTGCCTTGTTTCCTCCAGATGTGATGCTTGGAGAAATTGTTCAATCTTTGTTTTATCAGACCAGAGAATTTTGTTTCTCATATTGTAAAAGTCTTTTAGGTGCCTTTTGGCAAACTCTAGACGGGCTATTTACTGAGGAGTGTCTTCCATCTGGCCGCTCTACCATACAGACCTGATTGATGGAGTGCTGCAGAGATGATTGTTCTTCTGGATGGTTCTCCTTTCTCCACAGAGAAACATGGAGCTCTTTGAGTGACCATCTGTTTCTTGGTCACCTTCCTGACTAAGGCCATTCTCCCCTTATCGCTTGTTTGGCTGGGCGGGGCCCACTCTAGGAAGAGTCACAGTGGTTTCAAAATACTTCCATTCTTCCAAAGCTGCAGAAATTTTTCTGTACCCTTCCCCGGATCTGTGTCTCAATACAATCCTGTCTCTTGAGGTCTATAGACAATTCCTTGGAGTTCATGGTTCCTTGGTTTGTGCTCTGACATAACTGCACCAGTAACTGTGGGACCTTGTATAGACAGGTGTGTGCCTTTGCAAATCATGTCCAATCAAGTTGTAGAAACATCTCAAGGATGATCAGTGGAAACGGGATGCACCTGTCATGGCAAAGGATCGGTAATACTTATTAAAAATAAAAAAATGAAATAATGTGCAATAAGTTTGCCGGGGGTTTCAAACAAACTTCTTTCATGTTGTGATTATTTGGTATTGTTTGTAGAATTTTGAGTAAAATAATGAATTTAATTCATTTTGGGATACGGCTGTAAAATAATAAAATGTGGAAAAAGTAATGCTCTGTGAATACTGTACTTTCAAGATGCACAGTATATGTTAATAAAAGAAATTGACAATAATAATGCAATTTATACAGTTATTCAGCAATTGTGTGAGAATTCTCGAAGGAACAGTTAAAATAAAAAAACGCATGTTTTTGGACCCATAATAAGGAATGTGGATATAAAGAACCTTTAAGAAAGAATCAAGATATACATTTGTATCATACTCGCCTTTAAGAGTACTACTTTAATAGTATGTTTTTCTATTAAAGGTACACTTTAGCATCCTTTCATTCAGCACACAATCATTTTATTAGCTTACAGTAAAGGGCTTGAGTAAGAGTTCATTAGTGTTACCCCACTTTGAGCAACACTTGTGTACTTAAACAAATAGTAATATACATAACAACCTAGGTTGTTTGTTACTGAGTAATTCACAAGAGTAAAATTATTTTCTGAAAAAAAAAATTTGGAATATTTCTTATATTATGATATTTTTCCTAGCGAAACAGGCCAAAACAGTTTTGGCTTGATAATAGCTGGCACCGAGGCAAGTGTCAGAGAAATTTGACATGACATTACGTTTTAATATTATTTCCCCCCTCCGCCTATGGCTGAGGACATTCATACGCGGTCAAAAGTCATTGCAAGATTATGTAATCTTCCAAGTGAGTGATACTGAAGACTTGCACACACACTCTGACCTGAGCTAACAAAGCAAACATGTACTGTACATATAACCGAATAAAGCTCATGTTCTACTTATGTTCTCTGTGTTTTAGTCATCTATTTGTTTGACGCTCAAACTGGAAAGCCAATTGGTGATGGCAAGCCTTTAACCCACAAGGTAAATCGATGTTTAATTTTATCCAGCATAGAATACACGCATTAACATTAAAGCCTGTTTAAAAGAATTGATATACTTAATTCATCATCACTTATCTACGCATTAGCTAAAAGAACATGAATACACTTGTTATGCAGTAAATACCGATGCACAACTTATATACACGAGGACGAGTGAAACATTATCCGCACCCCGGTTATATTAAAGCTTCCGCTGGCCGCACTTTCCATCCAAGCCTACTGGCTCCCCAGTCACTGCTGTGTATGTGTTAACGTGTTACAGTACATCAGTTCACATGTAACTGTTCACATGTCCAAGCATTAATGGATGCCCCACTTGTGATTTGCATGAAGGAAAACTGTCGTGCCGGGATTCGTTTTTATGTTACAAGACATGGAAGAGCATAAACAGAAGCGTTTGGATTTCTGCAAACAAAATTTAGAACGAAACTCTAAGGAAAGTGAACGTTTCTTGGATTCATCATTACGAGCCTGCGAGTAAACGGCAGAGTATGGAACAGAAACATCCTCATTCGCCGACCAAGAAAAAGTTAAAAAGTCAAAGATCAGCTGGAAAATTGATGCTTACAGTTTTTTAGGATTCTCAAGGACCAGTATTGGAACATTTTCAGAAAAAAGGTTCAACAATCAACAGTGCTCGTTTACAGTAAGACGCTTATTGAAAAGATGAAGCCTAAACTTTTTTTGTATATTGAACGTAGAGGACTATCCAAGGGCGTTGTGATCTTGCGTGACCATACACTTTTGTCCACACCGTCGACACTCGTTTTAAGGTGTTAGAGCATCCTCCCTATAGTCCTGATCTCGTTCCATTGGACTTTCACCTGTTTGGTACCCTGAAAGCAGGCCTACGAGGACGAAGTTTCACTTCTGATGAAGAAATGAAGACAGGGGTGCATTCGTGGCTTGTTGCTCGGCCGAAAAATTTTTTTTAATTAAATTTTTTTTATGAGGGTATATGAAAGCTTGTTAACATATGGATAAAGTGTATTGAAAAGCAAGGAGATTTTGTCGAAAAATTATGTATCTGTCTTTTCTAAAAGTTATTTAAAATGAATTCTACAACCAGGGTGCGAATAATTTTGGACTCACCCATGTATATGGTGGGCCATTTGAAAAAGTTTTTTCTTTTCATTTTTTTAAAGAAAAATGTCTAGGTTATATTTTGGAAATCTATGAAATGTAACAAAAATGGTAAATGTGTGAGTAGGGTACAAGTGCTGGAATTTTTGCTTTCAAGTTTTTTTTTTTTACGAAGTAAAGTTTCTCCGCACAGTTCCAGGATTTGTGTTTGTTGTGTATAAAACAATGACTTTACATATACTTGAAGCACTACTTATATTTGAAGCACACGCTACGGGCAATTTTGGGAGTGTCAATTAGCCTACAGTAACCTGCATGTCTTTGGACTGTGGGAGGAAACCCACCAAGCACGGGGAGAACATGCAAACTCCATGCACACCGACACGGGAATCGAACCCGGACACTGGAGGTGCAGGGCAAAAGTGCTAACCACTACACCACCGTGTCGCCCAAGCACGATTTCTCTATTTAAAATTTATGCCATTTTTGACTTTTGACTCGTGCTACAGAGTAGGAATGAAACATGGACACCATCACGTTGAGGTCTCGATAGCGACAATCTATGCAGATAACATTAGTAAAGAGAGAAGTTTTTATCTTCTTAAAACAGTAAAGTGTGTCATCAGCGTTATAGATTTATGATGATTCATGTTAACCAGATACTTGTACAGTACATACAGTATAGCTGGTATCAAAGTAAAGAAGTGCTCCTGTGCAACCATGGTGATTTGACGCCACATATTAAACTCGGAATTAAGGAGACATTCTTCCAAACCTTCAGTCAAATCCAACCTTAGTAAAATGAAGAAAGATTTAAACTTTTAATTCGCAAAGAACATTTACGACACTAAATATAGATAAATAGACACCACTGTTTGCTTAACAGATTAGCTAGATCTTAATGCTGTTTTTCGAGAGGATGGAGTACTGTAATATGTGAACTTTTCTCACACTTGAGCGATCACTGCAGGTTTTAGCGCCACCCAGAGGACATTCAGTGCACACAAAGTCTTGGATGAGTTTGAAGAGATGAAAAAAAAAATAATACACAGAAAGTGAGAGAGAAAAAGGTTTTGGTGGGGTGGTTATGGAGGGGCTGGGACGAGAGTTGATGGGAGTAGCAAGGATCAGCAGTTACTGTTTGTCAGCATGTGTGTGTGTGCCAGCACTCCTCAAGTGCAGCTTCAAGACCCAGGAGTGTTAAAGCTAGAGCCAGCTGGATTTGTCTTCCACACACACACAGTCATCCAAACTCCCTATCCAAGCTCAGATGCGCGCACACACACACACATACACACACACACACACACACACACACACACACACACATATATTTATCTCGACATTACAAGGTCCCAGTGAGGTCTGTGAGTGTGTGCTCTGTCTGCCTTCGCAGTGCGTGTGTGAATGAGTGAGTGAGAGAGAGAGAGCGATAGGGGCCCAAGACAGCCTGCTCTTCTCCCACCCGACTGACTTATTTACTGTTTAATGCTCCGTGCCGCCAGATCGCTAATAACAGAGTGTTTCAAAGCAATGCCAGTGGTCTCACATACATGTATACAGAAACACACACACACACAGCCTTTCCCCACGCAAAACCCCAGCAGGTCACTGCAAGTAATCTCCAGTACAAGTTTGATGGATGGACATTTTTCTTCCTAATCTCCCATTACTATTTTCCTGCCGGAGTGAGCTCATAATTCTCCGTCATATTCCTCACACAGCACCCCGTAGATGTTCTGCTCTCTCCATTAGCAAATGACGTGCAACAAAATCCAACGAATCTGGCTACCCGAGCACATAGGCGGCTGTCAGAAGCCGTATGAGGATGACAGAGTTTAACTCGAAGCGAACCCCCCTCTCCGCTGTCATCCTCGCCCTCTCCCCACTCTCCTCAGGAATCTCACATTCGCTACGCGTTGAGCTCCGTCCCTGAACTAATTCTCGGATTAGGAGTCGAGCAGAGCGTCTGCCGAGCACGTAAAATCGCTCTGCGTCCATTTCATGACAGCGCAGCGTTGCGCACTGCGTGCATTTCACACCCTCTCACTCTGTCACCAGCATATCGTACGCACCACAGCTGCACGGGCACGTTTCACAACGCGCATTCGTAAGCCAAGGATCAGTTCCAAATTATATCATGCCTAAAGATTCAATAAATTCAACAAGCTGTCATTGCTGCAATACAGACGTTCTTCATCTTGCACCCATATTCTGTCTTCAGCACCTGTTATGATCCGAACACTCAAAAAGTTTAAAGTGTAATTACTCTTTTTATTGACAGGGACAGTCTCTTTCTCAGTCTGGCACAGGTGGAAAACAGTTAAGTTTTGAATGGAGTATATCTTTCTCTCTCGCACTCTCCCCACACCATCTGTATGTGTCTCTCTCTCAGATGGAGGTCATGGAAATCGCCCTTGACCAGTGCGGAGCCTCTAACGACAGGAAGATCGCCTTGATTGACAAGAACAACGACCTTTATCTGACCTCCGTGCGCAGACTGGGCAGAGAGCAGCGCATCCACAAGATCGGTGAGAAGACAAAGAAACAAACCGTAGGCTGCGTTCTAGGATGAGCTAGTGCAACAGCAGGTTCAGCCTTGTTAAATAAAATTCACAAACCGTAGAAAGTGCAGCTGATCCGGTCAAAGGGAACCGTGAACAGTGTAGGGAACAAATCATCAACTCTGGAACTGGGCAAGCAAAATGACCCATCAGTCTTTGCACCTCGCTGGAGCAAAAAAGTAGTTTAGACTTGGCATTCATTTTGTGCATCATTCATTAGTATTAAGGAGAAAGTAATACAGCAGGGAGCAGGGATTAGGGAGTACTGCTTAAATACACTAGAACAGAATACAGCCGTGATGTTGATAATTTTCAAAAGCTATTTGATCCTTGTCTTTGGTGGGTTGGAAACATTATGTAATTCATTGAATTACCTCACAGGATGGATACCCGTCTCATCCGTAGTAATGGATACTGGTATTCAAATTTACGATAAATTATCGAATTTATCTTACTCTTAGCTAAAAGTCCAATGCTGTCTTGACCTCAATGTTTAGGCCAAATCTTAAAGAGCTTCCTTTTCACTATGTATGCTCATTACACACCAATCAGCCATAATGTTAGCACATTAACATTGATTATCAAATATATCAAATTAAAATTCAAATTTTATTTGTCACATACACAGTCATACACAGTACGAAATGCAGTGAAATGCTTAAACGA
>JAOTQY010000020.1:11503903-11514848 GCA_026413445.1 Dolichallabes microphthalmus | reverse complement strand
ATCCAAAAGTAAAAAAAAAAAAGAACCCCCCCCCCCCCCCCCAGGTAGTTCCAACTGTTTAGGAAGTCTGTTCTAGTGATGGTTACAAACAAATCCTGCGTTTGTTGCAGATCCAAAATGGCTCTGAAAAAAAGCAGACGTTAAACAACAGCATAGTCAGAAACACACCTGCAGTAGTGCGACCTAACAAACCTGTCTGTGCATGATTGGATAGACACACACACACACACACTGGCCTGACCTTGAGGGGGAGGGTCTTATACTGACAGCCACACAGACCGTCATATCATCCATTGGTCTGACAGAACAAAAGAGGAGAACTGAAGGTCATGTGAGTGTGTGTGTGTGTGTCTCTATTAAGGGTGTAACAGTACACAAGATTCAGATCTGACTCGAATAAATACAATTTCGATACAGTGTCTTTATATAATGTTTTAAACTATAGCTAAATATGTTCTTTAGGTTTAGAGTTAGAATTGCATGAAATATTTAAGGTGAGAACAGAAGAGCGATGGCGCATGATAATGTCTGAGTGTTTAGTGTGAACCACTTGTAATGGAACAAAGGCTACTGTAGATCAGGACTACATGGCTAAGTAATCTTTAGTGCTGTAGCCAAGCTTTTGGTTGTGCGGCGGGTTGCCAGGTCTCAGTGTATGTTGAATCAATGGAAAAGCGATGCCTTTTTCCCTTAAACTGAGACAAAAACTATGATCACAACGTCGCTTATGATGTGACGCAGCTTTCTACAACTTAGGCATGTTAAGTCCTGGACTTTCCTTCAGTATGTATGTATTAGTGATGGGTCATTCATGAACGATTCGTTCTTTTTGAATGAAACTTTAACGTGACTCAAAAGAACGAGTAGTCTCAGAGTGTAATTCGTTAATTTTCTACTGGGCGCGCATGCGCAAATCATTGAAAAACCTCGTAGGTTATGTACAGGAAACAGAATTGAGCGATTCTTCCTCAATGACTCTTCTAGTCCGAGTCGTTCGTTCCTTTGTCATGTGACTCCCATAGACGCTATGCGGTGCAACAGATTCAAAAGAATGAACGACTTGGACTAGAAGATATGAGAGGTGAGCTACTTATTCTGTTTATTATAATATGTCCTAAGCTGCACTGTAATATTTTCATTACTGGAACTACAGCCAAAATTTGTGTATGTGGACGTGTTGGGGGTCTGTTTATTGAAAATGTAACATTTTATTTTCTTTATGATCAAAAGAACGAAATGAACTAATTGACAAAAAAAAGATTAGTTCATTTTGATGAACGAGATTCAAAGAACCGAGTCACTAAAATGATTCAAACTTCCCATCACTAATATGTATGTATGTATGTATTTACAGTGCAAAGAAAAAGTATGTGAACCTTTTGGAATTTCATGATTTTCTGCATTAATTTGTCATAAAATGTGATCTGATCTTTATACAAAGTCAACTGTTTTGACAAATATAATGTGCCTAAAATAATTCCACAATTATTTTTATCTTCCATGCCTGTATTAAACATACTCGTTCAACATTTTAAATGGTAGTGGAAAAAGTAAGTGAACCCTTGAACTAGTCGACGCCCCCTTGACAGCAATAACCTCAGCCAGGCACTTCCTGTAGCTGTGAATCAGACCTGCACATCATTCAGGAGGAATTTTATCCCATTCTTCCAGGCAGAACTACTGCAGCTGTGTCATATTCTTTGCACGTCTCATCAGTACGACTCTCTTTGGAAGTCATTCCGTCGCACCTCTATTGGATTGAGGTCTGGGCTCTGACTTGGCCACTCCAGAAGGTGGATTTAGTTCTTCTGAAGCCAGACATATTCTGTTGTGGACTTGCTCTGGGGTTTTGGGTGAACTGGCCAGGACGTGATGCAGCAAAGCAGAACCAAATCATGATATTTCCTCCACCATACATACTTTATGGTTGTGATGACGTTTTCATGTGCCATTTTTACTCCAGACGTAGTGCTGCGCATTCTTTCCAAATAGTTCAATCTAGGGAAAAACATTTTCCATTACCGCTGTGGAGTGCCAATGTGTTCTTTCACAAACTTCAGGCGTGCAGCAATGTCCCTTTTAGTAAGCAGCAGCTTCCTTCGTGGTGTCCTGGCATGAACTCCCTATACTTATTCAAAGTTTTACGTTCTGTAGACTCATGAACACAGATGTCATCCAGTTCCAATGATGACTTCAAATCTCTTTGGCTGTCACTCAGGGTTGTTTCTTGACCTCGTTGATGAGTTTTCGTCGTGCTCTTCGGGTCATTTTTTTACTGAGGTCTAGTCTGTCTTTCTGTCTGTCTGTCTGTGTTTTTGAATCCTGTGCTCCTCATATGACATCATTATGCAGTCTGGAGGATATGCAGCTGTGTCATACTGTATGCTGTACAACTTCCCATACTCCTAATATTTAGAAATACACAAATAAATATGGTTAAAAAATGCCGAAAAAAATAAACAACCCCCTACTTACACAGCCGCACAATGTGTTTCTTTCATGTACGGAATTAGTGATTCAGTCTCGCAACATGAAACAGCATGAGATCTTTTTGAAGTGCGCAAGGACGTAACTCACATCAAACACACACATATGCTTGCTTAACCAGCTTCGATGTGTGTGTGTGTGTGTTTGTTCATAAATGTGAGAGGCAAGGTGTGTGTGTGTGTGTGGGTTGACTCCAGTCTGATTGCTTCTTAAACACGCATGTCGTTATTTTATCCAGAGAGACGTGAGTTATTGGTTAACGTCCATGACGTCATTCATTATCATTTAAATCACCATGGGAACTCGTGAAGCGTGTGAGGCTGGGCACTCGAAACACACTCACACACACACACATGCACACACATACACACACACGCACTAGGGATTGGTCAAAGGGCTCATTTGCATATCGCACATCTGGCCTTGCACACACACCGCATATTAATCTCATTTACATGTTTATATATTATGGATGCCATTTAATGTGAAATCACTATGACTATTCCCAGACACACACACACACTTGGCGAGACCACATGGCGAGAGAGAGAGAGAGAGAGACGGTCCGCTTGCCTCCCCCCCTACACCCCCCCACCCCCCACCCTCCCTCCATAATTCAGGCTGACTTCATACTGCAACCTTTATGAGTCAGAGTGTGATCAAGGACCGATCGTTACCGGAATAACACACACACACACACACACACAATCACACCTCGGTGAAGGTGAATGTCAGTCTGAGGGATGGTGATATATTCCTCGTTATATTTATAAAGTATTAAACACACTTGTGTATTCCTGCAGGTACAGTACACACACACACACACACACACATTAGCACACACACACTACCGCTCCAGCTATACACACCCTGAAAGGACGACAGGAAATAATTTCCATTTTATATAATTTCACACACAATGCTGCATCTCGCGTACAGCCAAAACACTGGGTTTAATATTTCTATCGTCATGGCGACGAGATGACACACACACGCAAACACAAAAACAGATACACACACAAATCAAATTCAAATTAAAATTTTATCTTTATTCATTTATGTTTTTTTATGTTTCTAACTAAAGAGAGGCGGTTTCAGCTGCCATGGCAACATTGATGATTCACGGTGAGATTTTTTTATTTCAAACTAATTGGGCAGCGTGTGCACGGTGGGATATCAGCCACAACAAACACACACACATATACACATTGTGCGACTTGTAGAAGCTTTACCGTGCCCTCACAGGAGCGACAAATCTTTAAACTAGACAGAAGACATAAATCATCGCCAGCATTGTGTGTGTGTGTGTTTTGGCTTTCTTTGTATATGTATATTGTGTATGTATATGTATATTGTGTTTTGGCTGTCTTTTTTTTTTTTTTTTTTAGAAAACTACACACACCACACCCTTCTACTAGAACAAGCACGACTCTGGGAATCGATCAAAGTGCTCTCTGGTCTCCTTTAATATTGCTCCCTCCCTCACACTCTCACTCACTTTCGCGCAGCCAGAGGTTGTTGCTGATGCCGGGGACGTGACAGCTGAAATATGGTCCTCCGGATCTGTGCGGGCACACACACACACACACACACACACACACACACACTCGCGCACATATTCGCACACACACACACACACACACACACACACACACACACACAGCTGGAGCCACAGTAGGAGATTATCCAACACTGCATTCGGGTAAATAATTTAGGCCAAGAGGATAATTATTATTTTGCATTTCTGTGCGACTCGGAGAGACGGAAGGAGGGAGAGAGAGAGAGAGGGAGGGAACGCTATTATAAAAGATGAGTGTCTGACAGCAGCAGAATGTTTTCAGGATGAGTCCCCCGTTACCGGCCCCTCCTCAGTGAAGCGAGAAATTTTGTGTGTGTGTGTGTGTGTGTGTGTGGCGGCAGGAGCAGGCCTGCACCAGTCACTGCTCGACCACAAACAGTGTCTGCGTGCTGCTGGTTGCCTGGATACGGGTCTAATCACGCGGCCCCAAGAGAGCACAAGACATCTCTCTCTCTCTTGCTCTCTCGATTTCTCTCTTATCCCTCTGTGAAAATTCTCTCCATCACTGTCTGGCTCAACCCACGCCCAATAAACCAGCATACTACTGGTATTCTGGCTCGAACCATCATCTCAATGTGACAATAGCAAACATAACACATATGTGTGTTTTTTCATAGAATAAGTAGAATAAGTCTAAATGGATCATCTGAAAAATTATTATTTCTGCTAAAACAAACGGGAAAAAAAGGTTTGCTTTAGTTTGTTGACAATAACCGTCGTTATTCCATTGGATTTTCTTAAACTGCATCACTTCGTAATTTAAGGTTTTGGTGTTTTTTCCTTATGAGGAATCGTCTTTCTGATGTAAAAACTGAAACTTAAAAAAACGTGCAACTTTTTGGATCTCCTTCGTTTTTATCCGTGTAAATTATGGGCTTGGGGGTGGGGTGGGGTGTTGCTATGCCAACGACTCGGACAATCGTAATTATTTATGACCGTCACAAAGAAAACTGAAGGAAACTGTTTTGAGGGAGGTTGTAAAATTATTATTGAAACAAACGAATGGAGTGGAAACCACCCCGAGTGGTAAGAAGTATTTCGGCCAGCTGTAACATATGTTACTAAACATCAGCTACACATGTGCTGTGTCGTCTTGCAGGTAATCACTATGTTAGATGGGTTAAAAATGCACTAGAGACACAACAAGAGAAAAAGAAATTGGTGAGAGTACTGTATATCTCAAAAAATAAATAAACAAACAAAAACTGTAAAGCTGCTAGCAAGTCTTTGTGTAAGGTTAAGAAATACAGCCTTATGATTGGTTAAAAGAATTCAGGCTTCTCTATGATTGATTAGAAACCTAGAGCATTAAGGCGGGACTTTAAATTGTGGTTGTTGTTTTGTTTTTTTGCACAGTTTAGCACAAAAAGTTACTTACTAAATCTCAGTATCTGTCTAAACCCCATTTCTGTATAATTAAGTGATGTGCAAATATTGATGATTATTAGTGGAATTATAAAAACAGAAAAATTGCTAAACCTTCTGCGTACTGACTGAAAACAAAAATTCACTCCCATCTATGACTAGTTATGGCGTTCTCACGTTTGTACCATGCCCAGGAAGGATTGCGCCCCCCTCCACACACTCCCCCACTGGCAAGTGTTGACATTTTTTTGCACTCAGTTCTTGCGCGTTTACACTCACCGATCCAGCATGTAGCTCTCTCACAGGAGAAGAAGATAACGAGGACATGAACCTTCACGCTATGCCTAATATTATTGATATTATGTAAAAATATGTCAACATTAACGCTCTGATCCTACTGTATCAGCCATGGCTTTGTAGGTACAGAGGATGAGATTGGCGCATTCAATCACACAAAGGTTTTAGAGGAACTGATAACCTCGAATCTAAACCGTGATTTACCTCCGTTCTCATGCGCGACTGGCTGCCATTTCGAGACCAGCCAGTCCTCTTCAAGCAGATTCAGGTCGATCAGGTGTCCTTTTTCAGCAGTGCGGTTTCCAAGCGCGGAACGAATGTGTTCTCACTGATCAAAATGTACCAGACTCTGCGGTCTAAAAAGGTGCGGTCGAAAACGATCCCGGGGCCGTAATGTGAAAATTCCCATAGAAACTTCCAGTATGAAGGTATTTTTAAATGTAGTTTAAAAGACCCGGAAGTATATACCGTAAATGCCTCCAAGCTTAAACTTTTTTTCTCAAAGCAGATGTCTCTTTACAGGCTCAGTAAGAATGAGCTTCCATGTTACGGCTCTATAACTGGTAGAAGCACATGAAAAAAAACAAGTGAATAAGGGAATAAGGGGTATAATCTCTTTCTGTGTAACCTCTTTTATCTTCCCTTTCATTTCTCTCTCTCTCTCTCTCTCCCTTTATACACACACAGATGCCTTTGAACTCAGCCGCTCATCCTCCCGAGTTTGGGGGATTTTTAATCTTCTCTCACTCTATCTCTCCATCTGTATCTGTCTCTTCATCCTGTCTCTCCTGCTCCTGACTCTAAACACTCGTTTAATCCTTCCTGTCCCACAGTCATCCTGCCTTCACGTTCCGACCGTCCACGGCTCGTCACCGCTATATAGTGAGCGCTGTGTAATCACTGCGTAAGATCATATTACTCAACCCTGCAACTCTCGCTCACGTGAACATGTCGAGGGATTATGGTGAGCTACCAGGCCAGGAATAAATGAAACATCACTGATGTGGGTGTGTGGGACGGAGTGTGGAGCGCCGTCCAAGATTTCGGATTAACTTTCAACTACGATTCACAAAAATATCTTAAATATCTTAAGCTTTGTTGAGCCTTTGTCTACTTTTTTTTTGGAGAAAATGACCCAAATGGACAAGTAGATCTTTAATATAGGACTACTGTAACACCTGAACATGTGATGCTGGGAATACAGTATATGAATGTGTGACATGAGTAGCTAAAATCCAAAGTTTAGAACACAGATTTGCCAGGCTAGTGTTACTGAATAAAGCAGAAGAATCCGTGCCAGGGTGGCGCGATAATGCCACGGTGTGATGCAGCCTAGTTTATACTCGAGGCCTGATTTTGCACACAAGCAAAAGCAGCAGTAATGCGATCTACACTATTATTAGAGATGCATAAAAATCGATTCAGTTATGTTTTGTGATTCGTTTATGAGGCAGCGCTGACTCCAGAATCGATTGATTTTAGATAAAATGCAATTTTTTTTGTTCAAAATATCACTGTTCCAGGTGGCACCCTCTAAAATATTCTATAGTTTATATACTAAGATATTATCATGATACCCGGCACCCAATACGATTAAAATTGAGATTCTGTAAGTATCATTATTTTATAAATATCCCGATTCGATCTTACATTTTCCCGAGATTTTGTTAAAATTTTAAATCATTAAAAAAAGTTTAATAATTGATCAAACGTAGCCTGTTCCGTTAGTTTTCCCATTTAAACACAAGAGTTTAAAATTAAACTTAAAAGTTTAATTCAGCAAAAAAGCTACATCATGACTGAGCAGCATGTATCTCTGTCATCAGCCATAAGTATTATTCTTAAACAAACTTAGCAAATAACTCACTCCTAGCACATGGGATGACAATGTGTAAATAGTTCAGAGTGCGCCACCTGCAGGATTATGAAGAAACGGAGACGTTTAACCCCCTCAAACGCCTCCAAAGTCTGTGGTGTGAGTGCGTCGGGTTGAGTGGCTGCGAGAACGCGGGCACACGAGGATTCTAACGCACACGATTTTGGACTTGGGTGTTTTGAGACTTGTGTATGCATTTTTTTTTTTTTTGTTAACTTATTTGTTAATCTCTGTTATAAATGTAAAAATATTTTTTTAAGAATCGATTGGATTGGAATCGGGGTGGCGATACATGAATCGCCACACATAAGAATAGATTGAACATAACTGTTGAAAATAGATTTTTTCACCCCAGTCTCAACTATTCGCCATTCACATTAGCAGGCAGCACAGCATCCCGTCTGTTTGTTTGTTTAGAATTGTAACAAAATCTGAATTTTTTATTATTTTTTAAAACGCAAATCTGGACATTTGTAAAATAGCAATCGCAAAACAAATGGAATCACCTAGGTATCGTGCTATCGTATCGGCTGCTCCCTGGTGATTACCATCCCTAATTATTATTATTATTATTATCATCATTATTATTATTATTATTATCCAAATCCAAATCTCTGACCTTACACTCAGTAGTATTTACTAACCTAGAAAATCCAGAAGTCTGCCACGCAAGACAGGAATGATCTTTTTTTTTTTTCTTTTTTTTTAATTCACACACTAACCTTAATTGGAAAACTGGTTAATGTCAATAATCAGTAACAATATAGTACATATACATATATAACTAAAATAGTAAACACGATGCGGGTTGAGGGCTCAGCACTAATTTGTTTAGAGAAGGTTCATTACACTAGATAATGAAGAACACTAAAATGGCGCGTCAGGTAAATAAGGCTCAACTACATGTGAGTCCCAGTAACATTTGAAAATATTACCACACAAAATGAATCTTTAATATGAATAAAGTCAAGCAGAGATCACGACTGTCTTTCAACCTCATTTGTATATTAAGCGACCACACTGTGTGAGGTATGGGATTGAATCCCAAATGATCTGGAGCGGTTGTACATTTTTTTTTCTTACACTATGCTGAAAATGTTAATTGTATGTAATATCGCATTTACATTTCACACTTAAAGACAATCTATTTAAACTTGAAAAAAAAATTATATAAAAAGTTAATATAAAAATTGCATAGAGAAATTGTTCTGATGCCCCCAGAGGGAGAAATATACTGTAGAGCGGTGGCGTGTGTGAGCGGTTGTGTGTGTGTGTGTGCGCGCGAGAGAGACTCTTGATTAAATAACACCAGTTTTTTTTGGGGGGGAGGGGGGGTTGAGTAAAGTGGGACACTTCTGGTGCTCTTCAGCGACGAAATTCCTCGCCCACACGCACCAATCTGTGCTGTGTACTCATGAAAAGTACACTCATCACCCACGCGCACACACACACATGCACAAACACACCAGCCCTTACGGCAGTCAAGTACATCATTGCATGATGAAAGAACATCCACACTGTAATGACTAAAAACCATCCTACATTCCACACACACACACACACACACAGCCTTATTCCTTAGCAACCAAGCCCACTCTTACAAACACTGTACACAACTGACTTCATATTTAAAACTGCTCGTCATCAAAACACACACCCTGGAAAGTCTCACTGCAGTCCACTCGGCTTTAATAATAATAAAAAATCCCAAGCAGCTTTCACGCCAATATACCGTACACGCCTCTAACACAAACACGCAGTCACGGCGGAAGATGTGTCCCTCGGAGCGTCAACATTATTACCCATTAACACTATAACCTGAGACACGGACTACTTTACATCCTCATCAGAACTTTGTCATAATCCGTATTAATAATAAAAATAATAATATGACATGTCAGACCTGGTAGGCACAGTTTTCCTGGTGCACCATCCTGCTCTCTCAGTGCATCCTAGAGACGAGTGGAGATCAAGGAGGAGGGGGAACGTGGAACCGATCTTCTGAAAAGAGGAGGTGGAAACCGGAGAGAGGGAGAGAACGACGCGCTATCAGATGTTCAAAGTAAATCTTTGCCGGCGCTGGTATGCAGAGAATGCTCTTAATACGAGACACTGGCTACCTCTCGCTCTCACACTCTCTCTATCTGAAGGAGGGATCAGATCTGAGCTTGGGAGGGGAAGGAAAGGGAATGATTAAGGGAGGGGTGCTGGGAAAAGAGAGAGAGAGAGAGAGAGAGCTAGTGGAGGGGGAGGGGTTACAGCGCTCGTCTCTCTCTACCTCGCTATGACAGGCGAAAGGAAGGAAGGAAGGAAAGAGTCCAATCTACTTCTCACTGACCCTCTTCACCAATAGCGGAGCAGCACAGGCGTAGAGGGAGGGCAGAATAAAGGACAGGGCAGGGCATGAGGGGGGAAAAAAGAAAAGGAGTGACCTTGTGCCACTGTAAAGGGATGTAAATGTCCCACAGAGGGGGGATAAGAAGACAGGATAAAAGGAAAGAAAGAGTGGGAGGAGAGGGAGCTGAATGAAAAGGACTTGTTGGACAAAAGTGCAGCAAAAGAATTTGGCCGTCCCAGAGCTGGGGTGCGTCGGAATTTAAATACCACCCCCAATCAATAAACTTGGTCTTTATTGTCAGAATAAGAAAAATCTTTCTACACCCCTTAGGGGTAACATTAGATGACGTGATGAGTTTCTTGATCGGCAATAAAACTCATCTGGTTTAAGACTTTCCTCCTTTTTAAAAATTGCAAGAGCCATACATGTAGTTCTAAATTAGGAAGAACAGCAGATTATCGTTCCTATTGATCATCTTCTTGAACTGAATGATTTACATTTTCTTAAAGATAGGAAAACTTCTTCTTTTTCTTCTGTTATATTTCTTCTGTCACTTTAATTAAATGATGTTTCCATGTAAACAGGTTGAAAAAGTTGGAAATTAAAATTTCAATCAAATCGAACAATTATTGTCCATGAAAATGTGTCTAATAGTGCAATTGCAGCTTTGTAAGTGTCAGTAACTTTTCCACTATCACAGAGTCTTCAAGACACAGGACTGTATAATCTCACTCACTCCCTCACTCTCTTTATCCTGTACACAGCATTGCGCGGGGCCTGGAGCCTATCTTCTCTCCATGGCAGGATGCACACACATACACACCAGGGGTGCAACAAACGATTATTTTGATAATCGATTAGCTGGTCAATTTTTCCCCCGATTAATCGATTAATCGGATATAAACTGAACGCTCCTTTAATTTGATGTTTTGCTTATAATTATATATAAAACCATACCAACATTTGTTTTGTTTTTAACTATAATTGCAAATGACAAGTTGAC
>JAOTQY010000020.1:11432429-11442978 GCA_026413445.1 Dolichallabes microphthalmus | reverse complement strand
AGCAAGGACAATACTGTTACTATAAGCACAGGGAAATAACAGTGCTCGAACATGATGCCCCCTTCACATTTCTGACTGCCCCCCCATATGGTCTGGTCTAGAACCGGCCCTGCTGGTACTAACCCTAAATAAAAACATACAAAATTATATACTGAAACAAACTGTTAAGAGACAAGTCCATCCATTATAAAGCCCAGAAGCTTTGCCTTATGTCAATCAAGGGTTTAAAGAGCGTGACGCAAGCAGAATGTACAGAACATCTACCGAGACGTATCCCACTGGGGCTGGTAATACTTATGTCAGTACTCTTCTGAGTGCAAGTCAAAAGTCATCATGGAGAGAACAAGTGGAGAAGAAATCTAAGGTGATGCGATCAAAGTGATAGGAAGCCATACAGTAGGTGTTTCTAGTGTGTTAGAGGATGGCCTTGCATGAGCTTACCGACGCCCATGATTGGATTTCGAGCCGTGATGATGTGAGAGCACTGAGTACCTCCCATCCCTCCTCTTTGAGAGAGCTCGCCAATCAGCTCTCCCTAAGCCCCAGGCTGTGGGTGGCTACAGCATCCCTACAATTGGAACTTGAAATCTCCAGATGATAGGGCAAGCACTTCATCGCTGAGCCTCTTGGGGGCCCAACAAAACACATTCTTTTACATGGATACAGTATGAATTGCTGTGTGACACATTTAAGATTTTTCATCTTTAGGAACTGCCGGGTCAGGGTGGTCATATTTAAAATCGGGCTACTTCTTTTTATAGCAAGCAGATATAAACAAGGCGGTATATAGGCTTAGTGGACCCTGTATACAGGATATAGCAGTATAGCTGACAAGTGAGTGAGTGAGGTACAGTATAAACCAAATAGTAATACACTCTCACAATACGGAGATTTTGGGAACGCCAATTAGCCTAATCTGCATGTCTTTGGACTGTGGGAGGTAACCGGAGTACCCGGAGGAAACCCACCAAGTACAGGGAGAACATACAAACTCCATGCACACAGACCCAACGCTTTAGGTACAAGACGACAATGTTAACTACTAAGCCACCTTGTTGCCACATACGGTATTAGTATTAGGCTATACAGAGGTACCAGCGGTACAAGGCGTTCATATGCCGAGGTCTCACTGTACATTGTTGTGCTTCTTCCTTAGTAAACAGTATATATACAGTACTGTGCAAAAATATTGTGCATTTCTTCATATTGTGCTCCTGTGCTCTTCATATTGGCGTCCTTCTAAGAGATTCCAAACTGTTCAAATATTACAATTTCTTCATCATAATGTGCACTTCGAAGCAGTTTGCATGATTTTTGGCACCAACACTCACACAAAGGAAACTTTTCTGTTTTTAAGATCTCCAACAAAGTCTGTTTGTGGAGATAACAAGCGGACAGTCTGAGAACCCTAATAATTTTCAGGCCTGCTTTCATGTCCAAAATGAAAAAAATTGGTCTGGAAATTTTACCTTGTAGTGGCAGGACAAAACTGAAAAACGAACAAACACACGCACACACATAGTAAAACTTTTTTTTGTTTGTTTTTAGCTTTCATGGTCTACAACAGTATTGATCACACAATACAGCATATAGGGTGGACATGTTTCTGGGAGATAAAACACTTGTCGATGTCTGGCACACCCTTGAAGTTGTTATAAATATTAAATTCCCTGCATATTACATGTGAACGCCCTAATTCCCCCAAACATTGCAAACAGCACAAATCAGCCTTAAGACAGCTGTGGAGTATCCTCTCTCCACCCATGCTGCACAGCTTTACATACAATACATTACTTTGGCTTACTGAGTGTCATATAATCCATACAGCATATTTTCTGTGCCTACTAAAGTCAGACCACTATGATTCATCAGAACTAGTCCACTTCAAGCACATCAAAGACGCCCAAACACCCCCATATCGCATTCTTAATTGTCAATGGGCCACACCACCTGTCCTAGATGACCTGTATCATTTGTCAGTGTCAGTAATTCTGCCATATGGAGGACAGGCAGACCCCAACTGCAGTCATGCAACCCAATAGTCATGTGATATATTCAGCATCACCAGTGTACTAATCACCGGCCTGATCATCTGTCATCATCTGCACCTGTTTCTCACTGGTTCATGTCTTAAGTTAAATTCATTCATTATTTAATTTAATTTTTTCTTAATGTTTGAATGATTCATAGGTCACTGTGCGGCTTAACAAACAAAAAACATTCCACTGAAACTCCACTGGTCAGGTACAGAGACTGTGAGACAAAAAGAGTCAAACATTTATGATCAAAGAGTAAAAAATCAGTCCATAATAGTCATGTTCAAAAGGTGGTACCCTTTATTTAAATTCTATGTTTTTTTTTATGTATAAACATAATGAAAATTATTTGATCATAGACGTTCTTAGTATTAACAACATATGACTTTTTTCATTGTTACAGTATTTATTTAACAAAAATAAAGGCAACAATTTTGGCCCATTCTTCTTTACAAAATTGGTTCAGTTCCTTGAGGTTTTGGAGCATTCGCTCTCTAAAGGTCCTGCTACAGCATTTCAATTGGGATGAGGTCTGGACATTCCAAAACCTTGATTCTTTCATTTTTCAGTCATTCTGATATATATTTACTGGTGTGCTTCGGATCATTGTCCTGTTGCATGACTGAATTTCGACCAAGCTTTATCTGTTGGACAAATGCCCTCAATTCTTCCTCTCGTATACTCTGGTATACAGAGGAGTTCATGGTCGACTCAATGACACTGTAAGCTGTTGAGATCCTGTGGCTGTAAAACAAGCCCAAATCATCACTTTCCACTGCTTTGCTTGACAGTAGAAAGTATGAGGTGTTTCTGCTCAAATGCTGTTAGGTTTTTGCCAAACATAGCCGCTGGGCATCAACGCCAAACAAATTTGGCCAAAAGCCTTTTGTTTTGTTCAGATGCTTCACTTTTGTGAACCTCGGCCGTGTTGCCTGGTTCTTTTCAGACAAAAGAGGCTTACTCCTGGCAACCCTCCTGGCAACTGTATTGAATGCTTTCTCACTGTACAATGTTGAGCTCCAAATTGTTTGTAAATGGTTTTTCAGATTGATGTGCAGCAACAACCATTTCTCTAAGACCATTGCTTATGTCTTTCCTTCTTGGCATTGTGCTAACACACACCTGAATGCTCCAGACCGGGAAACTGCCAAAATATCTGCTTTTTAAAAATATTTTTTATAGCGGTCTGCACAGCTGCTGCTGATCAATTAATCAAAGACTAATTATAAACAGTACCTGGCCGCAACTTACCCTCTTACATCGTGTAGAAGCATTAAGGGGGTACTTACTGTAGTGTAGTAATGGCCGCATGTTTTGTTACTTTTTTATAGGATTTTTATAGATTGTATTTGCCTATTATTGAGACCCTATAATCAGATATTATTTATTTATTATGTTTTTACACAAAACACATAGAATTAAAAGGAGAGAGAGTAAAAATGTAAATAACGTAAATAACCAAGCTGAAACACAATAAGTAACAGACCACAGGTGAGAATCATCATGTGTTACCTGCTGTTTCGACCCCCTACATAAAAACATCTAAATTAAGGCATGATCCAGTGAGAAACAGGTGCAGGTGATGACAGATGCTCAGCCGGGTGATGCTAAATGCTGATGCTCAGCATACTGTTGATGCTAAATGTTAAGTGGTTGGAACGGACGAGAAGGGAAATGAGGCTGCTGTTTTAAAATTGTATCTTTAGGCACTTTGCCTCATTTTTAGAATAAATGGGAAAGGAGGTTAAGACTTTTGCACCTTACTGCACATAAATATAAATGTTTCTTATTTTAAATAAGAAGTTCTACAAATGGGCTAGCAACAAGTCTGGATGCGCTACTTGACCACACATTTGGTATCAAATTGAAAGTTTTTCATTAACTTGTCTTGCAAGAAATGTTTTACCACAGTAGCTTCTACAGTATTGCATGTCACTCACGGGGGCAAAACTCAGGGTGATTTCACAGATTTTAAGGTGTGTGCTCGGCTGTGCGCCTTTAGCGGAGAGACCACTGTTCTGGTATGATGGATTTTCAGCCACCTATTGCAATTTTCTTTCCTCCAGTGAGAAAACACTTTTCCAGTACAGAACCAAAACTCTGTAACATGCAGAGCAACATTCTCAGTTTCATTACTAGAGTTGCAAACACCATCATCTCAGCCAGACAAATAAATAGAACATATGCCAGTATAAGGTTTGCCACTAGTTTTCTACTGTATCATTAAGGTTTGCATACTGTAGCATGAGACTTGACTGGCATTGTAGCTCACTTCAGCAAGAACAAAAGCTTTGTTTGGTTCACCACATGCATTTTGGACAGTCGGGACAGCAGCCGGATTGTCCACATTAATGAGCAAATACATATCCTTGAATTGCTTGGTGTCTGGTGCAACTTTGCAAGGACGAACATTCTGGACGCCAGAGCTACGCTAAATGGATGGGTGCATCACTCTGCTGATATGAATAGCTTTATCAGCCATTACCACTAATGTCTGCACCGTAGGCATTAATATCACCCTTTTGCATCTTTTATCAGCAGCCATAGTTGCTGATAGTCAAGTCGCATACCAAGAAATGGGTTAGACATTTGATCAGCTAAGTTGAGTAGAAGATCCGGTTTCAAATACACTAACACAGCATTAATATCACCTTTCAGCACATTTGCTGCTGCTTCGCAATCCCGAATTAGGCTCTGATCATCAAAATGTACCAGTAGATTGCTAGCTGTACTTTTCATCAAAAAACCTCATTAATCAAGTTTAAAAAATGACAAGCAGTCACTGGGAATATATCAGAATGTGTCTCTACTGCATCCCAGGCAGCTCTACTAAGATCCCCCAAGTTCTGACATTCACACTGACTTGCATTTGTCTCATGCCTTTGTCTCTTCAGTTATAAAAACTCCTTTAAATATTTTTTTCCTGTTCCTGCCACAACAACACAAGCATTTTGCAGTGCTCTCTGCTAACGGAGTATCAGAGGAAGAGAAAAATATAGTCAGCCATACTCACTTAGCCTGCATGCTTCCCTTATCGCTATTAACGTTATGCTGCCATAATGAAAAATCTCTGTAAGTGCTTCTAAAAAAAACTTACAAAAAAAACTTAAAAAAAAAAAAAAACGAATGCTCTGGTCCAAGAGAAAACAGACTAAAATACAAGAGGTTGGAAATGATGAGTATATAAAATAATATACTGTAGTTAGCTATTCTGTCTGTACACTGACATGACACAAATAACAGGACATGTAAGGACACAGGCCACCATGGTGAGAACAGGAATTCAAAATGAGTCAAACATATACACACCTGTTTCCTGTTTTAGGGTAAAGATTGACCAGTAAAAGTATTAGCTTAATAGTTGAGTCTTGAATCCAGCTCCTGAACTCCTCACCAAGACAAGAATGGGAAACAAGATGACTGTAATGGAGCGGGAATAGACTATCTATGTAGGGTCATGACTGAAATGTAATAATAATACTTCATTTATTTGTCACATGTGCCTTACAGCCCTGGAAAATGATTGCTTCAAATATCCCAGTTAGGAAGCTGGGGTCAGCACCACTGGAGCAGACAGGGTTAAGGGCCTTGCTCAAAGGTCGGGCTCAATAGTGCTAGCCTGGTGGTGCTGGGATTTGAACCCTCGATTTTCTGATGAGTAAGCCAGTAACCCACTGCTTAAGCCACCACTGTCATCCAGTGGTCTTAAACAGCTATTGGAAATGAACAACGGAACAAACACATGAGTATATGTCACTAGTTCCCAAAGTAAAAAGTAAACAAAAGAGTATTTTTTTCTGGATTACAAATCCTTTTTCTTTTTTAAACCCACTTTTACTGTGATTTATACTTTCAATGTGCATTTATCCTAATTATAATATCTGATAATAATTACATATGAGAAATTAGGAGATTGTAGACAACACCAAACTCTATTACTGTATGATACTATTAATAAGAGTCATTCAAGTCAAACCGGTACTATTACAGTAATTTTTCAGAATAACAGAAAACATTTGTGAGAGTAAAAACTCACTTTATTTCTTTATATAATTCCCTGCTACACTAATGCACTTATTCCAGCGTTTCACTAGTGCTTGCATACCATCAAGAAAGTAGAAAGTTTTCGTAGTGTGCCAGAACCATGATCAGACTGCCTGCTTCATGCCTGAAACGCTGGTCTCCCAGGAACTCCTTCAATGGCCCAGACATGTGGAAATGGCTTAGACCGAGGTCAGGACTGTATGGGGGGATGTGGTATTTAAATCCCAGCAGAGTTCCTGTAATGTGTATGTGATGTTTGTGGATGATTGTTTGTACAGTTTCCACAGACAGATGCATCACTTCTACAAGCTGGGGAAAAGTTATCTCGGTATTTAAGGATCAAGTGATCCACTCTTTCAAGGGAACAACTACAGTGGGCTCCGAGTTAGGATCGTCAGTCATGAATGTACGGCCTTCCTTACAACGTTTGCACCATTCAAATATTTTACTGTGGCTGAGAGTCTTATCACTGTATTGTCTGTAAATGTCAATCAGTTTCATGCTTTATTCTTCTGCTCATTAGACAACAAGTCCCGGTTTGACTCAGTGCCACAGTGTACCATTCAGTCCGCACAATTGACTTGACACAGGTTTTACACTGGATGCCCTTCCTGAACAAACCCTCCCATTTTTATATGGGCTTGGGACCAGCACCTAGGATTCCTTGCATCCAGTGGCAGGGTTTGGAATTGGCTTGGAATCAAATCTGGTTCTTTCACATGGCAGGTGAGAAGCCTATCGCTAGCTAATATCAATACTCATAATAATAATTAATATTAGTGTGGGTTGATCTTGAAAAAGCATATAGTGCATATAGTGGCATAGTGGTTAGCACTATGGTCTTGCAGATCTGTGGGTTTAAATCCCACACCGGGTTCTTTCCATCAGGTACTCTGGTTTCTTCTCTTATGGCACGTTATTGGTGCCAATAATGCCAAAGTTGCATGGTTTTTTGGAGGCAGTGGTGGCTCAGTGTGTTAAGGTGCTCTGAGTTATTAATCGGAAGGTTGTCTGTTCAAGCCCCGGCTCCGCTAGGTTGCTGCTATTGGGCCCTTAAGCAAAGCCCTTAACCTTGTGTGTTCTAGGGGCACTTTATAATGGTTGACCCCAGCCTACTAACAGAAAGCTGGGATATGTGAAAAATAGAGAATTTCACTGTGCAGTAATGTATATGTGATAAATAAAGATTGATCTTAGACTGCTTGTGTGTGCCCTACAATGGATTGGCACCCTATCCAGGGTGTACCTCGCCTCGTGCCCTAAGTCTCCTGGGATAGGCTCCAGTACCCCGTGACCCTGTATAAAAGGATATAGACATTAAGTGAATGTGTGAGTGAGTATTAGTGTTGTACTGTATATTCAGGTAAAATGCAATGTACTGTAGTAACTTACAGTCTGACCTGAAATAGAACAGACTGATGGAGTTTTATACTCATGAAGTTAGTTTGGCCTCTGGGACTCTGTGACCCTTGTCTAAAATGAACACTGCATGAAGAAAGCCGAGTTGCTATCAAGACTCTGAGCCAGACAGAATCGGTTCAGCGGGAAAGGGAATGTGGGTGGAGGAAGAGAAAGACAGGAGTGAGGCAGAATGCGCGATGTGAAAAGAGAAAGAGCAAGACCTTGGTGGGCTGAATATTATTTTTGACATGCTAATTAAACTGTAATCTTTTATATTTCAATAACAGTTGGCCATTCCATGATTAAGACTCTGACAGATTTATTTATTATTTTACAGATGTTGATTTATTTCTAAAGATAATGCATGAAATCCAAAGAAAGTTGCATAAATGTCACACTTGAGGCATTTGTTGAACTGTTGTATAAAAGCAGTATCACGCTGGAGGTCATGTTGTTGTACTGAATATCATGCGTTTAAACAACAGTTATACAATCGCCATTTAGTTATACAACTATATGGAATAACCACACAATAACCACTGTCTACTTTTCATACAAATTGACTTGTATAAAATCTTACAATTTGCAATGTATATTTGTATAGTGTTTAATACACACTGATCAGCCATAACATTATAACCAGGCAATGAATATTAAATATGTCCCTTTTTTGCCACCAAAACAGCAATGACCTGTGTGCTCTAACATTTTTCTAAAGGAACCAGCATTAACCTTTTTCTTAATTTGGTCTAGAGTAGCTCTTCTATTGGATCGGTCTACACGGGCCAGCTTTCTCTCCCCATGTGCGTCCGATGAGTCTTGGCCATCCATTGCGTCGCGAGGTCCCTGGTTTTCCTTCCTTGGATCACTTTTGGTATATCCTGACCAGTGAATTAGTTACTTTTTAAAGTAACTAATTACATTACAAAATTACTGTCATTAAAAAGTAATCAGTTACAATACAGCCTTACTTTTTGATAAAAGTTACTAGTTAGAGGACTTTTCCAATGCAGAAAATTAAAACTCCTTTATGATTTCTCATGCATGTTGTTTTAGTCAAGACCTTTATAATTATTCTATCATCATCACTCAGCGAATTGTGGCCCAGGACGACTTTCACACACACACACTCACACTCACACACTCACACACACACACACACACACACACACACACACACACACAGAGGAACTCCAACTGCAACTCTTGTGGGATATTCCTGGTCTGCAGGGGTCACGACATAGTGAAAGTGTTCCAAGGAAGGAAAACCGGTGAACTTGTGACAGGGTCATGGAGGGCCAAAACTTATTGATGCACATGAGGAGTGAAGGCTGACCCCTGTAGTCCGGTCCAATAGAAACGCTAATGTAGATCAAATTGATGTAAGGTTTAATGCTGGTTGTGATAGAAAGGTGTCAGGACACACAATGCATCACAGTATAGTATGGTGGCAAAAGGCAGGACCAACTCAATATTAGATGCATGGTCATAATGTTGCAGCTGATCGGTGTATGTGTTTACTATTCTGACATGAAACCATATTAAAAAAATGAAACCATACAAAAAATTTTATATAAAATTTTGCACCGTCAACATTAAACTTCAATATTTCTAGAGGTTTTTAGCTTTACACGCTTTAGGAACTTGAAAGTGTTCGAGGGTTGCAAAGGAAAGAGAACTGTTTTTCAGATTGTATTTAACAAAAAAAATCCTAACTAATGTCTTCAACGTGAAAGTAGATAACCAATGTTCTCTTTCTGAGAGGTAAGAGATATATTTAGCAGGACATTCACAGAAGGTTTATTGCACATCAATCCTCCCCTCCAGCAAAACAAACGAGTGTGTACTGTATACAGTACCGTATGTGTGAGTTCGGCACAGAGGAACAATGAAACCGAGAGCGCACACAGAGTGAGAGGTGAGAGTGTTTCTTCTTGACGACTCTGTGCTGGATTTTAATTGGGGAAAAAGCTGACAGCTTTGTGTCTGCGCTGCAGAAGTGTGTCTCTGCAGTCACAGCCCGTCTGGTCATTCACACGCTCACACTAATACCCGTTCACAATATGAACACATGCACAACTCCCGGTACTTCAGTATGTCAAACAAGAGGCAGGAAGAAAAGAAAAAAGAACGCAGGGATGAGAATGGCAGCGTAGTTCAAGCGACATAAAACAGCTCATTCATATGCATGATTTTAAAAAAAGCCAAAATTTTGAGGAATACGCTTCACCCTCGTTCTGATCTCAAAACGCAGTACACATCCATCATGAAATATCAGTTATTTTAAAATAAGAGTATTCCTCTTCATGTACAGTGCCGTAAAAAATTTGCCCCATCTTAAAAATTTTTTTCACATATTTGTCACACTTAAATTATTCAGATCATTAAACATTATTTTTTTAATATAACACAAAGATAACCTGAGTAAATACAAAATGCAGTTTTTAAATGATGATTTTATTTATTATGGGGAAAAAAACTGCCCAAACCTATCTGGCCCTACAGTATGTGAAAAAGTAATTGCCCCCTAAACCTGGTTGTGCCACCCCTTGCACAGAATTCATAGTTCCATCAATTATGGGAAGTCGCCCAGGTCCTGAAGGTGCAAAGCAACCTCAAGTTCCCACCACCATGTTTGACTGCTGGTACAGCGTGATTAGTTGTTAGTATGTTAGTTTTTTATGACAGATCTTAGAGGATGCACACCTTCCGAAAAGTTGAACTTTTGTCTCATCAGTCCACAAAATATTTGCACAAAAGTTTTGAGGATAATCAAGATGTTTTTTGGCAAATGTGACACAAGCCTTTGTGCCCTTTTTGGTCAGCAGTGGCTTTCAACTTGGAACTCTCCCATGGATTGTATGTTTGCGCAGTCTGTTTCTTCATGTTGAATCATGAACACTAATCTTAACTGAGGCAAGTGAGGCCTGCAGGTCTTTAGATGTTGTTTTGTGTTCTTTTATGAGCTCCTGGATGAGTCATTGTTGTGCTCTTGGAGGAATTTTCTTTGGTTGGCCACTGTTTCAAGTTTTCTCCATTATACATTATAAATGGAGAAAACTTGAAAC
>JAOTQY010000020.1:11306075-11320392 GCA_026413445.1 Dolichallabes microphthalmus | reverse complement strand
TAACGCGCTGTGCTGCACGGAAATGTATGACAAGAAAATCGCGTCAAACAATCTACAATAAATACCTGATTCTGAACAAGCAAGTCATGAAGTTGAACGTGTTCTAGTGCACTTTTATTAAAACCAATATAAATACGACAGTGCATATATGAGCATTTATTTTCTGACATAGTAGAGGAAGCGTAGCTTCCCTTGTAGTCTTAGAGCAGCTGCCACTGTTGTAGATCCACCTTTACCAGCTACAGTATAACGTGAAGTAATCGTTTCGTGTGTGACTTTGACAATCTCTCACATCATTGTCGAGGAATTTTCCATTGGTTCAGATGCAATTTTGCAAACCTCAGTCATACTTAAATGTTCATACTTAAATGAGGCTTTCAAGCCTTCCCAACAAAGTGTACTTGTTCAGTCTTCTTCTAATTGTGCGGTAATGGACATTTCACAGGCTCAATGAGGCCTGTATGGTCTGAGATGTAACTCCTTGGTGTTTTTGTAGATATTTGAGCATTTCACGGTTTGACCTTGGGGTGAATGTGCTGGGATGTCCAATTCTGGAATGATTGGTCTCGAATGGTTTCCACTTGTAAACAGTTTTACTGACTGTAAAATATTTAACTCTAAATAGTTTAGAAATGGTTTTATAACACTTTCCAGATTGATGTGCAGCAGCAAGTACATCTTTAAGACCATTGCTTATGACTTTACTTCTTGGAGTTGTGTTAACACACACCTGAATGCATCAGAGCAGCAAACTGCCAAAACTTCTGCTTTTATAGAGGTCTGTTGATGATCAATTAATCAAGAGATGATAATAAGCAGCAACTGGCTACAACTTAAGCCCTCTTAAATACTGTGGAAGCAGCAAGGGAATACTTAATATTGTCCATATAATATATAGGTATATATGATTTTTATGATGTTTTTACACAGAAGGTGTGATGAAGCAAATCAGGGAAAAAAAACAGTAAACAGAAAATTATGGGATGGAGAGACAAACCAAGAAAAATACTGTCTCAGACAAAGTCCTAAATAATCTTGATTTTAATCTCTATTTCCAATTCTCCTAAAAAAAAAAATAATAAAAAAAAGATAAAAAGCAGAATGTATCTGTCATCTGTGCATCTGCTGAGGCTTCTCTTATCTTCAGCTGTTCCCACACAGAGAGTGGCTGTGCTCCAGGTCTGGTGTGACAACACTTCCCCAGGGCTTCTGGGAGTCCAGACAGTGTCTGGCTTGTCCCTGAATGATCCTGTTATCATACCAGACCTGCACAGCATGGGAGACAGAGGAAGAGAGAATGACAGAGCAGAGACTAATCTAGGAAGCAGTAAATGCTTCAGGCTGAACCACATCGATGCATAATCAGCACGGTCCAAATCATGAGCAGCAGGATCTTCACACACTAGGAATGTCAGTAATGTAAGCAATGAGCACATTCAAGGCACAAAACCACAACAGTAAATCAACAGTGAATGATCGATGTTTTATCTATGTTTCTGGAAAGGTATAGTACCATCGTAAAGGTGTAGTACAAACCCGTACAACTGATGACATCATTAATTTCACAGTTCTAAAATTTCAATTTGGTCTAATACCGTACTCATCTTGTCTGCGATCATTGATTTTAAGACAAAACGATTTTTGCAATGCCTAGTAAACTCCGCCTAAAAAACAACAACCACAAAAACTCAACTGCTCCAAAAACATGACGAATATGACGCCAAACATCCAACCAGCCAACCATAAGGCATCACCAGTCACTCATGCTGACTGCCAATTAAAAAACCTAGTGTTCATATACTGTATACTGTAGGGGGGCAGAGGGTTCTTCCCAGAGGCAGGTAGTAACAAGTTACATTTACTCCGTTACATTTACTTGAGTAACTTTTTGAAACAAATGTACTTCTATGAGTAGATTTACTGCACCATATAACTTTTACTTGAGTAGATTTGTGAAGAAGAAACGCTCCTCTTACTTTAGCTACATTCGGCTAAACTCGACTCGTTACTTTTCTAACCATTTATTCTACACATTAGATATTCTTTATTATTCACCGTTGGTTCTCCATGTGCTTGATGGGTTTCCTCTGTGAATGAGCATGTGCCCTGCAATGGATTGGCACCCTATCCAGGGTGTACCCCACCTCGTGCCCTAAGTCTCCTGGTGCCCCCACAACCCTGCATACAGGATAAAGCGGTACAAGTATAGATAGTATTTATCTAGTTTTAATTCATGCTTTAAAAATATATTAATAATTTTATTAATTGTAATAAATATCATAATATCACGTCATGTACAGTGCACACCTCAATCTGAACGGACTGACCTGATCTAGTGCTCAAGACTAACACATTCTCTATATGAATGGGGTGTTTTGTGCATGACAAAACGAGAATAATATTAAGTGATTTGTGCATACTGTATAAATCAGATCAGTGTCCGTGTGAATGGTTAAGCTTGAATCTCGAATCAGAATGATTTCAACTGGACTGATGAAAAAACTAGGTATGTATAAATAAATAACACATTATCACAAAAACACAGAAATCACTTACTTACTCATCGTGTATACCGCTTAATCCTTTGCACAGGGTTGCGGAGGGCCTGGAGCCAATCACAGGAGACTTAGGGCACACCCTGGAATGGGTATCCCACTGCCATAAGGGCACACACTCATTCACAAACTGCGAGCAATTTGGGAATGGCAGTTAGCCTAGTCTGCATGTCTTTGGGCGGAAAATTAAGTACCTGGAGGAAATCTACTAAGCACGGGCAGAACATGCAAACTCCATGCACACAGAGGCGGGACTTGAACCTGGCCAGAACCGAACCGGGACCCTGGAGGTGCAAGACAACAGTGATAACCACTAAGCCACTGTGCCACCCAAAAACACAGAAGTCAAACTAAACTGGGTTCTGGAGCTTACTTTCTCGTTCCTTCCTTGGTTTTATGTATTTATATATTTATTCATTTGTTTATTTATTTATTGTTTAAAAGATGCAAGCGCTCAAACTGATAGCGACGACAACAGATGGGCACCAAAATCCTGGATATATGCCACACTGACCATCTCACAGTGTGTGGTTGTTACAGGATGTATGTGAGGGCATGTGTTATGTTCCAGAGAAGAGTTGCGCTGGTAGCCGTTTCCCAGGTGACAGTGGCAGCAGCTGTGCGAGGTCGCAATTAGAAAGGGATGCGTCTGTGTACTGTATGTGTGTGTGTTTCAATTCAAATAAATGTACTTACAAAATCTGCAGCACTTTCAAACCTCTAAGGAGCCTGATATATTATGCATTAATCATATTGCAAGTAGAAGACATACTGTACTACAGTAAAATCGATGGACTGAATGAAATTCTGCAGCACCGGTGCAAGACGAAGCACTGCATCGACATCATGCAGATCATCCTCTTAAACCAGGATAGTTTTTGGGAGAAAAAAAAAAAAGAAGAAGAAGAAACATATTCAGCGTTTCCTGTTTTGTGGTTTGTATTTTAATACTGCCAAAAAAAATTGACAGCTTAAAAGCTTTAAGCTCGCACCAAATCATTTTTTAATAGCTCGAAATGTACCTACGACTCGGACAACAGGCCTCGTGCCACTGCTACTGGACCCTCTTGATAAAACGAATGCACTAAGAGCTCGTGCCAGGAGTAATTCGTGCTGAAAATTGGTTTGACTAACTCGAGTGTGTAATGATGTTATAGTGAAATGACTCGTTTAAATGAAAATAGCAGTACAAAGAGGTCTCATTCCTCCATTTAATGCTATCTTCAGACACAACCTTTTTATGTCAGCAATGTAAAACACTGTTTAAGATTTTACCCTTAGGAGAGCTCTCATTAGGTTTGACTGACATTACCGAATTAGTTCATTAACGACAGCGCCGCTTTTAACCAATCGGAATGTCACTATGCCATCTCTGATTGAAAATGTTGAGAGATTTAAAAATGAAGCTCTAATCAAGTTCGAAAAACATACAAGCAGAAAAACACGTTAAAGGTTATCATTCGATACTTACATACCTTGAATATTAACTTATTAACACTGATTATCAATTATATACTGTACAGTACCAGTAAACTGGTGGCAGGACCATGAGCACCTAAGGCTTACCCATGCTCACCATGGGGTAGCTCAGTGGTTAAGGCATTGGACTACGGTTCGGAAGGTCCCAGGTTCAAACTTCATGACCACCAAGTTGTCGATGTTGGACCCTTGAGCCAGGCCCTTAACTCTCAACTTCTCAGATACATAATAATAAATTTTAAAAAGTCACTCCGGCCGGATAAGAGCGTCTGCCAAACACCTAGATGTAGAATTCAACATTTACGCATCAGAACACCCAGAGCGTCATCAGCCAAAGAGCTCAAGGCCACCAACCTGGGCTCCAAACTCATCAGATCCAAGCACCCATGAGAGCACCCAGAACCTGCAGCCCCCAAACCGCTGGCAACGTCCTGGTGCTAGACTTCACAGCACACCTCCAAACGTCTTGTGAGGTCTAGCCGGTTATCCTGGACTATCCTGGGACTGAAGGAGAAAACTTGAATATTTGGAGGAAACCCACCAAGCAGGGGGGCAAAACATGCAAACTCCTCACATGCAAACCTGAGGCGGGAATCAAACCTGGAGGTGCGAGGCCACTGTGCTAACCACTAAGCTACCATTGCGCCCACTTGACTTATACAGTATATAGTGGGGGGAAAGAAAAACTAATGCAGTCCTCAAGAAGGCTTAAAAACGTAATCGAGTGCAGAATAACTAGACAGTGACGTATTATGCAGCTGCGCTTAATTTAACTGAAAGAACAATATTTAGTATAAATATAGTGTTTTTTTTTTAAATAGCAGCCTAATTTGACACTTTGACTCCTGAAAGTGTAAAACTACTTTAAATATGAATAAGTAACTATAAGCACAAAGGGAATATGATCAGTGTCACTATTTGCTTTTATGACTACCTTTTATAGTGTTAACAATAAGATGAAAACTTTTGGAGCTATTAGATAAAAAAAAATTATTTGTATTTTCCCTTCTTTTAATTGTAACATACAAGGACGCTTTAAATCAGAGTTCAATTAAATAGCTAATTGAACGTGTGTGTGTGTGTGTGTGTGTGTGTGTGTGTGTGTGTGTGTGTGTGTGTGTGTGTTTGTGTGTTAATGTGTGAATAAGTTTCTTGATGGTTCAGTAATGATGTGCCCAAAGGCCCGGGTCAAAGAGGCTTATTAGGCCGAACTAAGAATAGCTGCAATGCTATTGTGCTTCTTTTAATAGGAAGGACGATCATGTTGTTCTGTAGTATTCCCAGCAGCTCTCATCTGACTGCGTTTAGTTTTAATGAAACAGAGAACCCAAAAGGCACATACAGTACACATGCACACACACACACACACAAAAGCATAAACACAAACACATTCACAGATAGCTGGTGTCTTATGACTTATGGGCCTGGTGTGAGTCTACAGAGAGCTACTGTAAGTGCTTTATTAAAAATACATCAAAATAGGAAGGAAAAAAAGACAGCGATAGACATGGATAGAATTCTGGCATGATTTTTTTTTTTTTTTTAGAAAATGTTATTTTTTCATTAACACTCAAAATGAACTGAATTGTCGCACCCCATGCTGTTTTATCGTGTAATTGGAAAAACTAAATGAGGTGTAATGCTAGAATGAACTCCTCTGATGAAAAGATTGTAACTCAGGCTAATACTGTATGTTTGTGAGTGCATTGTGATTCCCAATACACATATCATACACAGGCACGTACACAAACCCCACTCAGACACTTTCGTTTGTAGAACCATGGTATTTAATCCATATGCTTTCCATTTATATCATAGTCCTTATTGCATAACCGTCACTAAAGCACTTTCCGCACATCTGATAACATTATCTTAAACACACTTTGTCTCCTTAGTAATTGCTTTTAAGTCGTTCCGTACAATAACCAGCTTATAACGAGACATAAGTCCAAATCCCCCTCTAACCCCTGATCAACGGCATGGTAGTCCTCGACTTATGAATGTTCGAGTTACGAATTTCCGCAGGTATGCGATCAAATCACTGAAACATTAAAAATACACATTGCAGTGCACCACATTTACAATTATATACAATATTTTCAGTGTGTAAGTGAATGTATAAAATGCCCAAAGTCCAGTATATTGTACATGAGTGCAGGAGCACGCCTGTCCTATAAAGCTTTCCTGATAAATAATCCTAATTTTTCACAGTCCAATGCAGTGGAAAACAGCTCTGTGACAAAATGCCATCTGGGAATCCCATTTTTTCCCCCTGAAGTTTTAAAGGTGCAAAGACAACACTATTACTGTACATTTCATATTTCACTGTGAGATTAATTTCATTAGGCGTAGTTACGGTTTTTTACCACATGATGACAGTGTGTGGAAAGTGGACAGAGATTTAGTCAAATGGATTGTATGCTTTACATTGTATATTCATGTCAAAGGCATACTGTATAAGACTCACTTTGTCGGACTTACAGTAAGAACAAATCCAACTGACAAACATGCTCTTGGAATGGAACTCATTCGTAATATGGGGACTACCTGTACTTGGTGTGTGGAACACGGTGTACATCCTATACTAGCGACAGTAGTGCGCTAGCTTTACATTTTACACTATATTGACTCAACCCAGAACAGTTAGTTAGCTATTAATTAGAAAGCCAGTATAATGTCAGTATTAGTCAACATTACCTGCTATCTCTAAAAAATGCCACCAATTCCAGAAGCGATTGAATATTTGTATACTGTCTAAGATTATAATATCAATTTAACCTTAAACTATAATTTTTTAAATAAATTTAACTAAACTTAGGGCAAGAGATGGGGTACACCCTGGACAGGGTGCCAGTCCATCGCAGGGCACACACACGTTCATTCACACACCATAGACAATTTGGAACGGCAATTAGCCTAACCTGCATGTCTTTGGACTGTGTCAACGGAGGAAACCCACCAAGCACGGGGAGAACATGCAAGCTCCATGCACACAGATCCATGGCGAGAATAGAACCCTGACTTAGCGGGCAAACATTTTGTGCCCAAAATGCACTTTAAATGTAATTATTAACAAAAAGACATAGTAGCCTAATATTGATTAACGGTGCTCCTCAGTACAGTTCATTGTTGTCAACATGGTAGCCATGTGCAAAAGGTCAACAGTGTTCGTAATATAAAGTGCAGCAGCGCTACACTTTATATTGTTTATATTGTTTATACTGTTTTATTGTTCCCAGCACATGTGCTTTTACTGACGCACATTGCAGTGTTGAAATCCCTTTCATATTGTCTTGCTGTTTGAATTTTACATAATCCCGTGAAGCCAAGCTGAGGATGTGGGTGTAGAGAACATAATTTTTTTTTCCTTGCTATTTTCGGATCAATTCACCAGACACTATTAAATAAAGCAACTTACAATACAAGTGAAGCAGAACCCAATCTGTCAGTAACTTATGCAGCTGGTGGTCTGGGTCCGCTTGTCTCCCTTACACTGCTGTTCTTTTCTGCTAGAAGATAAATATGTATATGATTTCATTTACATTTCACCAGAGAGAGATATGGGGGGGAGGGGGTGTAGAATAAAAAGTAGAAAGACATCACTCGGATGGGTTTTGCAGACAGGGAATACAGGGAGTCAGAGAGACAAAGAGGGAGACAGCTGCATTGTCATCGTAATGAAAAGTTTGTGCTGATATTTCCGTCAGTCTCTAAAAGTTTGCACAATGACACAAAACGATGCTACAGTAACCTTCAACCTGTGGCCTTGACCATCATCAGTGATCCTGATCTACTGTTGTTCCAGGCTGCTGCAATAAGCTTTAAATAAACAGTGTGGACCAGAACACCTGCTTTATTTACTCCAGTTCATTTTGCCCCTTGGTGTGATATGTTGTGAACATAGAAACAGGACTCGGGTACAGATAAACCCTTGTACAAAGACGCTTTCTGGATGTGACCTCGGTCTGGTCCCGATGATTGATGATTACCTCATTAGGCCGCTCAGTGGCTGACCTTGCACCTCCAGGGTCTGGAGTTTGGTGGGTTTCCTCCGGGCACTTCAGTTTCCTCCCACAGTTCAAAGACAAGCAGGCTAGGCTAATTGGTGTTCCAAATTGTCCATAATGTGTGTGAATGAGCATGTGTGAGAGCGGTTTGTTTTTGGTGTAGTGAGCACGTATTAAAAATGTATTGTTGTATTATCTGTTGTATTTTACAATGAACTAATGCTTTTTTTCAAGGTTAATTCAAAAGAATTTTATGATAGGTATAAGAGTATAGGTATTTTCCGTTTAAATTTGAAATTAGTATAGCCTCTCTTTCTGTGGGCCGATTGCGACGGAATAGAGCCTATATGTTACCTCAAGTTCGGGCCAAATAGCTCTGTGAAAACCCCATTACAATGAATTCAGTAGTTTTTATGTGATGTGTGCACAGACAAACACACATCAAAAAACCTTCTTGACGTGTTCTATTACTCATCTTATGTCCCCACAAATTAGTTTTTTTCACAAATATCTTCAATGTACAGACAGACATGGCAACTTTACAGATTTATTATATGTATACAGTAGATATAACCTCTGCTACAGTAATGCACTTATCCTAGTGTTTCACTAGTGCATACAGGTGCAGCACAGGCTCTAATGCTAGCTGGTACACTCCCGTTGTCTCAGAAAACTTACACGGGCACTGAGGTAATTTTACGAGGCATACAGTAGGAACAGGTTGTGTTACAGTGCCACTTCATAATATCTACCTTGAAACAGAAATAGTGAAGGGGGAAGTATGTGTCGGTATTTGTACTGAACTCCCTGTTGAAGGAGTTCAAATTATTTTGGGGAATGATTTGGCGGGTGGTGGTGTTTTCCCTCGACCAATTGTAATGGACACTCCAATAATAAATGTGAATAATGATCTGGTTTCTAATTGTCTAACAGTATTTCCGTCATGTGCAGTTATGCGTGCACAAACACGAAAGTTTGATGATGTTGATTTGACTGAATCCTTTCTGCATACAACACCTGTTACCGGAAAATTTTATGTCGAACCAACCTTGTCTGATAAGAATGTTGTACCATTACAGATGGGTCGTTCGTGAGGGGCGGCTGCGAAGAGATTTATTCCATCATTGGCTGCATATTTAAGGATTATTATAAATTGTGCAACTGCATTAATCTGTGTTGGTGCATCTTCATTTTTTATGATAGTTAGATTTATTTTTTTTAAATCTATTGATTTTCAAGGATCAGGCATTTTACTCACTGAATGTTCACAGGAATGATTACAGTGGGCTCTGAGCCACTTCCCATACATATAGTATGGATCCACAGTATTTATGTGCTTTACAGTAAGTCTTCTGTAAAGACTTGGTTGGTTTTACACCTTCTTTAATGAGAAATTTCATCACAAGTCCTGTTTTGACTTGAACAGCTTTTGTACAAAAAGTACTCTGCAAGTGTGAGCTAAGAGTCTCCCCCACCATATGTTTGTGCCATGTTTGCATGCTTGCTAAACATGTCTTCCTGTTAACGTTGTTGCACATGCTTAATATTCACTATAATCTTGTTCTGCTCAATCGACTGTAGGCTGCATGTCAAAACAGTTTCATAAATGCAGTTTGGGATTCTGTTACCACAGTTATGAGTAAATGCCATGCTATAAAGCAAATGTCTTTTATAGGGACACTTACTAGTACAGAAGACAAATTATACAGTATGTCCGTGTTTACGTTCTCATTCATACTTCCAACGTATTTAACTAATTCTTAACATTCTCATGACGTGTATTGATGCATTTTAGGAAAACTGGACTAAGTTTACAAACTGAATCTGGACTAGTCCAGACAAAGTACATGTCTAAAAATTTGAAAATAACCCAAGATGCCTGAAACAGTCACTGGTTAATGGAGAGCGAGCACTAATGTGCAAATGGCACCAGGAATCCTGGCTGATAACATCTCTCTTGTGAGCGATAAGATTTCTGATTAAGCATCCTCACATAAAAAAACAACAAATAGAATGCAAAAAAAATGCAAAAGTGAAGCTCTTTTTTTCTCTTCCATTTTTCTCTCTCTTTTTTTCTGGCTTCATGTGTTTCAGAGGGTGCACGTGTTACTACGCTCCATCCTAGCTGGAGACAGGCCGGTGGGTGAAAAAAAACAAATAACTTAGGACAGAATGGAACAAAATCCTCTCCCAAAATAAATAAAGAAAGAAAGAAATACGTAACATTTAGGCGGCATACTTTAGTGGCGTAGTCGTTAGCACTAGACCAACTGGCGTTCACAAATTGCCCATAGTGTGGATGAGCATGTGAGTGTGTGTACTGTGATGGATTGGCACCCCAGGTGTACCTTTCCAGGCTCTTCTGGTGTATTTTGGAGTACGAATCAGTGGGCGTGTCTCAATTACAGCTGAAAATTATAATGCAGTTTTAAAGGCACACACACACACCTTTGTGAGTTGACAAGAAACAAACTTAGAGGAGAGAAGGAGGCTCTGAAATAGAACAGGTGAATCGTCAGAGACATGAAGGACACATGGGAACAAAAATGATGTCAGTTTAATACTTGCAGTGTTTATATAGGCCAAATTAGTCATAAAGAAATTGTCCAAGATTAATTACACAGGGTAGGTGTGAATTCAGCATTTGACATTTTCCCAGAGTAAGCAGACTGCAAAGAGAGACTGCAAATGTACAGGGGTAGAGGAGACGTTTATATAATTACATGAAAGCATGAGGGGATTTTTTCATTAGTGCGGTGTTCCAGATACACTACAGTGCTGAGTAAATCCTGCTCGCCTGGAAGGGAGGAAAATAATTGCTCTTCACCTTTGCCCGTTCACCAGCATGCCTGAGTATCAGGAGGTTAGTGCAGGGGTCAAGCAATTAGGCTTTATGTGCACAGACCCGCGATGAGAATAACAACAGACACTACTCTCTGCCAAAGTTAAACCTCCATCATTATGAAGAGAAAGTGAGTGAATGTGGTATTGTTAAGTGTGTATCACCAGATAAAACCATGTCTCTGTGCTATTGTATAGTGCCAGTGCTAATTTGTATACCTGTAAGCTTTAGCATAAATGTTCACTGTAAATAAAGTCTTTTATAACATCTGTTTTATATTCCTGCCTGTGTTTATTGTTCAACTGCTTTCTCCTTCATCAGACTTCGATTGTGACACTACTGTAAGTGCATTGTTTTTACAGTGTTTCCTGGTCTTCCTTGTTTCTTCCTTGCTAATGCAACCACATATTAGCTTCTGTGCCAAAGTCTTGATCCACACCTCATTTCTACATGAGTCTTTTAGAGCCAGACTTTATTTTAAATGTACTGTATGTAGTCATACGGAATAGTTCTCCAGGCTCCCCAAAGAACTTTTCTGATCTTTTCTTTGATTCTCATTTTTGGCAAGTTTCTGCCTTATTTTCAGTCCAGTCCATGTACTTGAGTAATCTTTTCACCAAAAGATTCTGCTGGTGATTCTGAATGCTGAGTGGTTGTACCAGACAAGAGGGGAAATGAGGTTGCTGATGCGGTTTATTAACATTTTTTAAATTGTGTCTTTGGACACTTTGCAGCCTTGTCACAGTAAAATATTTGTTTTGATTTCTATCATTTAATCTAAATAATAACATTTTATTTAATTTGAAGAAATGAGTACTATATAATGTGGGGAAAAGAAATTTCAGTGTATCACTAAGAGACGGGAAAAAAAGAAAGAAAAAAGAGATAAAGGCAAAGCTGATGGGCATCTAATTGACCTCAATACCACTAAAGTCCTATGTTTACTTTCATTTTACATTTTCACTCTCACACATGTGGCTGAATTTGGAGTTTAAATTCCCATGAACTTGTTAATCTCTGACCTGCCAGCCACCAACATTATCCACCTGCCTCATTAGGAATGAAGACTTAATGTATGACTGAGCTCTAATCTAAGGGTAGTGTTTTAATTAATTGTAGCCTCTAAATGAGAGAGTATTAAGTAGAAGCTGAGCCTGCTTAATCCTTTAATTTCCTTTAACAAACATTCTCAGGCCATAAAAGCCCTGGTGCATTTTCAGTCATGCACTAAAGAACAAAAGTATATACACCCCCAAAATATTAGGTTCCCACCACCATGTTTGACAGTGGGGATGCTTTTTTCCATGGTATGAATACATTTTTTGGGGGTGCCAAAATTTGCTTAGCTCAAATGTTTCAGACAACATCCATCTTGGCATGAAAGAATTCCAACTGCGAGGTGAATGGCAGGAGATGGCAGCCAATCAGAACAAAGAGATAGTCAAAGGGGTTTAAAAACAGTATTTAAGACTGGTAAGGCAATTTAATTATTACATATACTTTTTTTTTTTTTTTTTACTTTTGGGTCAATCTAGTGAATTAAAAATGATTTATTCAATAAATTATCCTCTGATGATATAATAACAGCCAGGAATGATTGGAGGAGGGGTTGTAGAATGCATCCTAAATATCCTGTTAGTGACAAACACTGTTTGACAGGCTGAAAAAAATACACATCAAACTATAACATAATTAAGACAGGATAAAAAAACAAAACAAAAAAATGGGGTATAAAATTCCGTTCACTACACTATAATTTACGATACATTTTCTAGCTAGAGGCAGTGAGGTGTTTGTGTCTCTCAGCCCTGGAGATGCATGGAGCCTCAGGGAAAAGATCAGTCAGGCACAGAAAGTACCAACCAGCTAAAAAGAGATAAAACACAAGCTCTAACCTTCTACCAGAAGCTTTTGTCTGGTACTTGGTTACTGTTACAGTTAAATAGATATGCACATTAAAGTTTACTTTTCCCTCATTGCACTGCCGTAACACTGAGAGATTTTGAGTCACAAATATTTGGGCTACATCCCATATCATCTGCATAGTACTGAACTAAACAGTATGTCACTGCAATATTGCTGTCAATACTATTTAAGCAAAGTGCTTAGTGTGCATTAGACAGGTTGAGTCACAGACACAATTCTACAGTATGTTAATGTTTGCTCGCATACCAGTACACTGGAGAACAGAAGTGCACAAGCCTTAATATACAGTAGAATTTTCTTTCACAATAAGCTTATGTGTAATATAATTTTTTTTCTTTAACAAACATCCACCAATATTCCAAAAACCCATGGCCCATTTATTAAGGTTAAACGTTAACCGAGCTAGTACATGAGTGACAAGTATTATCTACAACAACTGGATCTGTCCATGGTGCTGCAATCTACAATAGCAACATATTAACAGCTCATTCAGCCTTGCCGTTCAGTGCTCACACTGGTCTTCTTATAAAACAAACCAAACAAAAAAGGACAGAGAGCACCTTTCATTTAACACAGAGCTGACTACAAAGTTGTTGTGTTTTTAATGGGTGCTTTAACAAAGCAGTTTTTCAATCACTTGGCTGAACTTACTGCTCCCCTTCATTTCCATCCTTGCCAGAAGTCAAGTGTGGAAAGAGGTCAAGGCAACAACAACAAAAAAAAACTTATCGAGTTAAATGAAGAGGGATGGAGGTGAGTAAGGCTGTCTCAAGAAAACATGAAAGGAGCATTTTTTTGTGTTGGTGGTGGAAGGAAAGAGAAGAGCTACAGATTCCTCACTTAGAGGAATTGCGCGTTGATTCCGTCAGTGTCACTTTCATGCCATTCTTTGTAAAATACTGTACCTACTGCTTTTGAACAATCACAACTATTTGCACTGTGGTCACTTTGACATAACTACAGTTGCACATCAAGGTTGCAATGCATTTAACTTCACTTCACTTATTAGTAGTATTATTTTTTGTGCTTTCTTTTAACTTTTGACTTATATGCATTATATATATTGTAGCGTTTTGTTTTTAGCATTGCATAAGTAACCTTTTGGTCAGCTCTCACATTACCCTGTGTATACTGACTACATACTGTACAGTGTGGTCACATCTACAAAGCTGTCTTTGTGGCACTGTCTCAATTGCTGCTGGATATCTATCTATCTATCTATCTATCTAAAGGTGTAAAGGCAGGAGTCTGTGTGTGAAGGGGCACGGTGTCAAATTACATGCACACACACAAACACATAAGAACAAGCTGAAACAGAGAGAGAGAAAAGGGATCTTTACCATCTCTAATGAGACTTTCTTTTGCTTTACACGCGGGCGCACACGTATATTATAATAAACGTCATACAACGTGCGGAAAGCGGTGAAAGAAGCGAAGCAGCGCTACAGGAGGAAACTAGAGTCACAACTCCAACAGAGTGACTCTAGGAGCCTGTGGCAGGGATTAAG
>JAOTQY010000020.1:11277990-11292258 GCA_026413445.1 Dolichallabes microphthalmus | reverse complement strand
AAAAGTAGAAGTACACAAAAAATCTACTCAATTACAGTAATGCGAGTAAATGTAATTCATTACTTTCCACCTCTGATTGTTGGGTTGAATGGGTCAAACATGAGTTAAGCAGCAAGATTTCTAACCTCTGCATCTTCTGTCCTGCCAGTCCTCCTCCGCTGTGGTTGCAGTAGCGATGATACTTGCGTCCTTCGTCCTAAAAAGCAAATCCAAAAAATAAATTTTTACCCAACAAATAATAAATGTTTCACATTAGGGAGTATTTTCAGATTTTCCTTTTCCATCACCTCCCCCATCATTTTACCAAGGTACTGTAAATAAAGAAAAACTCATCCATCGTCTATCCATCTTAATTAGTGCCAAGCAAGATACCATGAGGAAATAAAAGAAACTATAAATCTACTGCCTTATGCACCTTATAGACCAGACTCGGCAGAGAGCATTTGGGGGTCCTGTCTGTGATGAATTTACTTGCGTATCTGTGCAGTCAGGGTTGCAACATGGTTTTATCTGAAGTCCTAAAGAACTCTTGCCATTTCTGTAGACAAAGCCGTCCTGAGTTCGAAATAAACTCAGCCAGAAACACTGGAATGACAACACTGAATCAGAGGCAAGTCCAGAACTGATCCATCATGATGTTTAAGAGAAATCCATTAAGATGGTGACCGTTAGATGCTTAAAAACCTATATTTCCAATTTAAGCATATGGCAAAATTAAGGAGCTTTGGGGTAAGAAGGGTATTTTCCTAATCCCAGGGGTAGCTCAGTGGTTAAGGTTTTGGACTAACGATTGGAAGGTTGCAGGTTCAAACCCCACCACAACCAAATTGCCACTGTTGGGCCCTTGAGCAAAGTTCTTAACCCTCAACTGCTTAAATGTAAAATGAGATAAAATGTAACTAGTTCTGGATAAGGGTGTCCGCCAAGTGCAGTAAAAATTTAATGCTTTCTAAAATCACCTACTGCTAATGTTATCTAACAGACTAAGACAATATTGAGCATTGTGCCAAACTAACTACAGTAAGATCGATGAGTATTTGGACAGTGACAATTTTTGTATTTTTGACCCGGTTTTTATAATAGTAATAAATGCATCAGCCCGCAATCACTACAATTGATTTAAAATGGAGCAATCATATAGATAACATTTAAATATTCAATTATATTCAATTATGCCCTGCGATGGATTGGCACCCTGTCCACAGTGTACCACGTCTCCTGTGAGAACCTCCAGGCCCCCGCAACCCTGAATAAGGCGTTATAGACGACAATTAAATTATTTTTCCGTTTATTCCAGTTAGGAAGTTAGGGTCAGAGTACGGGTCAGCCAGGATACAGTGGCCCTGGAGCAGACAGGGTTAAGGGCCTTGCTCAGGGGCCTAACAGTGGCAACTTGGCGGTGCTAGGGCTCGAACCTCAGCCCTTCAATCAGTAACCCAGGAACCAACAGCCTTGCCCCATCAACATTAATTCAAGAGGTTTAACAAAAATATGGCATTAGCAATTCCGGAAGCACAGCCATTTTTTTTTTTTCCACGGCCTCAAAAATAATTGGGCAAATGACTGCTAAACACCCCATGTTTTTAATAGTGTGTTTGACACCAACCATTTTAAACAGAAGAAGTGGTGTTTTTCTAATAGTGAAAAACAAATGAATCAGCCCTCAATCCTAAATGTATACCCAGGTTTGTTCATGACCACAACCTTACCCATCACAATGAGAAAAGACGAACCCAGATGCAGTCATGTCCTGTTCTGAAACCTATTTCTCCCTCAGTCTTTATGAAATGCTCTCAGTGCCTGACCAGGCTGACATTGATTGAACATTAACACCCACAGTCCCCAAGTGGCAGGGAGGGTATAACATATAAAAACATGCTGAAAGAGAGACAGAGAGAGAGACTGGCGGTGTGCATGTTTTTGCTGTTGTGAAGCTAGCTATAATAGAGGGCTATTTCAGGTCTCTTCTTAGCGCCTAGGACAAGAGCAACATCTTGTGCTTGATACAGACCACGCACATATAGTTGAACTAGTCATATAAACCAGAATTATCTACCTTATTTACTGAAATGTTATGTCTTTTGGCTGTTCCTGGCAAAGGGGACGCCACAGCGGACCGCACAGGTTTTACACCAGATGCCCTTCCTGATGCAACCCTTCCATTTTATCCAAGCTTTGGGACAGACTGCATTCAGTGGCTGGGGTTTGGGCATTAGGTGAGATTTGAACCCAGTCCTTCTGCATGGCTGGCGAGAAACCTACCACTGAGCCACCAACGCCTGAAGCATATACAGTCTAAGTGCGTTGTTATATTAGGCCAGCTGATAAGTGATGCAGCTGTGCCAACGAGTTAATGAGGTCTTGCATTTCTCTAAACAGCAAAATCCTCACACTGTTTTATTTGTATACTTCATAATTGTTGGCAGAAAAGTCCAAAAGAAGAAGTAATTAGCAGAACTGATGACAGACAATTCTGCTATGATTGCCATTGTGAGGAAATGTTCATAGTCAAAACACAATCAAGGAGTCTTTTAAGACCCCTGGATTTCCAACTTGGTTTATCCAGTCATACTACTTTGGCAATAATCAGGTTCTAGGCTTAGCTACATTTTTCCATTAACTACATATAGTAGTGCTAAGAGCTATTACCAAGCTAGCTATCATTTCAGAGATTATGAAGAAATATTGCTCAAAAGTCCTTCAAAAAAATCTATCAAGCAGATTATGAGAAGGATTTGACCAACTTTGACTACAAACTACAAACAGACGCTGATGTTTTTGCATTTATAAACTACTAACTGTATTCGCTCGAAGGAATATCATGCGGCACTAGCTAATCAGCTTTGCTGCTGTGCTGCTTTGATGCTATCGATCGCTTGGTCTGGGGAAATGTTGAATCAGGAGAAATAATTATATCTGTAAGGGCAGGCATTAATTGAAAAATTGGGAATCAATTTACATGGGCAGTGTGACAGTATTCAGCTCTGTAGTTGTAGGTCCTGGAGCAGTCTAAAGGAAGGAGGGTAAAATACAACTTGCAAGTTGAATGGTAATTATATTAAAAGTAATGCAGAAAGAAAAATAAATAAATAACTGATGATGATGACTAGAATAGGGTGAAGGTCAATGGAAGAATGTTAGTATATTAATAAAAACTTTTAATATGCAGCAACCATGCCAAAGTGACACAAAAGTGAAAATAACACGGAAACATAACATGGAATCCACACATCAGCAATCACAGAAACATGGAGGTCTGACACCAGTGTCAAGTGATGAAGTAGGGACATGAAATGGTCTTCTAGCATTTTGAATTTTAATACTGGTGCTCAGGTTTCAAATTAATTTCATTAACAATAATGAAGGAATCAGATGACTGACGATGTGTGTCTTCAGGCTGAAGGTCTCGTGTAATGATAAGGGATAGTCATTGAAACCATCTGCTTATAGAGCTCCTACAGGCTATTTCAGTACCTACTTCATGATCGTCACGTCTTAGCTGGAAGCAAAACAAAGGAACACTGGAGGCAAAAAAAAAAAAAAAAACACCTCTGGCTGCATCAATCTACTGTAGATGCCATCTCGCTCATCTTGCTGTCTTTGCTCTGACTTTGATTTTTGCTTTGACTGGTATTGGCTAAAACTTCAAGATATATGTGATTACACATAAGACGAAAGGATTGAATTAAATAAAAGCATGCAAGAGCGCTTGTGATTATAGCACACGCTGCATATCAGATAAGCTTAAATAAAGTATACTGTAGACTTTTGTAATTATGGATTTGCATCCAAAGGTTTGTTATGCTAAACTAACGTTAATTAGAAACTGGTGAACTATGAGTGATTTCTCTCACAACTCTCTAAGCAGTATTAGTACTGCAGTAGTATTAATGTTAGTACTTGCTAATCTTATAATACAGATAACATAACATAGTTAACTTAATGGCTGGAAACCACTTTCAGATCCAAGATGTACTTATATGCTACCTACCCAGGCATGCACGTGCACAGCTGTTTGTTCTATTTTCAATAACCCATGTCATCATCTGGGCTTGCCCCTGGCTAGGCAGAGCTATGGATTCCACGAGACACACAAAAACTGTTAAATCTTTGTCTTTCAAACACTGTGCATGACCAGTTAAGACATACAGTACTATAATTCTAAGCATCCAATGTTTTATATGTCCTCCGTTTTCAGGTCTACGGGTCTCACCATTCTGCAAATGGTGATGCTGTCAGATCGTATACAAGTAACCGGCATGAAACAAATTTGGTGCTTGGGGTCATAAAAGGACCCATGCTGAACACCAATGGCAGGTATTTCGAGAAGGTTAAAGGTGTTTAATAAACTAAATAAATAGACATAGACATACATATATTGAGTGTTCTTTTTATCCCTATACGCATGAGAGCAGTTGATGAGTAAAGAATGTTCTTCATGATCACAGGTATAGCTCAACACCAATAAGCCTAACTATAGAATACTATGTACAGTATGTTAAGTACAGTATTAATTAAAATGACAGTATTCATTACTTTCATATAATATAGAACATATAAATACTCTATATATTCATTATGATTTCGATAACATGGCTATGAACCATACACAATATAAGCAAAGAAAAAGTAAAAATATAACAACTTGCGACACACTCATGCAGAGTGCACTACTCGCTATTCACCACCTGCCTTTAAAATAATTATCACCACAGGATCTGCAGACAACTTGGTATTTAAGAGATGGATTCGCGTACCAACGTGTGAATGGGAAAGAAAAGCAAAGAAGGCTACAATGCTCTACGGATAAACTATTTTCCTGTCAAAGTGCAGAAGCAGGCAAGTGCAGCAATGGATCTGATCTCGTTACACCGCTGGCTTATTAAGACACAGTCAGTTGTTTCAGCGCAGTGACCGGCTGCACTCTAAACACTCATATGCTTCCCCTGGGGATGCAACTGGGGAAGCAGAACACATTTCTGACATCTAATATCTGTCTCTCTCTCTCTCTCTCTCTTCCTCGTTCTATAGTTGGCCATTGACTTGTCTCCCTGTCTATCTCACAAATGAGGTTTTGGGCTTTTCCACATCACTACACCATCGCTCTTTCCTTTATAATGCATTTCGGAGGCTGTTAACTGACATTTACAAGGCAATGTGCGTGCACTTGCATTTTTTTTTTTATAAACACTCATTCCGCTTCAAGAACACAGTTTAGCCCAGGACGTGATTCTGGCATTTAAACGCAAGACTGATTACACAACTAGTCATTCAGACAAAGCGAAAGTGCTGTCTTTCTTTTTAGCTTTGTGTTAATTAAGGTGTTGTAGAAAGCCGTGTTAATTAAGGTGCTTGTAAAGTCCTTAACATTCACTTATACATAACATGGTTGCAGGGAACCATTCAGACTTGTGTGAGTAATGTCTGATGACGAAATGAATTTATCACTTAGCTGTACATCTCATGCCCTATTAAGGCAAGGTTAGTTTACTCTATTAAATTAGATAGCTACTGTAGAAGCAGGCTTGACAAGGAATAAGGCAGTTTGCACATCAATACTGGCAGACATCTTAATTTAATCATGGTTGGGTAATGTGTTGCTCTTCCAGTCCTGAGCAGAAAGATTCTCAACTGCTTGAAGAACCACTAGCATACGTTACGTATACAATACATGTAACTGTAATAGAAAACAGCTATATGACTGTTGCTATTGTTTTTAATTTGGTTAACATTTTATTAACATTTGGTTAACATTTTATTTCATTTAATTAACATTAAATTAAATTAAAAACCTTATACTTCCCAGAAAAGCTTTGAGTAACAGATCCTCTTAAATACCGATTTATCCCTCAACCAATCAGGTTTGGAAACAAATTGGAAAGCAAGCAAGAAAACCATTGAGAGCCAAGTGCCAGTTGCCAATTAAGTGTTATTTTTAGGGCTTTCACAGCTTTACCTGTGGCTGGATACAGTCAAGTTGAACCACAGATCCTCATCATTTTTATCTTTAAAACTACAGAAAAGGCAAACAACTTCCTCCTCACTAGAGTTTTAATTTCGCAGGAATGCCACATTAATAGAGGCTCAACAGCCAAATTTAGCTTTCCAAAAGTTGCGTACTTTTATACAAGTTGTGTTTGTGCTAGCTTTGCATTCAACAAGCAGTGCAAGCAATCTCTAAAATTCATGCAAAAATATTTTTCACATGTAGCAGATAAAAGTCTGTAATTTTGAACAAAATGGAACAAAAAAATGTGAAAATTAGCTGTCACATTCAGTTTCAGTAGTCTCTCATCTGTGGGCTATGATGTTCAGAAAAACTAATATTGATAGAATAATAAAACAGCGAGACTCTTTGTACCAGGAAATATCCTGATGATAGCAACATTATTATAGCCAATCAGAGTGATCGATCTGTGCCATGAGCCTGAGCTCGATACCTCAAGTTTTATAGCACGGAATACAGCATACTGCAATGAATTATTAAAGAGATGTGCTGGAAGATTTGTTCAAATGCATACAAATGCTCTCTCGCTCTCTCTCTCACACAAACACACACACACACATATACTGTATATATACACTACATGCATTCGGTCAAATCTGTTCATTAAAATTGAAGATGCATAATACTGTATGAGACAAGAACTGACTTGTGTTAAGCTAAACAGACTTTATATGAATTTCTAGGATTGCTAAAAATCGAGATAAAAAAACAGACTAACAGAAAAAGTTTTACATATTTAATGAAATTAAATTTGTAACTTTTATTTGTATAGCGCTTTTTTTTAAATGGCCACATTTAAATTGTAATTTTAATTGTCACAAAGCAGCTTTACAGTAATGATAAGAAAATGATGGAAACGACTATGTAATGTATAAGAAAATATGTACAGTATGAATCAAAATAGCAGATATTTTTAATAACGTGATTATGGATACAATGTTGGATTTAGGCGGGATTTTCCGAACCTTTTCTCTTTAAATGTTTACAATTTGGCATGGTCCATAATCAGTTCAATCATGCAACCAAGTTCTGTAGCAGATGCCAAGTTTGCGCGCTCGTTTTGCGGGAGCGCGCGCGTCGCCCCTGTCCAGGGTGCTGAAACGACGAGCCGGTGGCAAATCAAAGCGCGCGGTTCAACGCAGTGACTTGAGACGGTTATACAGTCATCAAGATCTGTCAAGTGCACGTGCGAAAATGCGCGCGGTGACGACCCTGCATGGGGTGTCAAGACATAACACAGACTGACCTTTATGCATGAATGCACGAACACAAACGCATGACGCAGCTGCACCGTGAGTTATCGGAAACACCTTACTGCGTGTGACAGTGATGTAATTCCAGTGCACGGGTGTGTGTGTGTGTGTGTGTGTGTGTTTTTGCAGGAGTGGGAGTCGGGGAGTAAAACCTGTCCGACTTTACCTGGGTGATCCGGAGAGACAGGCGCTTCCGTTCGGTCTCGCCGCGTAGTCTCGCGCCTTCACCGCGGGAAGCGTCCCTGCACACACAGGCAAAGTTAATATAATAACGCTCAGGACAGACAGACAGACAGAGGATCTCTGCAATGACATAAGCGAGGAAGGATACTGGACTGGACACGACGTAATCTCTCTCTCTCTCTCTCACACACACACACACTCCTTCTAAGCTGTTACAGCACAAGACGACACCAATAGAGACGTGGCAGTTTACCGAAATTCGCCGGTGCCCAGCATCATCCCTGTGGGTCGCGTCTCGATCAGAGTGTCCGTGAGGAAACGCGCGAGCGGCTGGAGACGCGCCTCCGACAGATCGCGCTCAGCCAATGAGACGGCTTTGGCTCGGCTCGCGCTTGGTTTATAAGCGCGCGAAGGAGGGAGGGAGGGAGGGCGCGCGCGCGCGCGCTCCTTCGCAAAGATCCGTCGAGTTCCTTCATCGGCGTCAAGGATTTGTTCAGTACAAGCACTGCAAACTCAACACAGCAGGTACAGGGTGTACACTCTTATATAATCGGAAATTACACTTTACCAAAACAAACAAACAAAAAAAGAACCGATTAATTAAGTTTTTAAAAAATTACATTTGTTTCTTCATTAATTAATATTAGGCTTAAATTGGGAGTGAACTAAAACTGCAAGAACAACTTATAATCATCATCTATACAGTGATGCTGAGGGGCCCTGCCTATCCCAGGAGACTGAAGGCACAAGGGAAAGGGGGTACACTCTGCACGGGTGCCAATCCGTTGCAGGGCATGCCAATGCAATGCCAATTAGCGGAATGTCTTTGGACTGTGGGAGGAAACCAGAGCACCCCGAGGAAACCCACAAAAACACGAGGAGGACATGCAAACGCTATGCTCTCAGACCCTGAGGCGGAAATCAAACCCAGAACCTGGAGGTGCGAGACAACTACATTATTTTGACGCTTAACTTATAATTTTAACAATAAGCCTAAAGATAGTTTAGCAGTCTGTTTACGATAATGGTCCGGCTGTTTACTTCATGTGTGACAAAGGGAAAAAATTAACATCTAAAGTGCACCTTAAATTGTTATTGAATTAAAATTATAGTAACAACTTGTCATCATTGTCTATACAGTGTCCCTGGGGCCCTGAAGCCTACACTAGGAGACTTAGAACTCCAGGTGGGGTACATCCGGGGCAGGGTGACAGTCCATTGCAGGACACACACACAAACTCATTCATACACTGCTTTTAGTTCATTACTAATTTAAGGCAACAGCTTAATATTAATTGATAAATGAACACACCGGTGATGGATTGGCACCCTGTCCAGGGTGTACGCTGCTTCGTGCCCCAAGCCTCCTGGGATAGGCTCCAGGTCCCTGCGACCCTGAATACAGGATTAAGCGGTATAGAAGATGAGTGAGTGAGAGTAATGAACAATTATATAAACATTTATGATTAGAACATGCAAAGTCCCCACTAGGACACAGTACCACTAACATTATTATTATTATTAGCCTAAAGTTTGTTTAGCTGTCAGTCTGAGGTGACGGTCTGGCTATTTATATAAGAAAACATAACTTATTTCATGTGACAAAATGCAAAAACTTGTAGAAAAAAAAAGTAACATTACCTTTAAAATTAGCTTGTTACAGAGGTTCAAGAAAATGCATGCTGGAAAACAAATGTCACAGAAATAACAATAATTTAGTATTTAAAGTAATTTAGGCTTTAAAAATAAAATGTGCCAACACCACGAGCTCACCTTCTTCCCTTTCGTTCTAACTGCAGTACATGCATCAGTGCTACAGCAATTTGTCTTCTTGAGTTGGGGGGGGGGGAGGCCTAACATTATACACAGTCGTTAGAGGGCGTTATAAATCTCTTTTCAAGTACTTAAGGAAATAGTTTACAAAACATGTCGCAGGAAAGCTAAAATATGACTTATAATTAGTTGCTAAAATATGAGTGTCACACCTTAAATGTTAAGCGGTGGTCTTGTTACCTGAAGCTTAATTGCACCCAAATCATTGTTAGTAAAATAAATTTAACACAATTCAATTATAACCCTCCTCTGACTAATAAACACGGACTCGGATAAACAAACAATAAAAACTTCCACTTCATACTTAATTAAAATTTGTAAGGACCAGAAGATACGAAGCAATTTCCTCCATGAGACTCTTATAGGTTATCCTTTTTCATAACTACACTTGGAGAGAGAGGAAAAAACACACACAAAGATGTGTCATCTTAATTTATGACTGGCTCACTAGACTGTGACTAGTGAAAGACAAACTACCGCTTTCAGAGGGACCATATTAAAGCTGTTTCATTTTACCTTAGTAAATCAATCAATAACATCACACTCCAAGATCAGCTGTTCAAAATGGTTATTCATACAGCCAGAGAAAGGTTTTGCTAGGATTTATCCAAGGATTAGCTTGAAAACAATAGTCTCTTCTTATGACAGCAAGTTCTTTTCAGTTCCGTGCTGAAATATTAGTCTATTTTGTCTTGTGCTGCGATGCAGGCGGATTAAAATGGCATCACCTAATCGCAGCAATCTGCTATCAACCATGGGGGAGTAAGTTTTAAAAAACATATTATAATGCAATAGGAATTGTAAGAAAAGTACCAGTACTGGGATAGACTGGGATGGGATTCTGCAATGTAACCAGGAATGCGCCTGCAACATCTGGTGAGAAATTCCCTTCAGAATGCATTGAACCGACCTGTTAACATTACCTTTACCATTAGTGTTGTCTACTATGTGGTAAACCAAAATCTTTTACACAACATGAAAGTGCCTCCAGAGATGAAAATAAACATCTATAATCTATGAGTGGGGTGATGATGGACTGTTGAAAAATGTTAGACCCAATCAATCCCAACAGGATACTTTTCTGTTGACATTGTCTTTAGCTCAGCAGATAACATCCTGTTTAAGAGATGAACATTGGCAGGGTTGCCTGAGACAGCATTCAGTCTATACCAGAAGCCTACAGTATAAATGGCTTGAATCCAGCACTATTTGACAGTCTCTCTGCAGCAAGTCTCACCTAGCATGGCAAACAAGGGAAAACTGCGGTATATAATTATAAATGAGGTTCGTTGGCTCTGTCGTCCAGATATTTGCTCTCATAATGACTACTTGGTTTGCCATTATATGGGGCTTATGCATGCTGTATAGCGACATTTAATTGCAAACACATTCAAGAAGAGACAAAAGTTGAGAGAATTGTGTAATTTAGTGTTCACACACAAAAAAACACCATTAGATAAAATAATTTTTTTTTAGGATACATATACACCTAGAACTTGCTTTTGGATCTAGAAAGCAAAAGGTTGCTAACAGGATGGTGTTAAACATTTAAGAAGACCATTAATAAATGAAAAGCAAGTTGGGTGGTTACTGTACTGTATTTGTACTTCTTAGCACCAAAAGCAAAAAAAATAAAAATACAATTCAAGTTCTGTAAAAACATCTTTATTAAATAAATCCTGCCTGACAATCATAAAATGTCTATAGAACAAGTAGATAGACCTCTGAAACAAAATGAACCACAATAAACACTTTCTGTTCACCAAACTAAAGTACATGAGACAACAATCCATAAACAGTGACATCAATCTAAGTAATAGGACCCCATAACACGAACTCATAAGACTTACCAGAACAGGAGGAGTGCCCATAAATGCTTAAAATTACCTGAACCAAATAGGGCTGTATTGTGCATTTTATATCTCTACAAAAAACACACAAAGCATCATTCATTGCCTTTTGTTTAAGCCCACAAACTTTGGTTCACAGTGAGACAATGGACAATTAGCTTCGAGAGCAGATTATCGAAGCAAACTTCTGTAGGCGAGGGAGGACAGATGGATGTTGTAGTGGTCTGGGAGCTGTTAATTGAGGAAATACACAGGTTAAAGAACAAACTGTAGGATAATACACTGATCAGTCATGATATTAAATCTATCGACAGGTGAAGTGAATATCATTGATTATCTCATTACAATTGATAATAGTCAATTCCCAAAATTGCAGTGTTGAAAGCAATTAGCAGTTATCAAAAACTGAGAGACTCTGACAAGGGCCAGATTGTGATGGTTAGATGAAGGGGTCAGAGCACAGGCAAAACAGAAGGTCTTGCAGGGTGTCCCGAGTTTGAAATGGTTAATGTCTATCAGAAGTGGTAGAAGAAAGGACAAGCAGCAAACTGGCCCCAGAGCTTATTGACACTTCTGGGGATCAGAGGCTGGCTCATCTGATCTGATCTAGCAGAAAAGCTACTGGCCAAATGCTGTTACGATGACAGAAAGTTGTCAGCACACTCTGTTGCACTCTCACATTACAGCTTGCTGCTTATGAGGCTACGTACTGTAGCTGCAGCCCCAACAGAGAGCCCAAATGAGCACGTACACACTGGTCCATGAAGCAATGCAAAAAGGTGACCTGGCGGTCAAACCACATTTTCTTTTACATCGAGGACAGCCATGTGTGCCTACCATCAAGCATCTGTGGAATGTGGAGGACCAAGAAGTTTGATCCATGGAGGACAAATTAGACGACTTGGAGGATCTGCTGTTAACATCTTAGTATCTTCCAGTATCACAGCACACGTTTAGAAGTTTTGTGAAGTCCATATCTTAACAAATCTGAGTTGTTTTGGTGCTACACGTGGAAATTACATATTAGGCAGGAGGTTTAAATCTTGGTGTATAAAGAATTTAGAGAATACAGTGCAAGTGTATGATAATGTTCCATCCAGCAATTATTCCCATGGCTATTTGGAAAAGGACTAAAATCTATTTCCATCCCTTAAAAAAGACCAACATATACTGTACATGATGTGACATTATTTCTACTAAGATATGGTGTCAAACAGCAATAAAATAAATAAATTAAAAAAGCATCTAATTCTGCACACCCGGGTGCCAAGTTTAAAGTAGTAGAACAGGATAAATAGTGTAATCTAAGGCACAGAAGAACGTGAGCTTGTGTGTGGGCTACCTGCGCCCCCAGTCTGGAGAGATAACGATTACGGAGGACAAATGAGGACAGGGGTTTGAAATGAGCCTGCTCCTCCTGCTGCTTCTTGAAGATTTGTAGCCTCTGTGGTGCCCTGAGAGAGAGAGAGAGAGAGAGAGTGCACAAGAGCAAGCGAGAGAAGAAAATGGAGACACACAAAATTGATAGAGAATTCAAAGCAAGCTTTAAATATTACAAGAAAAAAGGCATTTGTACAGAAGAAAGACAATGCAAACAAAGAAATCACTATCTTTTATTTATTCTTCCAAACCTCAGAGGTTTAACAGTACAAAAATAAGACTCATTCAATTTCTCTAGATCAGACTTTTAACCAGAAAAAAAGCTGTTCTGATCCAGACCCTCTTCCTCAGGCCATGACTTTCAGTGTGAACCATGAACATGACTCAACATCTAACATCAACTTTGCCAATGGGGAGCCCATCACCCTTTCACAAAAGGTCTTTAATCAAACTCATTAGACAGTCCCTCATGTATCAACCCATTTCCATATTAAATGATTAACAGCAAGATAAAAGCTCAATCCCAAGGGGACTTCTGACAAGTTTCAAAACAATCCATTATTATTTAATCATTAGGATGCGAAAGATGCTGTGTGATTTAAGAAGTACACTAAAATTTTACTAATGGGCAAACTAGGTGATAAGTGCTTTGTTCAAAAATCTCTCTACAGAAGAATCCCTTTTTGTCCCCCCAATTTTCTCTCTAATTTAGTCATATCCAATTCCCACCCATTAGTAAGGGTCTCCCACATCAAGGCTATTAAGAAGTGGCCGAAGACCATCATGTGGTTCCTCCGAACCACATGACACCAGCTCACCACACTTTTTCGAACTGCTCGCTCACGCACCTTTGGGGGCGGCGTAACACACTCTGAGGACAGCGCTATCTGCTCTGTCCGCTTGCAGGAGTAGAGCTGTGATTGATATGAGAGCTCCAAGTGCCTCCCAGCCCACCAAGAGAGCTCGGCCAATCAGCTCTCTCTGGGCCCTCGGCCTCAAGAGGCTACAGCATCACCTGGAAATTGAACTAGCGATCTCCAGATGATAGGGTGAGCACTACTAAATAACCTGGATTAAGCAGTATAAGATTGTCATTATATTATCTAATAAATGGGCTAATTTACTTTATTAACTATCTAACAGAAGGAATAACGAAAGCATAAAAAATGTAAATACAATGCATTTTCAGCTAAGCAAAATTATAATCTCCTCCCTTTGTTGTGCTGTGCGTGTAGCCGAGAGCAGAAAGTCATATTGGGAGTGAGGTTGCGGGGGGTTAATTTTCATTTCGTTGAACTCAGGAGACCTGGCTTGTATTTCGATACAAGTTACAGGGGGGTGAGGCAACCTACGACCCGCATTAATCACCAAAGTTTTTGTGCTATGAAAATAACAATAAATCAATAATACACTACTCTTGTTTTTAATTTCTTGTGTCTATTGTTAAATTCCTAAATTTACAAAACAGTCCTGCAAAATGTACAAAACTTTGACATATTTTAAATACTCCTGATATGCTAGAAATCTTTTAGGTGCCAATTAAAAACTTTGTGAAAATTTACCATGGCATTTTTTCCAGTTATGAGACCAAATGCAAATCTCTCATTGAATAGATTATAATTTACATTTAGGCATTTGGCAGATGCTCTTATCCAGAGCGACTTACATTTTTATCTCATTACACGTCTGAGCAGTTGAGAGTTAAGGGCCTTGCTCAAGGGCCCAACAGTGGCAACTTGGTGGTTGTGGGGTTTGAACCTGG
>JAOTQY010000020.1:11214870-11228006 GCA_026413445.1 Dolichallabes microphthalmus | reverse complement strand
CACATCATGCCTCATACCCCCTTACAGTAACTCATGGAGCGCTGAATAGTATAACAAAGCAGCATCAAGAGTGTTGGAATTTAAGAAAATGGAAGTTCAATAAGACTGAGGTCTGGAGTAGTAAAAAAATTAATAAATAAAAATTTTTAGTGGAACTGAATCAATTACGGTCCAGATATCTGTGTTTGTTAACTTCTTTTGCTTTCATTTCAGAGACGCTGCTCTGTAACCCACACGCTTAGGTTTCGTCTCTAAATCCTTTGATTCCACTTCCATCCTTGAGCGGTTTCATCATTCAATATGATAAAATATTGATATTTCAGTGTTTACTTCAAATTTAAATGGAGGTGTGGGGGGGTATATACATTCGTACAATACCCTCAGAGCGGACATCTCTTCTACACACCTCCACACCTGTACGCTGTAATGATTTATCATCCCGCAATCCGTCGTCAAGCAGGAGAGGATGTGGTCGAATCTGGGGCTCACGGTTTTTTACTAATGTCACCGTCTCGACACATACGTGCATGATTCTGTAGTCGTGCGGCACGTGAGCGAGCGTCGAGAGGCTTAAAAGTGAGAAAGAAATAAGACTATTTCTTTGCGCCAGATTAATTCTCATAATTGAACGCATTATCTCCACAAATTGGATTACGGAGGAGCTCGTCGCGGCTGAGAAATAAATAAGAAAGTAAGTAAATAAACAAACAAATAAATCGACAAACAAGGGCCCGTCATCAGGCAGTTGGTTACAAATGGCTGTAAATTCAAAAGGGCTTTAGAATGTCATGAACTTCAATTAGGTGGCGAGAAAGGCTTAATGATGGCATCGCTCCTGAGGATGAAAGCAACCAAAAAGCACTCTCACACACACACACACAGACACAGACATACACACACACACACACACACACACACACACACACATACACAGAAATAAGGCCGTGGATGTGGAAGGAGAAGCAGCACTCAACCTCTGGACCTGTGTGCTGCTTTTTCAACCTGGATTTTTAAACCGAATCATATACCGACACACACAACCACAAAAACACACACACGCACAGATAAGTGGCTGGTTTCCTGCCCTCTCTTCTACCTTCTCCTCACCAGGCTGAGATATGTAATTCAACGCTCAATTGAGCCCCTCCTGTCTCTGTGGAGAATCTTTTTGCCTGCTAATTGATAGAAATTAAGCCATTAATCAAGCCACCGGCCCATCATTCAAGCCGGAGAAGATGAATACAAACTTTCATAACAACCACCTTCCCCATTTCGGGCCTCATTAGCATTAATTTTTAATGCAATTATGCTATTCTTTTACGCTGAGCTCATAAATTACGGCTCTTTGTTGCCGGCTGGCCTTGTAAAAGCCCGAGCGAGGCTTTGTAGTCTGAGCTTTAAGGCAATTACTGGCTTCTTCGCTCTTTTATCCCGCTGCATTTCCAATAACCTTCCATCTAATGATTTATCCCGGCGAGCCCCCGACACCCACCCAGAGCTCGACTTCTCCCATTAGCACCCGTCTTATTTATCTGTTCCAATCTGGAGTCTAAATAAAGACTGTGTCCACTCCTGATGGAGAGTATGTGGTGGAGGCTTTGGGGAATTGGAGTAAAGGGAGGAAGAAAGCAGCAGCAGCCTTGGTTTTTTAGCTGCAGGCCTGCAGGCGTAACTTAGAAGTGAAATGAAGTTTGGATGTGATCTTTGCATTATGTACTGCGTGTAGCGATAGAGATAGAATAACACTAAACTTTTTTTAAATATATATTTATATATTTTTATCAGATTAGATCTTGTCAGCTTCAGCAGATTATGCTAGCTACAAAACTCTCAATATATTAAAATTAATACTCGGAAACGTTCACTAAAGCTTATATAACATACAGGTTAGAATTTAGTCCCCATGAATGTTTTATTTCGGGGGAAGCTTTTGGATTTGTGAGTGGATGAGTTGGCTTTAACACCTTGCACAGTGGATGAAAAAGGTGTCTGACTGGGAGCAAGGTAATAGTTTTTGACTGCATTGATTAGGCGAGCTGGCAGTTTCCGATGCTATCCCTGAAAATGCATCAAGTGCGTAATGAGCAGCTATTAGGCCCATCGATTTGCTGATTTCAATTGATAGCTACCAGGCCAAAGCGGCACGTCAATATTTGCATAACTAATACCCTGCTGCTGGCGGCCTTGACAAATGAGATCTCAATGGAGAGGGAGTCGTAGGGCGAGACATGGGAGAGACACGTGAGGCCGTGTCTGAACGAGGATCACGCGCGGTCTCACACATGGCTGACATAACTCATCAGCCGTCCTGATTTGGCGTGCTCTGTGATGTAGAATCCCCACCACACACACACACACACACACCTTACTCCGCTGCGCTGTTTAGCGTAGGGTCACGTACGAGGGCGCGGTGGCAGCTCGTGCCAGATGTCACTCGTGTCCCCGGGGGGTTAAAGCGGAGCACAGTGATATGAGCGAGTCACGTTTGTGTACGCGTGCTGCTGTCCGTGGAGGTGAATGTCTGCGTGCGACACGTGCAAGCGTTCCATTGTAAGGTTGCTTTAATCTATTTCCTTATTGTTCAAAGCAAAACCATGCTGGCAGGTTAATGACCCAAAGCGAGGCCTCAGAAATAAACACACTGACGTGTTTGTGCTTCACCCTGAATCAGGAACCCATAAAAAGCTTCTTCTTTTCTTCTTCTGGTTATCATTATAAGTGAGTTTTGAGGAAATTAAGAGAAATGTGTCAAAATGCTTGTTTATGGAAGTCACAAACATCATATTGGAAAATCAGTAGAAGGGATACAGTATAAAAAAACAAACAAACAAAAAAAAAAACTTACTTATTGCATTTCTGGCCAAAGGTGTCAATCTTTCTATGGCCAGGTTCATACAAGATCATATGACATTAGGGAAATAAATCAGAACTTCTTTCAAAATGCTGTTTAAATCTGTTAAACAATATTATTAGAGTAGTAAGGCTTTCTATTCATATTCACAAAACAAGATAAAATGATGTAATAAAATTATTATTTACAGCATAGAGAAATTTCTAAGCATAGAGAAATAATTTTTTGCACACAAAGCTGGGGTCAGAACGTAGGGTCAGCCAGGATACAGCGCCCCTGGAGCAGATAGGGTTAAAAGCCTTGCTCAAGGGCTCAACAGTGGCACTTTGGCGGAGCTGGGGCTTGAACCCCCGACCTTCTGATCACTAACACAAAGCCTTAACCGTTTGAGCCACCACTGCCTCTAACACATTATGTCCATTATTTATATACTTTTAAACGACTGAGCTATGGATTCGACTCGATAGCGAATAGGATGCCTGTGAGTGGTTCACTCCACTTGTTTAACAGAGCTTAAAGATTGGTATTCTGGTGAGTTATCTGAAACAAAAGAGAGCGTTAAAAAGGTGGGTCAAACTTCATTAAAGCACATAAAAGCCTTCTAGTTGTTTTTTAACCACTGGTTGACGGAATTTTGCAACTGCCCTTCATGTGACTCCCACAGTCTGTGACATAAGTGCATCAGCTCAACATCACCTAATACACAGGGAGGGTTTATAACACAGCACCAGGAGTGCTCTGGGTAACGTGTTCCTGAGTAGGTTGAATTTTATGGCGTGACAAGATCTTTAGTCATATGGAAGCTGGGTATGAGTGGGGAAAGTTAACCGGAGATACAACCGAAATTTTGAAATTAAAAGATGTGGCGCTGAGACAAACTGAGGACGGTTAAACAGAAAATGCGAATTATCGTTTACATCCAAAGTCTTTTCCCTGCAAAGTGTCTATTCTATTCAGATTTTTGGTTTGAATGCTGCTTTATCTGAGAAAAGCAGATAAGTGCTGTAAATGCATAAATGTTGGTATCTCTGTGTTTGACATGTCATTTGCTGTAAATGGATTTAATCCAAATCTCAAACATGCAGAACAGACGAGTCATAAATGATCAAACATGTTGTGAGTGAAACGTACAGTAACGAGAAACTCTCTCTCTCTCAAAAAAAAAAAAATTATTGCGTGTATTTAAAAAATGTGGCAAATATTCTGTGAGCGAGATCCCATTTGACCGGACTGTGCCAGAGGTGCCAGTTAAACTGAATGCTTCGTGACAGACGAGGATAATAAGTTCCAGCTGTGTAAGTGCATGTTGAGTGTCCATAGATGGTCTCATGTACCTGCAGTGTATCATGCGAGCGCTTTGCTGATTCGGACTGTCGTTCCTGTGTGTGCGTGTGTGTAAATCCTCCTAAGATCCCCTAATAGCCCTGCAACTTGCTTCTTGTTGTTTAAGTGGGCGTACGTCCAGAAAAGGCCTTGTTTACTTCCCTCGTGCTCATGTAATGCAATACATTAGATATTAACTGATATTCAGTAACAAAGAAATTGCAATAATGCTGGATTGAGCGGACTCGCGCATGTACATTCAGACCCATATATTTGCTAGTTAAACTAATATAGTGCTTCTGTGCGAGTGGACTGCATGTTACTGCCCTGCTGTTGTGCTTAGCTCGGGCAGATGTCATATAAAAGATGCATTAAAGTTCCTTTCAAAATAACAAGGGGAAGACTGAGGGGAAAGGAACGTGAGATTAGATGAACGAGGAGGAAAAGTGCACAGCTCTCGGTTTTCTGCTAAGGAGCTGTTTCATAAATAACTCTGCAATTAGAGAAACACCGCCGCAACTAATTACTTAATTGGAAAGAGCCTTTAAAATAAAAATGAGGTCATCCGGCTTCGGGGAAACGGTAAGTTACTGTTACATATCGTCGGGTCTCCTGCTTTTTTTTTTTTTTTTTTTACACAAATGTTTTACAAAGACAAAACCTTCAGAAATACATAATTTGACTATAATAATACTAATAATGATAATAGTAATAATTTTTTTCAATGCTCTTATGATCAAAGCCTTTCAACTTATTTCTGAGGATATATACAGTATGACTGACTGGCAGTGAAGCACACAGCCTTGGAGGTTTAAATAATACAGAGTAGCTGCCCTGGGAACTACAGTCTGCCCACTTTTAAACACGTTAGAGTTGTGCAAAATTGAGTGATAAGGTTGTATGATACAGTTCAGGGAAGAAAAGTTTCATGGCCGAAAGCACTACACTGCCAAAAAATTACTTTTATATAGGAATTTGTATCGATACCCAATAAGTTACTTGATTAAATAAACATGCATTTAGTGGATTTATGAAAAGACTAGTGCTGCTGAGGAACTCCTATATGTTTATGGCACTGATATGATATGGTTAAAATTGTAAACTATGAAGTGAACTTTTCAAACTTTTTATATTTTAAGTTTGCTTTAAGAGGGAAAAAAAATCCAAACAGGAAAAGTTAAACCATCCTGTTTTAAGTAGGTTTATATTTGACTTGAAAATATAAAAATAAAACATGTACTGCAATATATTGTCATATATTTCTCTTTTTGTTAAAACAAGTCTTTGGCACTAAAATTTGGACTAAGACTGGCACTAAAAAAAAGTATTGCTTTAGGAGCTAGGAATGGACATCACCAGGAACCATTCATTCATTCATTCCATCAGATACAATATTATTATGATATCTTGCTGCCAATTCGATCTGCATTCTATACAGTAGGTATCATGATTTTTGTAGATTTCACCGTTTTATATTGATAATTATTATTTTTTTTAAAATACAATTCTTTACAAACTTCACTCCTTCCACACACAACGCTGTTCCACCGGCCAATGTGTGAATAGTTTAGAGCACAGCATCTGTAGGATTATAGAGGAATAGCAATATTTTAACCACCTCAATAGCAAATAAATCTAAATCAGAAAATAATTTGTTTTTAAAATCTATTTTGGAGTCTGTGTGGCGATACATAATTTGCCACACAAAAGAAATACGGTACATCACTAAATCGATTTTTTCCCCAATCTCTAAAGGCATCAGTACTGCAAATTCTTGAACGGTACCCAGCCTTATAAAAAGACAACAGAAGATCCATTTTAATCACATTATAATCTCTGGGTTAAATATTTGCTAAAAAAAAAAAATAAAAAATTAATGCTCTGAGCTTGGTCTGACCTGACACTGTGGTTACTCCATAAAGGTGAAAAGTGCAATAAGGGCAGTTGCCATAGCCACTTGCTGAGTGACATTTAACATGTGCGCCCCACGGTTACCCGCTGAGTGACCCTTCACCCCAGTGTGTCCTAAACGTGATACCCAATCACAGAGCCTGCTCACCTTCCCAAGTGTATGTGTGTGCTTGTGTTTAGGACCACCAGCCACTTCTTGATGAGGTGAGATAGAGCCCACCGCCCACACGCGGCTCATAACAGCGAGCCCTGTGGAACTCCTCTAGTTCCCAGACCATAAATACAAAAAAAGCCCCTCAGATGCCCTTACACACATTCTCACATAGCCGTTTATGCTATCGAGGCAGCCCCGCTCACCGGAGGCACAGTTGTACTGGCTGTAGGTAAAGTTTTAGGTAGTAACCCAAGACGTGTGTGATAGGAACAGTGACGTTTGTCCTGCACTGGTGGGCTGGTTCTTGTTTGCATACAGATAAACATCTTCATGTTACCCAACCAGCCGACAGCCGACAGTACTGTATCATTGTGGGTTGCCAGGTCTCACTGAGAAGAGAAAAAAGAAAAAAGCCAAGGGTTAACCTTATCCACACAACCCTCTTTGGCCCCTCCCAATCACCTATGACATTCACACGGAGTCACGTGAGGTTAAAAGATTGTGCCATGTGTTGCTCCTTTTCACTGAAATCCAACAGCAGGAGAATGTGTGTGTGTGTGTGTGTGTGTGTGTGTGTGTGTTGCAGGGGGTGTGTACTTAATCCTTAATCACCCACCATGTCTTTTTAAAAGAAGGTAGGCCAGAGGTTTAACTTTAAATGAACAGTGATGAAAAATCAATAAAAAGGTAATTGCTTGGCTTATCACTGTGCTGGGGAACAAATTGGGAGGAGAGGACAAGCACAGTGTGGATTTGGTCGCAGCACAAGGTGCGTCCCCCTCCCTCCCTCCCCTTTCCTTCCTGGGTTCAGCAAGCCAAGAGTGGGAAAAGGTCCCCGCGTGATAATTAAATCTTCCCGCACTGATTTTCCGCCAAATTTATTTCCCCAGGGTCCCCAACTCTGATTCAGTGCTTACAGGCCAGGCATAAGTAATCGCCTCGGCGTGGGGGACTGCGGACAGGCACGGGGGGACGCGGTAATCCCGGTTGCAAGGACAAAACTAGCCTAGTAAATGATAAAATATGGATTTCGACACTAATTAGTTGAAAAGAACGGTTTAGGAAGAAAAGAATAAGCAGGTTTTTTCGTCGTCCTCCAAATGAAGACGTTAATCAAGCCGTGTCAGAATGCTGCTTTAATAATAGAGGCTTATGATCATCGATTTAGCGAAAAAAACAAAAAACCTTCATGCTATTTATGATTTTGTTTACTTCCAATCACCTGCGAATCTCACATTCACTTGGCTGTGTGGATCACATGGTGCTGATGATGCAACGTCTTTTTATTTTACATACAAAAAAATTGTAAATTTATTGTACATAAAAAAAAATATTTGAGAAATATTCATTAAACATAAAAACTACAAAAAAAAAGATTGTCTACTCATGGGATGTCACATTTGAGTTAATAAGTCATTATAAGATATGACCTGTTGAAATGTTTAAACCAGAACGATAGACGATAACAAAATAAGAGTCTTTGAATGAACACGCGGCTGGGCGCTGTCACTGAACGACAGGCTAATGGCTAACGACGGCGTCTCTTGAGCGAAATGGAAAATCAATATGAGCACATTTCCTTTAAATAAAACATCAACAGGGATGCTTTCTTTTTCCATTTGAACATATCAGTGACGAAATAAGCCGACACAGATGACGACTGGTAAAGCGCAAGGGATCGACTTACAGATGTGCAGATGTCATTTAAACACACTGTACAATCATCAAGGCTGAACAGGTATCAGTGTTGAACACTCTCTAAACAAATCCAACCTCCTGTGTAATCCAGGCAACTGTTTTTCATTTTGCATCATGACTTCTGCTAAGTGACTGGGAAACGTGACGTTTACCAGGTGCTGCATTTCGCCGCTTGTCCTTCACGTGGCTGGCAGGAGTAGAGGTAATTAAAACGCTGAAAGCAAAGCGAGGCCCTTTGCACCCCAGGCTTTAGTGCCAGGGTCACCCGCCTGTAGATTCCAATTTGCGCCCCATTTGTATTCATGACGGGAGTGTGCTAAATATTAAACAGCACTCCACTCGGTGTTGGCTTTTGCGTCGTCAGGCTTGGGGGTCAAATAATTAGATTTTCGTGCAGATTAACGCGAGCGTCGATGTCCGCTGCCTTTTCGCCCGCCCACATACGAAGCCTGGCATTCAACTGCACAATTAAATTATGCTGACCCAAAACAAGCTGAATTTATTTACTTTTTTTTTTTTTTTTGCCATGAGGCAATTTTATAGTTAGAAAAAGATAAAAACAGCATGTGAAGTTAAATTGAGTACAGCGGCATTAATTTAACAAAACACCCAGAATTAATCATTAATTTCTACACTACAAAATAAAAAAATTAAAAAAAGCTGACAAAGCAAAACACTAAAGTCTCTAAATAATTCAGATTTTATTACATTTATGGCTTTGGTGCTCTGAATATCTCTTTCTCCGAGACCTTTTCCTCAGCAGGAAGAGCCTCATGATGGACAACAGAGCTTGTTAGGAAAAGATGAGGTGTTAATAGGTACAGGGGGCGGAGAGAGGAAGCTGTGTGCCGCTGCTTGTGCGTGTGTGTGTGTGTGTGTGTGTGTGAGTTGAAGGTTGAGGGGCAAATCCCTTGTGAATATTTTAATGACCAGATAATTCTGGAACACAGGCACACGGAGACAGTTACACACCGGTGCCGGTGACCCGGCCGACACACAGCGTAATTAAGAAACAGTTTTCCCCTTTTGCAAGGCAAAAGAGCAGGCCACAGTGTAAAAAGCTATTATACGCCTCATTAAAATATATGATCTTGTGATTAGGCCGTGATGGGGGACAGGCCCGTGTCTTATTCCGACTCTTGACAACATTCAGCACTGGGGCACAAACAAGGCTATGTGTAGTAGAAAGAGGGACGACTGAAACGAGCATCTTCCCGCCACACACACACACACCACAGTATATATACAGACAAAGTCAATATGTAAAGCTTGTCTAATAACTTTTGAGCATGAGAGTCAGGGCCGTTAAACGGTTCGACACTTATTTCCATACTGACTCCATGATAAAGAGACAGATTGAAATCCTTGTAACATGTGAAATATGATATATTTAACAATATAAAAAGGAGTAAAGCACAACTTGTAAACAGAAACACTAATGAAATTTTAATTATGTATAAAAAAAAACTAAAAAACAAAAACCTGTTTCTATGTTCATTTCAGGATTTCTATTCACAGTTTGTCTTTAGATAATCCAGATGTAGAAGTGTAATAATTTTTAATCTCACTATCCGGGAGTCATGCCACAAAAGGAGGCATCACTTCTGATTTTGATCCCTTTCTCAGGTTTTTTTTTCCTTGCAACCGTCACCTCTGGCTCTCTCATTAGCAATCGCAATCTACATCTGGATTTCTGTAAAGCTGCACCTGTTATTCAAACTATTCAACTGAAGAAAAAAACAAGCAAAATAGTACATAGTATCGAGTTTACCTTCAAGAATACCTTCAAATTTACCCCCTACTCCTGCACTGGCTCCCTCACCACACTGAAACCATCAGCTTAAAAAGTAAATTTGCCAAAAAGTTATTGATGAAAACCTAGAGAGAAGAACAAACAAGCGCTCAGCGCAGCTTTTATGTTTGTGGTTTTTTGCTTCTCCGTTGTTTTTTTTTTTTTTTTTTTTTAAGTGCTTCACAGCCTTTGACACCGAGGTTAAAATCCCTTTCAAGCTCCAATAGAAAGTAGTTATGTTTAAACGACGAGCAGAAGGTGAAGTATTGATCTTCGCTGGGAGAAGTGGCCTCCTTGTTGAGGGAAGGTCAAAGCATGAAGCGCTGTTCTAATAGCGCAAACATTTCCACACTTGCACGAATCAAACGCGTCTTTTTTTCGATCCGTGGCTGTCCGACAGAAACGTTCTCAGAGGAGTGGGAGGCGCGCTTTCCTCTCATTTTGTTCATTTCCACAGCTTGGCTGCAACTTTCTTCTTGTGTTGAACTCTCCCGGCCCCTGAGGGATGAGTGGGTAGACCCTGTTGGACCGGAAGAACGTGATGGCCGGACGGTTTTGCAACTTCCAGGTCGTTGGAAGTGGAGGCTGCGTGTCGCTTTGATGAGGCACTATTTCCGTCCTTGATAAAGGTGAGAGAATGGGTGAGCCTCGAAGCACTGAGCAGGATGAATCTGTTGTTCTTAAAAAAGGAAACGGAGAAAAAAAAATGAAAGAGCACTGAGCAGAGGAGTAGGGAGGAAGTCGATTCATTCCAAAAGACGATTACAGCGTGAACTTTGCTTAAGAAACCTGGGAACCTTGTGCTACAGCCTGCGGCTAAACACTTATTTAACAGTTCGGTAACGTTTCGACTAATAAAGGGGAGCGGAGATGTACAGAGCTCTGCACGTTCGTTTCATCAAATAGAAACATCATTCCATTATTTCTGATTTGATAAACACTCATTACAAATAAAATTAACAAGCCATAATATCACAAACCACTCTTATTATGCTAATAAATTCTGATGTTATTCAGGGAGTGAGAACGACATGCAGGGTGTCCTCTATTATCATATTCAGTAGGGATTGCTGATGAACAGATTCATCACAGTAGACTGTGCTTTCAATACTACTCTGAGACAGCTGGGGTGGACATACTGTAGTGTCCAAGCGAGTAACATTTTTAGAAATTGGTTAGTTATACATTAAGCTTTCAGACTTTCTTTAAGCCCTGGTAGCTCATCGCTGTACTAAACATGTACGGTAAGAGAACATGAATGTGGTATTCGGACTGAACGGTTAATGTTGTTATAATCAGATTCAGCATTTGGCTTTTTTTTTTTTTTAACAGAATGAACACACCACTGCCCACGCCTCACAAGTCCCAAAAGCTAACAAAATATGCAACAAATAACGCTTCTCCTAAATCAAGATTGATGCTGTGTGTCAATCAAGGCAGGCAGGTGCAGTCACCAGGAGTTACTCAATCTTTTTCCCATTGAGCAGAAAGGATGGTATAGCAGTTGTTGACAGAGCAACACCGCTCACCTGGGGGAATATGGAAGGTCACGTAAGCGATATTGAACAATTCATCATTCCAACAGAGACATTCCTTTAATAATAATGATTGTAGGATTACATGAAACCTGATGTTATAACCTGCAGAAGTAGAAACGACCTTCGGATTCCATTACTATCGACTTAGATGGGTTATGTGCTCACGGATCTCCATGTAGACAAATACGGATTTACAGATCAACTTTGTGTCTATTGAAGCCAAATCATCAAAGCCTGGTCATCATGTGAATTCTTGATTTCGATAAAATTTTTGCACTAATTCGATAGCACTAATGTTTATTGTCTAATAAGATATATTTCTCACAGGTTTTAAAGTATTAGAAACAAATAAAAAAATTATAATAAAAACTGAAACGCTGTCTAAATAGTTTTTTATTTATTTATTATAATTTAATGTCATTACAGTATATTTTATCATATATCCCATACAAAGCGACACCCTTCACCTTACCTGGCACTAATCTTCTGCTCTACGGTCCAGTCCAGTCAGTGCACTAACTGCCCACAATCTCAAAAGAAGATAATAATGTGATATACTTACAAAACAAGAGTACTATTTGCGGAAGATTGAAATAGTTTGCATTTGCTGTAGATTTTCAAACAGTTCATTTTCAGCAATATGTTTAACTAAATAATTTAAACATAAATCGATTTGAATCAAGTTGAATCGAAAAATCTGGACTGAAAACTGACCCTTCGATTCAACGGACCGACTTGAATATTAAAAGAACTGCATAATTTATTTAATCACACACCTCTACAAATCAACGTTAGCGATGTATATCGCTGTGCTTACTAAACATCAATACTTGCATATGTAATTAGAATATTTTCCTGCCATTAGTACCGAATTCATGATTTTGCATAATGCTCAGGATTATGTCTATCATTGCATATCATAGTAAACCCACTCCTGAATGACAAGGTGACAGATTTGCACTCTTGACCTTTATCTGCTGTAATGTGTCCAAAAGGTTGACCTTTTTTTTGTAGTGTTTGTTTAACAGGAATGGAAAACACTGAACCTACATGTGTACATCTGTAATGGTTGTGGGTGTTTAATGATGCAGGAAACAATAGCATAAAACACAGATGCTCAAAACCCTGGGTGACCCACACCTGCCCTCAACAACATTTACAGGTTTATCTTGGAGTCAGACGTCCATGCATGCTGCATCACAGGGCAACGCAGCACACTAACAGGAAACCAAATATCTCTAGTCTTTCATATCCAGGAGCTCACAAATGAAGAAGAGTCAGGGAAGAGAGGCTGGTTAAAAAGCATATCAGTCTCCTCTGCCGCAGAGTTTTACTTGCCTCATTAGGAATCACATTCAGATTTGTGTAAAGCTGCTTGTTTGCTAATTGTTAACTCTCCTACACAAATAAAATAAAAGAACAGGATGGAAAACTCAAACTATCAAACCATCCTGCCAGCTTGCATGAATAACAAAACATATTTAAAGGATTATTCACTGTTAAAAAAGCAAAACAAACACGTACAGTATATTATATAGATATACTGTATTTAAAAAAAAAGAAGCTGCAAACTGCATTGTCTTGCCTGCAGCAGCGATTCGAAAGCCTTCTCTACACCGGGTCACATGGAAATTTGATAAAAGGTTTTCAGCTGTTTTGGGGCCTCTGTGCAATGTTGCTTGATCAGGAGTTTTATGACAATAGACAGCAAATAGTTACTTGGTTTTGGGTTGGATATAAAAGAGAGGGGTTACAGTATCAGATCATCAGTTGAACATCACATACACCAACAACTAGGGATGCTCATAGCGATTAATTTTCCCAACCGACAACCGCCGTTCGTTAACCGAACATTAACCGTTAACCGAT
>JAOTQY010000020.1:11199841-11213158 GCA_026413445.1 Dolichallabes microphthalmus | reverse complement strand
TAAACTTTAAAGCACTTTTTGTAAGTCGCTCTGGATAAGAGCGTCTGCCAAATGCCTAAATGTAAATGTAAATGTGACTGAGAAAATGAAATATCATTGCGTATTTTCTCACGTGGCATCTTGCAACAGATGGCTGTAGCGTCATCTGAATTCTGACTCATGATCTCCAAAAAGTAAGACACGTGTTTTTCTTTTGTGCCACTCGAGAGCGTTAAAGCAGGGTTGAGGTTGTCGTATTTGTGAAATGTTCATAATGTTCCCTCATATTTGTTAACACCCGGAAATAAACTCAACTTTTAGCTAAAAAAAAAAAAAAAAAAAAAGCACTTACAAAAACCATACCCTTGTAACACTAGCATTACGGAATGCAACGATTACATTGTTATAGAGAATTTAAGCGTTCCACTGTTGTGAATTATGTTTGCGAGTTATTAGTTTCTGAGCCTCCATAAACTCGTGTTTGTGTAGGCTGTGTTGTGCTATTTTACTCAATGTCCTACAGCAAATAAGCAGCCAGTAATATAATGGATGAAGAGAAAAGCCAGCGCTCAATACATCCCATGGTAATACACAACAACACGCACACACATACAAAAGCATGGGAAAGAAAAGATGATTAATTCATTTCTTGGCAAAAGGTCAAACTACAAGTCTTTTTTTCCCCCTCCCATATACAGATAAACACTATATAGGGGGCTTACCAGACATAAATATATTTAATCACAGAATAAACAAGACTGTGAAGATCAATATCTGACAACTAAGCACACAGTTAGACCCCTGTTAGATCCAATCAGTGATCTTATTACACCTCATAGATGAGTTAGATTTTTAATCCTAGACATACAGAAGCCATGCACTTTGACTTCTAGATTATCATGAAGCCTTACACACACACACACACACACACAGGAGCATGTACAAACATACACACACACAAACATCTCCATACATATTCAGAAACATGCACGCACCAGAGGCAGATGATAATCAGGCCATCACAGAATTCATTTTCTCATTCAGCGATGCCCTGCACCACATCCGGACTTAATTTCATTATGGAATCTGAAGGCTTTTATTGCACCTATCACGTTTTGGTCCTCTCCTGCAAATTGCTCCTGACTTCATTTGAATGTGTGTGTTGAGAAGATGAGGAGGGGAGACATGGAATATTTACTATCTGCACAACCCAGCACTTTTCTTCTAATAAAATCTGTTTTTACGTGTGTATTTCGGATGCACTTGTGACAGATTGCTTCCATACTGCTCAGAAATATTTATCCTCACACTATAAACTACTACTACTATCTTTACCCTCATTGGATTAACCTGTGTTCCCCCCGCCCTCACTCCTGCGGGTCCTACATACCAAAAAGTACAACATATTCCATAGTACATATACAGTACATACACATTTTATTGCATGGTTCATTACTTACAGCAAATCCTTAATTTGGAGAAAATATCTGGTGCCGCACAAATGCGCCATTTTAATCTGTTTGAACTGAACTGGGGCACCACTAAACCGTTTTTTCCTCAGTGTGGTGTGTTTAAGCAGAAAACACTGTGATTAACCTTGGGGTAGAATAAAGCGACTGGTCCGAGAGCATCTGGGTCCGAGAGCATCTTTCTTCCTCTAAATCATCCCAAATGCAGGAACTGATTCAGAAGAAATCTTGCACCGTAAATTGGGCCACAAGATGCAAATAAGCTGACGTGCTTAGTACAGTTGTAGAAATGCAAAAATTTCACGTGTGTATACTAGATATTTGGCCTGAGAAACAGAGAAAATAAATCCTGTATGTGGTGTTATTTATAGAAGATTTAGTATCGAAGCATTTATTAAGTCTACTAATCTTATATTTACACGCTAGCTGTTCCAGCCACCAAAAAATACTACCAATATTCCAAACAAACGTGTGAAAAATCACATCGCTTTTGAATGCATGCTGAAGGCAACATTGGTATCGTGGGTTGACTCTTTCGCAAGAGCTTTCTCTGACTAAAAACAAATCTGTAAAAATGTATAAACTTTCTTTGCAAACCACTGGCTTTCCACTGATGCAAACACGTTTTGAACGTCTCCCGGGCATACACGCATCTTGGCTGCTGTTCATTTGTATGTGGAAAATGGTTTGTATGCCGATGCAAACTCCTTGCAAAATGTTTAATTCAGGTGAGAATTCAAAAGGGCGAATTCATTGGCCAAGGTACTACTAATCTACATTTTCCGTATGTGAAATTTTTTACTTCTACTCTACATTTCTTTTTTTTATGAGAAACCTGGACTTTTACTTACTACATTTTAAACAGAGATTCAGTATTTTTAATATGACCATCACACATTTTCTAATCTAAGCTTTTACGTGGTCACTCACACTATAGCATGACTGGGAAGGACAGGACCTAAACAATTCCACCAATCTAAGTTTACAGGAATGACCGACAGGTCATTATGAAAGCGCAAGACATTTTAGCCATATGTTCATTGCCTAAAAACTCCTCTCCGTCCAGCTATGTCTAAACCAACCAGTTAAATCGTTAATTTTATTTAAAAGTGTTAAAAGTTTTTTTTAATAAAACTTTTATCTCTTGTAAAACATACTGTACAAGGTAAGTGGGGTTCCAACCAAAATGCGAGTGAACCAGAAATATTGATTTGAATTTTGATTCCTGTTCGGCAAACAGGTGTCTGTGTGAAAGCACCGTTTGGTTCACCTTCCTCTTTGATCTTCTTTGCTTCCTCCTCTTTCTTTTCCTTTGCTTTCAGTGCCTCGTCTGTTTTAGCTAAAAATGGGAATGAGAAAAGAAGAAGACGAAAAAAAAAAAAGAACGGTCAAGTTTGGACAAGCATTTACAACATCGACATTCACTATATACTTCATTGCTGTATTGAATCGACTGTTTTATTTTTAATGGCATAATTACCACAGATTTAGTGCAAATAGACACATTTACTGAGTGAGTTGTCAAATATTTGCCTACTAAAGTGCTCTTCAGTGTCATTTGAAGTGGTGTACATATTTCTTTCCAAGCACCTCTTCAATTTTTTTTCCCGCTGCTCACATCAAAAGCTTTTTTTGTCGGTGCCCTAATTAAAAGCTTAAGAGCAATCCCAACGCTGAGGAGCTGCTTTTGTGTACGAATCTTTCAGCAATTCATTTAGGCTGTTGACTCTGCTTTCCTCCAAATAATAAAGATGTTAGAGGAGATTAAGAAATATAGCGGGGAGTGTGGCAGGACTATCGATACAGCCTGTAAATTAATTACGCCTCTATTCCTGCACATCATTTATTCCTCGACGCTCGTGTCTCCCAAGTGCAATTCGGTTTTATTGCCATTTTACTCGCTGATGAGTGCAGCTACGCGAAATCGAGTCCCTTATATCATTACCTTCAATGAGTTTCAACTTTTTAAATAAAGAGGGAGTGAAAGGAGGAAAACAAGCGCGCTGCACGGTTATTACGGAATCCTGATAGAAGTTAACCGCGCTTGTGTACGCTTAGTAGAAATTTAACTGAATAACAAGATCGAGGGTGATTGGATTAGGAAAAGGCGCATTTGTGGGTGTGTTAGAGTGTGTCAATGTCAAAGGAAGATTAAGCTCCGAGGTCGTCCTCGTGACGAGCTGGTACGTACTTGAAGCAAGAATAAGCGAGCTGATAAGTGAGGCTATGCTGTCAAAGAACAACGATGTGATGCTTTTAACCCTCTAACACGTGAACAAGCGCGCACACAAGTCAAAACTGATAAATACATATATAGACTGAGCTCGACTTTTTTTTTTTTTTTTTTTTAAACAGCATTCTCTCTCTCTTTTTTTTTTCCCATCTCTGCACTGTGCTTGGGGCGGTGGTGCAATATCAAACTGTTTGTCCGTCTCTCGTCTCTGCTGGGCCTCGCGGGACATCTGCCCCCACAAACAAAGAGGAAAAAAAAAGCATCAGTGCCTATCTTCATTGTGCTGAATACACCAGTACAAATCTCTGTTTTACCCCTATGGATCATCTCATGCTCACACACACACTCACACACACAGCATTCAGACAATCCGACATTAAAACGATGAACAACATTGCAGTGCTCACCAGGAGCTTGTGTGCAATGGATAAAGGAAGTCTATATTTATGCATTTTAATACTAATATTAATGAATAAAATTTAATTATTAAGTAGAACACGGTAAATAATGGGTGTTATCATGGATGACTTCACAACTATAACTATAAAACGTGACAATGTCTCATGTATTCTTTTTGTAAATCTTGAAGTTCAATGGCTTTTAACATATTATTCATGCAAATGTCTCGGCTAGACCTGAAATCTGATCCACTGTGTACATCATGCAAAACACAAATTTGGTCTCATTCCAGTATCAGTATCCTACATAAAGTAATGGTATTAAACCTCATGCTAATACGCACGTATTATGACCGTGTATACGTAAGAGATCGCCTTCTTCACTGATTAGAAGTGTAAACCGAGGAGATCCTTTAGAGGAAGTCCTTTATCGGATTATCCGATTAGGTAGATTGTGTCGCACGGCTAAAGACTTTGACTTCATCCTGCACTTCATTCCATTTCGGCCATGGAGACGACTAAATGCGTTCTCCGTCGAAATCCAATTGCGAGCGTCTGAGCGTGTAATTGCAGCCTCGGTTCCCTGGAGTCATGTAGCCACGCAGAACTGTGCTTCATTTAAACTCTCCTTGTTACCGCTGGATGCGTGCTCGTGCCAGAACCGGTATCGATGTACTCGGGTGAACGCATACTGTACAAACATGCCAGTCCAATTAGCCACAGCGGCTCGTTACAACCCGACACAATAAGGCGAAAACATCAGGTGGAATCGGGCCGGGCTCCATTATCAGGCGAGTGATTGATGGTTACTTGTTTGAGGGACCCGCAATTTAGATTCAATAAAATCTAAAATGCAATCTGATTTATCCGATGCAGGAGGGCTAACGGGCCACTCCCCGCTCTCCCCCCACCCCCTTTTTTTCACCCGCTTCTTATTACTCTTTTGAAAAGAAACAATTCATTGGGATAATCGGGGCGGACTGAAGGAGGTCGCCGGCCCCCCGGAGATGATATTAAGCAGACACGTGAGATAGGTTATTAAATTCGAGTGTGCGGCCGCCACACAAAAGCCCGCCCTGAAGCGCGTAAGGCATGCTATGCAAATCAACGCTTGTACTGTAGGGGTTGAGATGGAGACAGATCGGATTGCGCCTAAGTGCCTGTGAGGCAGCGTTCGCTGTTTATTGAAAGTTTATATTTACAGAGAATGGTAAATTAAAAAGTTACAGGCAGGGTAGAAAACAACGTGATACACCGTGTGCAAAAAATAAATAAATCTTAAAAAAAAAAAATTTTTTATCGAGATGCAATACTGAGATCGTGATTTTCATTGGCATAAGTGTGTCAGCAGTGTGATTCTTCATTCATCTAGTTAGTAGACACTGTTTAGGTCTTTTAATTAAAAAAAATTTTTTTTAGCTTTGAGAAGTTGATCAAAATATGGAACAGAATATAATTTCATCAGGTACGATCTCTGCCAGCTAGACGGCACGAAGCGGCGTATACGGATCATCGGTGCTGCTCGGTTCCTTGCACTGAAAAAGTGTGTGCGAAGTGTTTCCTGCAAAACTGGAGATATTGGGCTAACTAGAAAAGCCTTGAGGCATTTATTCATCAAAATTGTGGCTTTTTATTCATGCAAAGGATAACACTGGTGGTGGTGGGGGGGGGCATGTTTGTGGGTGTGGAAAAAAACAAACAAAACACACACCAAAAAAAAAAACCCCACAAGTTTTCATAAAGGCAAAAAAGAACAAAATAATGTATTGAATAAAAAAAGTAGATTTTTGAGAATTTTCACACATCAATCAAAACTGTAACCAAAACCTGTTAAACATTTTGGATTATGAAGCTGAAGTGTGTTGACTGATCTTGACAAGGAAAAATGTCCAATTGTTAATAATAATTTCCTGTATGAAATATGTAATTAAATTCCCAGAGGGGAAAGTCTACAAGACGGAGAACTTTCTCAGAAACATGACAGACACGCACTCACAGTGTGTAATATAACAGGGTGATGTTCAGTCCAAGTCCTAACAAGCATGAACTTGGCTCTCTGTCACTCCTCCCGATTACGGTTAAAAATATTCTGATGATAAAAGTATGATATCTCGTCCCCGGAATCGTTTATGTTTGCGAACACTGGAGTCATGTTTTATTCCTAAACTATAGCGCACACGAGTGTACTGTAGATACCAGAAAGAGTACCATATTTTATTTATTTGTCATTGCTACAGTATGGTACCGAGTGTCAACAGTTACATTATACACCAACATGTTCCTACACATTGAGCAGCTGATGGTAGAGGTAGAAGAAGTTAATGTGTACACAACCTACTGTACAATACGCACACACTATGATAAAGGGATGATGAGCCGGAGAGAAGCGGGTTTTTAAAATGGCTGGAGCAAATATTTACACATTTCCCCAGGATGCAATATTGACCAGGAAGACCTTTCTCCTAGCTTTAGGGCATTTCCACAGACTCCCACATGGAGAGAACGAAAGCAAGCAGGTTGTTTTTTTTTTTTCTTTCACTCGGCTACATGCAACAGCAGGATGATTAAACAACAAAAAAATGAAAGAAAACCAAGGTGGCATTATGAAACCACAAAAAGGAGGCGAGAGAGACGAGAGAGAAAGAGAGATCATGTGAAGTCCTGCTTTAGATTTCAGAAGCCCGAGAAAATAGTTTCCAGTCAAGCAATTACTGCGTGTCTGAGAGACGGGAATCCTCTCAGGACGCCACGATCTTAACTGCCTGTATCTTCATCTCAGGGTGTTCTCCCTCCCCAAAATAGAGCCCTAAACCATTATACACACACACACACACACATATATATATATATATACACACACACATACACACACATACTGTACACACACACACACACACACACACACACACACACACACACACATTCTCTCTCCCTAGTCCCTAGTTGTTCAGTCCAGCCTGGGGCCTCTCAATCAAACCAGACATCAGCCATCCTGGTCCTTTGTGATTAATTACTCTGGTCTGACTACCAAAAAGTGTGTTTGTGTGTGTGCATGTTTGTGTGCAGGGCTAGCTCCTTGTAGCGGGGAAGCCCCTGCAGCAGGTGCACGCCCCTGGTGAGGCGTGAAATATACTGTATACCGCTTGCTTACCTTCTCTAGTTTATCTTTACGCTTCTAGTTCTCTTAATCTTTGACATCTCACTACACTACTCACTATGGAGTGAGGAGGAGGAAGAGGAAGAACAGAAGGTCTAACTGGGAAAGCATGGACTGGCTAAAACATGTGTTTAGATTAGAAACAACCAAAGTATCACTTGTTTAAAAGTTGATAAAACACTACTGATTGCACAGTAATGCATTCATCACAAGGTGTTGATTAATGTTCTAGTTTTTCGTTTCTACAGTAACTTACATATGGACTATACTATAAGCGCCACATAAATCGATTAACAAATGCATGATTACTGATAAGCGCCGTGAATTGATTGATTCTGTTGAATTAGATTCAACATCAATTAGATTGGATGAATTAGGTTCAACATTCAATACCAAGTTACTTGGGTGATTTATTTCAAACCACTATATTCCTTACACATTTTGAAGTATTACAAGCAGCTAAAAGATTTTTGATAAGCAATTGGTATCCTTTCTGGTTTCTGGTTAATTGTTTAAATGTCAGCTCTCGTACAAAGTGGTAATCTTCTGCACCATGCTCCAGTCCAGTAGGTGGCAGTAATGCACCGACCGTCCATAAACTCAAAAGAAGAAGCAGCAACAGTCTTTAAATAAATAAATAAATTAAATAAACTCTAAAAAGAGTTTTTGTGGAAGATGAAAGTGATTTAGGTTTATGTGGTATATATTTATGAACTATTCTAACAGTAAAATATTTTAGACCATTTAATGTTTCGAAGTTTACCTAAGAAAATCTAGACCCCATTGAATTGAGAGACAAAAGATCGATTTAACTACTGTATATAATCGACTAAATTGTTCAGCTCGGCTGATGATATTGTGAAGTTTCCTGTGACAACCGGTAATTATGTGCTTCTTTGATATTCCGCGATAAAAGATAGATAATGCCTGATGACAAAAAAAAAAGGTCATTCTTGGCGATTCGCAGGAAAGTGTGAGGAATAAAACACATTCGGAACCTGGAAGATAATCAAGCTTGGTGATCATTTTATTGATTTGGTGACCATTACATTTAAAAGGAAATTTAAAACCATACTGTACATTATTTAAAAGTTATTAAGGATTTAAAATAATCTACAGATGCATTGACTCTAGAAAAATAAGATATTCTGTGTAGGATCTGAGGTAAAGAATTATATTAAGTCGAAAAGAGGTAAAGAAATGAAGCAGAAATGGGAAGGGCTTGCGAGTGTGTGAGTGTGTGTGGGAGGTGAAAGGAAAGCAGGAATATCTTGAGGGACGGAGAGACTGGTGGTGAGAACGAAACAGAGAGTGGTGGTTTACAGGCCATCTCTTATTCCCTCTGAAGTCCAAACAGCCTGATTAAAACTACACAACCGCAGGAAAGTGAGAGAGATGGAGGGCAGGATGGAGCGGACGAGCGAAGGAGGACGAGCGCCTGGAGGCCAGCAGATGTTTAGTGGCTACGGATTTCGTTTGAGACTGAGAGAAAGAAACAACAACAACAACAAAAACAATTACAACACGACAGACAAGAGAAAAAGAGATATATAAAAAAATTTAAATAAAAACGCCTGCACTTTTATGCTCATTAATCAGACTGAATTAGAACCCACCCAATCCTTGAACAGGCCACACCCTTTTCTGGGTTTCACTAAATCAAGCTTTGTTTTCTCTGTTTTTATTTACTGTGGAAAGTAATAGGAAAAGTGCAGACTTGCATAATCCTAAAAAGCTTCCAGCTAGAACTGGAGACTCCTTCCAGATTATAAACTATCCACATTCCACACAAATCCTTTTATGGGACACAACCGACCTGTGTAAAGTACAACACTGTATAGTATCAGCATAAGCTGTTACTATAGAAACGCCATTATCACATATCAGGCAAGTATGAACTTGTGTGTTATTACTCTGCACACTTGCATGCACAAAAAACAAACAAACAAACAAACAAAAAAACCTTACACACAAAGAAAGAGTGCTTGTGTTTGGTGTGTTTTAATGTTTTGTGTACTGGAATTATCTATGAGTGTGTGTGTGTGTAGGGTTTTACATTCAAATGCCACTCAAATGGAATCTGAATGTCAGGCTTGGAGGAATCGTGATAAATCAGAGCCGCACCGGATGACAAACATAATATTCAGTACCGCGTTACACGATTGGAAAAACGTCCCTTTGAATAAAGAACTCAACAACATGTGTGTACACACACACACACACACACACACACACACACACACACACACACACACACACACACAGTAGCATAAAGCCAAGTTTACTTGCATGGAATCAGAAATATAAAGTTAAAGACCTGTTTATTAACACATAAAGAACGAGACGACGCAGAGAATGAAGAACAATTCGATTAAAGGAAATTTAGCACCGGGGCTGATTGGAATAATGAGGGCAAAAGTGTAAAGGCATGCCAAGCGAAAACACAGCATCAACTGTTGCCACTAGGTGGCACGGTGCGCTTCAGAGGGCTTTTATAAAGATAGGAAAGGGGGAGAAAAAAAAAAAAAAAAAACAGATACACACACACAAAACCGAAGGAGTGTTTGCTATTTCTGAGTGGCCTTGGTGCACGCAGCTCCATTAAACCGACTTCATGTACATCATGTACGGCATAATTTGCTTCAGGGAAATTAGACTTGAGCATGAATTTCATTTGCACAATGACAGAAATGAGCGGAAGTCAGCCACTGCACTAAGAGCAATTAGCACAGCCTTAAATGTGGATTCGCAAATGAAAATAAACATAAAAAAGATGGGCCTTTTTACATTGACAAGTAAAAGCGCCAAATAAAGGAAAGAGAAATAATCTACAAAATATACTTACAAACTACTTTAAATAATTAAGAAATCTCTCTCTCTCACACACAAACACACAATTTCCTTAAATGTTAATTTACCAAACACTGTCACATTCGGGCCCAAAGTAAATGATCTTCGTCAAATATTAATGGACCAAACAATCGCAAAGAGATATCATATCAATATGATGAATAATTCATAAAAGCCTGTCTTGCTTGATTGCTCTCTCTCTCTCATATATGTGCTGCGCTGCACTCTCATAAGAGGCTTCGCAGATGAGATCAGTGCTTCGGAGCGCACACTTTTTCATCATGCAGCTTAATACAGTCAATTACACGGCAATTAAGTCATCCTTGGCTGAACTGTTTACGGCGAAAAAAGAAAAAAAAAATGCACACTTAAACTAATTACTCATAAAAGTGAAGAGCAGCATTTTTTTAATTTTGTTTCCATAATTTATATTACAGGCTAGCAAACCGGACACCAGGAGTGGTTTTTTTTCTTCAACTCATTAAGTTTCTAAAATGTCTGTGTGAAAAGAAAAAAAAAATCCTTTAATAAGAGATAAAATGTGTGAGCAAAATATTGTGGAGTAAGAAATTCAACACAACGTGGTGTACAGTTCGGCGTAAGAAAATAATCAACACAATGATGTGATAGCGTTACGACCCGGAAATGTGATCAACAGGATGTCCAAGAAAGTTCTATTTATCTTATATTAGAGAAACTGTTAGCCTTAAGATGTACTTTTTATTCATTTATAGTTACATTTAACATTCAGAAACATCCACAAAACAGTTTTTTTGAAATTATTATTATTTACTTTATCAACAGCAATAAACGAGCGTTCCCCTTATCAGCCTTTGTCTCTGTGCTTAAATTAATTACAGTTACAGAGAAAGAACACGCAAACTATCTGAAGTCCTAAAGATTTTCCTTTACCTCTGGATTCACTTTTGAAATAGGCACGGCTAAATAAACGACTCAATCCTGGAAGCTCAATAATCTCATTTTTTCCTTTTTTGTCAAAAAGTTCTTACTATACAAGCGAAAACATACTTGAACGAACGGTGTTGATATAAACCTGCGATTTGCCTTGTAGCTGGAACCAACGGCAGAGTTGCTGTTTACAGAAAACCAGAAAACCAAATCGACCCTTTTTTGGCCAATCAGATATCGCGCAGTTGACGCTGTCGTGTTGTCGTAACGGTATCAAATTCTACCTGGCATATATCCTTAACGCAGTCTAACAGCCTGCACGCATTCTTTATAATGATGAAATATTCACATGATGAAACTTTTGCCTCACTCCCCCTACACCCCCCACTTCCCATCGCCCACATCACTGTAACTTCCTCTTTTTATTTCGAGCTGCGGAGCTGACAGCGGCCTTGTGACGATAATCTGAGGCGATTTCTTTAATTATCTAAGTGAATATTGGTTATCCGGTTAGGAAAACGAGACACAACTGGGAATTTTTGTTTTCATCGCATTCGACATAAAGCTTTGGCAGATCTATACGGTTTTATTAATAAGAGTTTGATATAAAGCTAGAAAACAACCGCACACACACATAAAAATAACACAAATGCATATATTTGCATTCATTCTCTCTCTCTACTGAAGATATACGGAGTCTCAGCTGGACAACAGAGCTGAAGACTCAACTCCACCTCTGATCTCCGCATCTCCCTGACCTGAACTTGCGTTGTTGTGGAGTGCCTCCTAAAAGCTCACGACGGAGCTGCATGTTTGCTCGGGTTTTGGTCCGGAGATCTGCTTGTATAGAGACACAACTAGGAACGTGTGGGTGATCAGGTTGTGCCAGAAAGGTCAGCGCTACAGAAGCTTTCGGGAAACTTCTCCGGCTCCTAGAACTTCACCCAGTTTCCAGGGCAGGCAGTTCGTAACGCACAGTCACTGGACCTCACCTCAGACGGGCATGTGAGGTCGTCAAAGGGTTCTGCGAGGCCAGAAGGAGTAGGCAACGGACTTAGGATGAAAGCTGGAGAGTGAAGTGAGAGCAAAAGATCCTCGTGGCCATGGAGTCACATGGATCAAGCCAAGCTTTGATATGTAGAGCTTGGTGACCTTCTTATGTAGAAATACGTTAAGGATATATGAAGAAACGGACCAAAGGCTCAAGGACTGCATAACACATAACACTGCATAAAAAAAAACTTCTCAGTTCAAACTGACCCTTCCCTCTTGATCTTTTCCTCTGGGCCAGTCCTTTCTCGCACCCTATTCTTTCCATTCAGAGTGCCTGATGCCCCCCCACGTCACTGGACTCTCATCTTCTCAACTCTCATCTTCTGCTCTGTTGGTCTTATGCTTCCCTACTGCTCTCATACTGGACTAAAGGTCTGGGTGCCTTTTCAGATATCACAACATTCTAGGAAGCATGCATGTGGTGTTTGGACATCTGTCAAATGTGTGTGTGGGCTCGGGGGTCAAAGTATAGCATGAATATATTATAATTTGGAATCTAGAGATGTAGCTGAAAGATGTCACTATTTACACGTACATAGAGAAGAGCTTATTGGGGAGGGGTAGTTACTTAGGGTGGATAATAACTTTACCCGTAGATACCCTGATCATTTATACTGTTATCAAATTATCCAATCATGTATCAGCAGAACAACGCATGGAAATGTTCACAATGAAGAGCAATTTTACTCTTGTTGATGTGAAAGGTCCAAGAAAAATGGCCAGGGTGGTTTGAATGATTATAGCAAAACAAATAATCACTCGCTACAACCATGGTGAGCAAAAAAGCATATCAACATGATGCACAAAACAGGCAAGCAGACAGTAGCCAATCATAGAAGGGCATATTAAGTAGCACTCCACTCCTGTCGTTCAAAAGGCTAAATAAACTGGACAACTCAGGGGGGGATCGACTGGTTGTTGGAATTTTATCATACAAGCCTACCTTTTTTTTTTTTTTTGGACGTTAAAACTTTGTCTCATTTAATTGTAGAAAATTATACCCTAGAATGTGACATTCAACTCAAATGTGTAAAGCTCTGGCTAAAATACAAATGTCTCCACCACTAAATTGGGCAAGTTGATTGAATAAGAGAGATGTTTTTTTCAATCTTCAGTTATCCAGTTTAGCTGAGTGGCAACTACAGCATCAGATTCCTGTTCTTGGCTGACAAGAGTGAAATTCAATTCTGCTGTTGGACGGATGAAGAGATGAAGATGTTTTATAGACAGATAAAGGACAGATAAAGACGTTTTAGTTGAGCCATATAT
>JAOTQY010000020.1:11180031-11191600 GCA_026413445.1 Dolichallabes microphthalmus | reverse complement strand
GCTAAGTACTGTAACAAAATATATATATACAGTCACAAGATTCTGATGCCACAGTATGGATAACGGCAAGTTTCTGTTTTTGTTATAAACCAATCCACTCCTTCTCAATAAATACACTTCATCCTTAAGGCATAACAACAAAGCCTTCTACTCATTATTAACCATCAATACCAAGTTTTTGCCACGCTGAACCAGTAAACAGTGTTACCACAGAGATCCCCAATGCCTTCCAGACATCTTTGTGTTCCCCCTGAACCCCCTAGGCCTCTCCACCCCAAAAGAACCCGATGTGGGCAAGTCTCTGTAGAGCAACTAGCCCCTATCGATCCCCTTTTAAGCTGCTGAATAATAAATCCCCGCACCCCCCAAAGAGCTCAACAGAGCCTGGGGATGGGCTTAAACCCCACTAATTACATCAGCGCTGAAAGGAAATCATTGATCAACAGCATTATGGGAAACTAAACTGCCCCACGAAACTGGATCAAAGTCAGTGAAGTGGCTTAGTGGGCTCTCTGAGGAGCTGACCCATAGGGGGATTAGAAAAAACCCTTGACAGATGCTGCTATAAACACAAATGCATGCATGCATCACAAATACACACACGCACGCACACGCAGGACTGTAAAGTTCATTGAAGTACCCTTTAGATATGGAACTAACAGCAGGTCAGACAATATTATAGAGAGACAAAGACGCACACTGACCACACATTTTTATTATAATTTAAACAAAATGACTGACAATGCATATTACATGGTAGTAATGCAACCTATAGAAAAAGAAACATGAAGATAAGCTGGGTAGCAATCATGCTGGTTAAAGATTTAACATAAAAATTGTTGTCGGCTAAAAAATCTACACAATACAAACACAAAAAAAAAAGGAAATATACCAGATACACGAATAGCATTCGATTATCTGAGGGTTTGCAAATATCGGCACACGAATATGAATATCAGAACAACTGTTGGTCATGGTTTACTAAAGTTGTAAAATTTTGGCCTGATTTTACTACCATAGGGGAAAACAATAATCATTAAAGAACTGATTTACTCTCAGTCTGTGCCTAGTTGGTTTGTGAGCTGCAACTAAACACAAAGAGAAGAAGCAGACCAATAAATCAACTTTAACGCTGAGCCAGTAATGCACTTAGCTATCCAAGTACCCAAGTGCCCAGTACCCAAGCCTGGATAAATTGGGAGGCTTGCATCAGGAAGGGCATACGGCATAAAAAACTGGGCCAAGCTGCTGTGTAGGGATCAGTTGGTCTGCTGTGGCGACCCCTCAACGGGAGCAGCCGAAAGACTAACAACGACCATTACCAGACTACATTCAAGTTTGCCTTAAGTCGCCATGCTTTCTAGGAGGGAGGAATGGCGCAGTCTCTGTCGACAATTAATCACAGGAACACTAGTTAGTAAACTTGTCTTATGCAAAAGGCAGCGGATAGTGTTCCTCAGGGTGTGATGCTGGCGGTTTCCTATTTCTTGGGGGAAGCGTGTTTTATCCTACTACCTCCTTCAATGACACATTAGGGAAAACCTGACCACATCAGGGAGGGAAAATACATTTTTTTTTAATAAAAAATCATTATTTTACAAAATCATTATTACAGTATGAAAGCCACATGGACAGCATTACATAAAATTTCACAGGAAAGCTACAAACACCGGGCAGCGATGGGATTATCCTGAAGAGTGTGCCAAGTCTTAAAAGCCTGAGGAAATACATTTAATTTGTGATTCGTGTATGTGCGAACTCTTTTTAAAAGGCAAAAGATCCGATCTTGAAGAGACTGAGACACCAATTAAAGGTGATGAGATGTGCTGAGAAACTCTTCAAAAATCTGTTTAGGTATGAATAAATCTTAAAGCTAAAACGATTCACTTTTTAGTGTAAAAAATTTTAAATTTGACCTAAACAGAACATACACATACTGTAATTTGGGGTATATGGGGTAAGACGGAGCACCTACTGACTGAAAGTCGGCTATTGATGTAGAGAGATTTGAGAACAGCGGGTCCCAAACACCCTTCATGCACATGTAATGATCTACACCTAAAGCTTGCTGGAGGGCTCTGCTCCAGAAATCCACCTGAGATCCGTTCTCCAGCATACAAGAGTGTATTTGTGTGTGTGTGTGTGTGTGTGTGTGCGCGCGTGCACGCGCACACATGTGGAAGGAAGTATTTTCAACTGGTCATAAAACTTTTTTTTTTTTTTATAGAAAGATTTCAACAATGCTTATATAGACCATATAGCTTAGCTAATATCATTACAACGAAAAACATTTGAAAAAAGCACAGAGATATGGTGAATTATACAGGCTTATAATGCTTCCAAAACGTGCTGCTTCTTGCCTTGTGCCTGAAATCTACTTATAACCGCAAATCCAGGGCTTACATTTAAGTGACATAAGCTTGCAAATTTGTTGAACAGGGTTTTCCTTGATCGGAAGTGAGATCTCGTCGGTGTGTTTCAGAGCACCCCCTTTTTTTCGCGATAGTAAAAGAGATGTTAATCTGCTATCGGCGCATCTTTAACACGAGCGATTGCACCTATAATCATCCCGTTCTTAAGCCGTCTGTGACTGCGAGATAAAGTGGGCTGTGGCAAATGTGACTGGAGAAAGAAGAGTGAAAAGATGGATGGATGGGTTACAGATTACTCGCACAATAAAAAATAGGTTTTTTTTTTTTCTTCTTTTTCAACAGATTCAGCTAATGCTGCCTTATCGAAGCCTGGTGCTGGCTGCCAAGGCCAAGTGGCTATGATTACAAAGCGAGGACAAGGCAAACGAGGTTTGGAGGGGGGGGGGTGGGGGTGGGGTTTAATCTAGTGGTAATTCCTGGGTGGGTGTAATCCAGGGGGGATTAGAAATGTGCACATCAGGGGATTATATGTTTATCGTTAGATGCTCATCTACTGTTTGTGCAGCGAATGGAAGAGCAAGGAGTAAGGCATTACAACAGACAGACCAATACAACAACAGGAATTAAACACTTTCGTCCCCATTAATCTGTTCCTCTGGCTTCTGATTAAGATAATAAAGTGAGAATGAAGGATGAGTGCGCTCCAGCACTTAATTTCAGACCATAAAGGAGCACACTTCACAGCTTGTCAATATACTGTTCTATGCATCATAGACTTTCACAAAAAAAGGTTACTAGCCATCCATCCATCATCTATACCATTTATCCTTTGTGGAGTAGTGGGCTACTTGGAGCCTATCTCTAGAAACTTATGAACTGGGTACCAACCCAAAACAAGATCACGATCACACATACACTATTCACACACTACAGACAATTTGGAAATGCCAGTCAAGCAAAGTGCCTAAAGATAAAACTTCAAAATTGATTGTTTTTACTGTACATAACAACCTCAGCAGCAGCCTCATTTCCCCTCCCGTCTATTTCAACCACTCAGGGTTCAGAAATAGGGGGGGGGGGGGGTAGGCTCAAGACATTTGTACTGCATTGTGTATTTCTGACACTGGAGACTCCCTCTGTCAAATAAACCATAAATAGGGGTTGTTAAATAGCTCATCGCAAAAAAACGTCATCCACCATATGACTCTGAACTAGCCATTTCACTATAAACTATGATGTTAGGATGAATATTTATAGAAACCTCTGATTTGAATTATAGGCAACACTCCTGTCAGAGCTGCTGAAAGAACACCATCTGACCAATCAGAAGCGAGAATACAGTAAGTGATGATAAAGGCGGTCTTTCTTTTCATCATCGGAAACTGGTTATTAAACAGACAGAAGGCATGACCGAAAAAAAAGAAAAAAGTGACTATTTTTTGTGCTTGTGGTTAGAATAGAAGATCCAACATATGCGTCACTACGTTATCTGCATGTACATCTCTGTCCTCGTCCACGCGCACGTGCCATACAGATGGAGAATAAATAGAGTCCCTGCTTGGAGACAGATGAGGAAGGGAGGGGGAAAAAAACCCCAAAAGAATGCAAATATATGTGCTGGAGAAAAAATACGATGGAGGGGGAAAAAAAAACTTAAACTAACATTAATTCATCCACAGCAGTTTCTGCAGCAGATGAAAGAACTGCGATGTTCTTTCTACTATTTATTTATCCTTAAATGAGGGAATGAGGCACATACTTCTCCAAGGCCCTGATTGCTGCTTGACTAATTAGACCGAAATGTGCAGGAAAAAAGAGAGGGATTAATTGTTTATTTCTCTTCACCAGCCCTGAGTGTTGGACAAGATTTTTTTCTTCACGTAAAGGGGAGAAAGTGAATGAGCGAAGAAGAGAGAGACAGAACGAAAAAAGAAAGAGATAGGATGTCAAATGTGTTTTCGGCGTGCCATCAATCTCACAGACAGGACGTTGACGTCTCTGTCATCAGCGGACCAAACCATGGCAGTGGCGGGGGTGGCGTTTGTTATGTCTAAATTTGCCGGACAGATCCAATGCCAAATGACGCAGGGCAGAACGACTGAAGCGTGTGTGAGCTTTTCAGGCGAAGTACAAGCAAGCTGGGGAAAAAAAATGGATGGGATTGCCTGCCAACCCGAGAACAAGGAAGGCATATAAAATGCCGCCAAACGACTCTGTCAAAGATGTTCGTTTCTCAAATGTTTCAAAAACTGGTGACACACAGTTGCTTGAAATTTGAATTTAAACAAATCTGAAGTGCTAAATTAGCAGGTAACACGAACTCCTCCGCTGTGAAGAGAAGCCATAATGGCACATGGTTAAGTGAACGATGTGGGTTAATGTGAAACATGTGTATAGAAACGTGTGAGGAGAGAAAAGAGGGAGAAGTCAATCTGAGAGCCAGACAAATCCATTATGGAGGAGAAAACAAATCCCATCCATGCCATCTGCTGTGGACCTGAAACTCCATATTAGAAAGGGCAGGTGTCTAAATATTTATAAATCGTATAAGTCTATGCCTGTAGTTTCTACATGGGGGGGGGGGGGGATCCTCATTAATCGAATACAAACTACCAATTGCTTTGAAAGTGACAAGGGATAGAAAACGATTAGAGGCGCTTCAACATGCACAGTAACGCCCTTCCAAACTTTGTTATTCTGATAAGCCGGGACTCGCACACACGTACCTGTACACATACACAGCACTGAAGTCAGTTTGCTGTGAACTACACTGTCCCTTGATAAAGCAGGTGCTGCTTCATCAGCATCAATGAGACATGAAATTGTACCACAAGTGTTTTTATTTCTCTCTCTCCACAGATTCGAACCCTTTTCTCACTCTTGCCCCTGTCTGACATGTTCCCCTGGCCGGCCTGCATGATTATGAAAATGCACTTCACCCCATTAATCAGCATGTCTAATAAATCCTCATGCTTCCTCTCTGACAGAGCATCAGTCAGCGGCTCCCGGAGCACCCGTGGGACGGGGTCAATCACAAACTCATCAAATGCGTCATTTCGCCTCTCCATTTAGACAAACGGAGCTTGTTTATGGGAAAGATATCAGGTGTTCTGGAGCGAGGGAGCGGCGCTGAAACACCAGCGCCATTAATCAGGCCTTGATTGCAGGCGACGAGCAAGGCTGTTTATCCTAATTTCATTCATTTCGATCAACAAAGCGAACGCGAGCAAACGCAGCCATTAGCGGCGGCAGGATGGCACAATTATTTCCTTGTATTAAATAAAGTGATGATGAATGGGCTGGGGCAAACTAAAACAAAGAGAATTTTATTACTTCAAATTAGACCTCTAACTCCCCCTTTGCTCGCTTCTTCACCTGACAAAGAAACATGAAAGGAGGCCTTTTGGGAAAAAAAAAAGAAGGAGAAAAAGGGAAGAAAAAAAAACTTTGGGTAAACGGCAGCCAAGACAAAAAGCAAAGAATTTAGTTTTTTTTCAAGGCTGCTTCCAATTATCAGCTAACTCTTAGTCGTATTTAGTGTTGAAAACAGTGGGAGAGCTAGTTAAGGCTGTCAACGTCAATACGAAGGCAGATGAAGAAAGCAGGACTAGTTGGTTTTGATCATGTCAGACTAGCCATCAAAAAGCCCTAGTGGCATGTGTGTACACACCATTTAATGAAAAACATATTCCGTTAATAGGTGGAGGGGGTGGACAGATAGCATGGCTAATAAGGCTCAAAACTAATGGGGTATGAAATCAGCAGTGGCATGTCAACAGGTCAACTGATGCCATTTGCCAGTTCCAGGTAAATAAATAAAGAGATATATATGTCCATGCATACTGTAGATGGCTTGTTATTCTATAAATGTAGTTCTAAACTTCTTTCCTTAAATTAGTATCTTAGTATTAGTATATATTTACATACAGTAAAGGCATCCGTTATTGAAATCAGTCGGGAAGATGGTTAAATCTGTCAAATGCGATCCAAAGTGTGCAGGGACGTTGCATTATAATTGTAACAAAATGAACAAAAAAGCATTAAAACTGTCATTCAAATCTAGGTTTTGTAATTTCATAATCTGGATAAACTATCCCTCAATAACCAAAGATGATATATTATTGTCTTACTCCTAATTAGATAAAATGTGGTTTAAATGGACCTCATATAAATGTGCCAGTGGAGGAAAGAAGAAACTCAACATTCCCACTCTCCGACAGCGCCAGACAGCGAGCCAAAGTAACTAAATTAAGCTAAGTTTACTTACCAGTAAATGCTTAGTGAAATTTAAGGTGATTGCAAAATTTGCTTTCATTCCACTTCAATGGCTCGCCTGTTTGAGGCTCATCTGCAAATAATTAGCGCATACATTTGCATCGAAATTATTTATGCCATATGTCGCGACAATTACGGCAGGAAGCGAATGAAAAACCTCCTATTGTCGTTTTTTCTTATGGTAATTTGTACGTATTCAGAAATCGCCATGTGTTTCTCTTCGAAGCACCATCAGCAACAAGTAAGGAAGAAAAATGAAAAGAGAACGTGAACGGTGAGGAGCAGGAGGAAAGCAAGAAGAAATTATTCGGTTTGGATCAGGACACACTCGAGAGCCCACCAGATGCTGTTTGGAATCTGCCAGTAGAAAAAGAGCCAAATTTGCACAAGTATTTTAACTTCTCTGCCATTACAGCCAATTCCCTTGCTGCACTCAATTTCACACACCTTTTTTTCCCCCTCCTACTCGAGTTATAACGTACATCCAAACCTGTCTTTAACTTGCTGATTTAAAACAGATGGATGCAATAAACTAAGAGGTTTTTAGTTGGAAAAGAAAACTCTGTGTAACGATATCCACATACACACACACACACCTACGTAATGTGCTGAATTCCTTTACATGTTTTCACCTTGCAGAAAACTTTCATTATACTACACATTTGGAAGCAGTCTCCACTCTTACAAAGAAAATTAGGACTGTTAGGCCTTGAGAGTGACATCAATATCAGTATGTCGCTGTTGGCACCTTCAATCAGACAGTCCCTTTCCATGCTTGTTTAACTTTCAATTTGCCTGACCATTTTCAACTGGCTTGTTCAACATCATCTTTGGCACTGCAATTCTCTTCATTTGAAGATTACAGTTCACATCTTAGTCATGGTCTCATCTTTAAGGGAGCCACGAAACGAGCTCTTCCACCAGTATTTATTGCAAATATTGTAGTGCAAAGATTTCAAGCTTGTGCTTTCCATGCCACAGATCCAATGGTAGAAGGATGGTTGAGAAGACGTACATCATGTTCTTGCTCTTCTCAAATCCACCAGTTGTAGCTTGACTAACACTGCTGTGCATTATCTGTTCCTTTATCAGTAAAGGTAAACTCTTGGTCTGGTTAGGTTTAGACCCTATTAAGGTTTGTGACCTATCAGTTCCCTTTAAATGTGGCCTGTCAAGTCAAATCAGGGGTTCCTGATCAGTAGTCCTCATCAAATTCCTGGTTCAATAAGGTCCGTTCTGATACCAGGTTTATTACTGTAGCATGTCCAGTTGCTGAGATATGACCAGTGAGAGATTGTTTATAAGGAGGGAAAAAAAAATATTATTTTCAGAATATCTAAAAGAGAATTATGTGAAGTAGTAAGGAAAAGGGAACCCTTAGCCTCAAATCATTTTGTTTTCTTAGCGAAAAAAACATGCACTGTAGTGACCAGCTTGGACAGTGTTCATTAAAGCGCTTAATTTTTTTTTTTTAGGATTTAAACTTTAACCGTGTTGAAGAATCAGGCTGATACAGTTTTATCAACCTGAAAACTCAATTTATTATTATTTATTTATTTTTGCAGAAATTGAGGATTTGATACATATCCATTTTTGCACTGTATTGTCCATAGCACAAAACTAACCTTTGTGACTTGATATCATACTTGATATGACGGGTCACAAATTACAACTTCCTAACTGAGATCTTATCTTGGACTACCAGGTTTCGCCTTCCTAACCCACAGTAGATGTATTAGAAGAGAAATAAAAAAAACAACAACAAATAAATATAAATTGCATGTGCAGAAGATGTTGGGAACCTGTATTCTAAATAAGTGTACAAAAAGCATGCCTGTGGTTACACCATCTGAGGCAGTTTATCTGATGTGAAATCCTGTCCTACACCACTTTATACACAGCTGACTCAACATACAGTACATCCTTCAAAATACAGACCCAGCATAAGACATCTGGGAAGCCAGTCTCTGGAAAACAGTCTCTCTCTCTCTCTCTCTCTCTCTCTCACACACACACACACGCACACGCCTATACACATCATGTGAACAGATTGGCAGAGCAATCTCTAGACTTTCAGCCTCATAAAACATCTGCCTCGGTCAATTGGACATGAACCGTCTGTGAAGCGCTCCGTAACCGGAATGGGACTCCAGGGCATCAGTCATGCTGCCAGTGTGTTTGCCTAATACAGCTAAGTGACTGAGGTGAGTGATAAGAGCTTATTCAGGTATTTCGAGTCTGAAGAGCTCTCTTTTTGAAGGGTATAATTACCCTTGATGGAACAGTTGACTGGAACAGTGAGGTAATAGCACATAAATCTCCTCTGATCAATAGGTGCTGGCTGCAGATTACAGAGCGCTACTCCATGATTAGTCCATCTTCAAGGCAGCTACCAGGATTTCCACCTTTGTGGACTATGGGGTTATGCTCACTGTATTTGTACAACAGTAATGCAAGGAAGACATCATTACCTGATCCAAAACAGGTATTGAAATACTGTACAAAACAAGACTAAGCATGTTCGCTGGATTGTGTCTTAAAAACGAGGGATTGTTGAGCAGGTCATCTTTGACCAGGGGGGTCGCAAGTTTATCATTTAAGGTCACTTATTTAATTTTATTTACTATGTTACGTTAGCTAAATGCACATTTATTTTTTAAAACATTACTAACAATTACAGATAATTAGTTAAGACTGTATTAACTGAGGTAAAAATTTTAGAGGTTAACTAAATACACCAGCATTAATTAACAAGCCATGTTCCAAAATTAACATTCCTACCTAAAAACTAAACCAATTTATTTCATTTATAAAATTAAGTGCTGGAAAGTTTCAGCATAATTGTAAGAATTATGACACAAGACTGATGGTAGTGCTTACCTTCATACATTTCAAGAAGGGCAGCAAAAAAAACCCGCTTCTCTCCAGGAAAAACATCAGGGACAGACTGAAATTCTGCAAAGGGTACAATGATTGGACTGCTTAGGACTGGGGTAAAGTCATTTTCTCTGATGAATCCCCTTTCCGATTGTTTGGGGCATCCGGAAAAAAAGCTTGTCCAGAGAAGAAAAGGTGAGAGCTACCATCAGTCATGTGTCATGCCAACATTAAAGCATCCTGAGACCATTCATGTGTGGATTTGTTTCTCATCCAAGGGAGTGAGCTCACTCATTATTTTGTCTAAGAACACAACCATGAATAAAAAAACGATACAAAAACATCCTGTGAGAGCAACTTCTTCCAACCATCCAATAACAGTTTGATGACGAAAAATGTATTTTCCAGCCTTATGGAGCACCTTGCCATAAGTCAAAAATGATAACGAAGTAGCTAGGGGAATAAAACATAAAAATTTTGGGTCCATCCCCAGACCTTAATCCCTTCGAGAACTTGGTCAATCCTCAAGAGGAGGGTGGACAAACAAAAAAAATTCTGACAAACTCCAAGCATTGATTATGCAAGTATGGGCTGCCTTTAGTATGGATGTGGACCAGAAGTTGAATGATAGCATGGCAGGGCGGATTGTAGAGGTTTTGAAAAAGAAGGGTCAACCCTGGAATTATTGACTCTTTGCATAAACCTAATGTAATTGTCAATAAAAGCCTTTGACACCAACGAAATGCTGGTAATTATACTTTAGCATACCATAGTAACATCTGACAAAAAGATCTAAAAACACTGAAGCAGCAGACTTTGTGAAAATTAATATTTGTGTCAACTTTTGGCCACGTCTGCATACTAAAAGACATGACATACTGTATGCTAACTGTACCTAATGCTTAGGTTTGTGGATTATTAATGTTAAGTGATGCTCTTAATGATGTTAAGGAAAAAAGTTGCATGGAAAGCTTTACCCGAACACTATTAAATCTTTTTCTTTCTTTCTTTTTTTTTTTAAATACAGCACTGTGCAAAGTCTTGAGCCACCTATAATTTCTTCCAAAGAGCCAAACTTTCTTGTATTTTGAATGCAGTCTTGAGGAATAGTTCTCGAGGATTCCTGAAGGACTTCTCATTTTTGACTCTCATTTCCAGTCCCTGTACCTGACCAGTTTTAGAGAAATTATTTTTGTTTGTTAAGCCACACAGTGACCTATGAATCATTCAAGCATTAAAAGGCATGAAGCGGTGAGGAACAGGTTCATGATGACAGATGATCAGGCCGGTCATTAGTATACTGTGATGCTGAATGCTAAGTGGTTGGAACAGATGAGAGGGGAAATGAGGTTGCTGCTGAAGTTGTTACATAAACAAGCTATTTTTAAATTGTATCTTTAGGCACTTTGCAGCCTGTCGCAGTGAAACATTTATTTTCATTTCTTTAATTTAATCTACTTTCATTTAGTTTAATAAGAAGAAATGACGGGTGGCTCAAGACTTTCATTCAGTTTACAAGTTACACAGGAACATTGGCAAAGATTAATGAAAGTGAATCGTTTAAGTAGGAAAATAGGATAAAAGTGTCTGGACAAACCAGCCGCTGTACTGTATTCATATAGTACACTTATACTGTATGTATTGGCATAATACAGATGTGATTTATGCTGCTGAGGAGCCAAGTACACCTCTAATGACGCATGATGAAGTGTGTGGGGTGCTGTGTGTTCACGAACAAACATTGTGTTTGATTTAAACCTGAAAGGCAGTCTAAAATTAACCATGCAAGGAGGAAATAGGAGGTGATCACTAAGGTAGCAACAACATACTTGTGAGGAATAGAACAGGGTGTAATAGCTAGTGTAGTTAACAACGCATGTGTGGTACTGTACATGCATGTAGTCTGATGCTGTTGCAGGGAGTATGGCGACCTAATGCACCCAGGAGCCTTAAGGGTCCCGTTTAAAGTAGGGATGGGCATTTTTGTTCATATTTCATTTCGAGTAATCCCCAGGTTTGAGAACGAGTACTCGATTAATTGGGGG
>JAOTQY010000020.1:11149106-11163568 GCA_026413445.1 Dolichallabes microphthalmus | reverse complement strand
GGGGGTAGATCAGGATATCTAGACCCTAGAAAATGCAATATTCTGTTTTTAATATCCAGGTCTATAAGATCAGGGCAGGGATGGGCTCCAGCGCAATATGTTTATTTATATATTTATTTTGAGGAAGAAAAAAAAAAGCTACCTATTTGGGGGGTCGGGCATCTATAACATATAATGCTGTGTATGGATATACTTTTATATATAATCTCAATATGGAATCGGAGGCCTTTTTACAATGTGCCATACTTCAGGAAGGCACTAACAGCATTTTGGCAAGCCGAGGCTGTTCATCTTGGTGTCTCCAGCAGGCACAGCCATTGCATAATAATGCGCTTCCTTGCTCCGAAATGTTATTTCGCAGGCCGCGGCTCATCTCTCAAACTTCACCACTATTACAATTTCCCAAACTTTTATTTCCTTCATTATTGCCAACAAGATTTCATTACGTATTTAGAATGTAAACAAGCCTGAGTAATGACACCCTCCGTCTCGCCGGCGTTTTTTTTTCCCCCCCTTAACTCTTCTGCCGACATTTTCCTTCAAATCTTCAGGGATGTGTGCATACACGTTATACATTCAGCGTGTATGTGCCAATACGCATCCACCAATCATATACGAGAAAACAGACATCCACATACAACCGAGGCTGAAGCATGATTAATTTTAGTTGTTGATCCTTGAGCAGAAAGACGGACTTATATATATCCACAAGTATGAACATATGTGTGTGTGTCTGTGTGTGTGTGTGTGTGTGTGTGTGTGTGTGTGCGGTCGTGTGTATGTAGATTAAAAAAGATCTGTTAAAAAAAAAAAGAAAAAAAGAACATTAGAAATTTAACCAAAGTTTATGCTCAACTCACATAAATCATGACGAAGAAAAATGAGCAAACGGGGCAGCTAGCTCATCTCTCCGGCGTGCGCCGAAAATGAAATCCGCTGCAATACCTATCAAAACTGCAATCATCAAGAGATAATATCTTCTTTGGTCTATCCACACTTTCCGATTTAATTTCATCCATGCCCTTGACATCCAGCGATACCATTAAGATTAAGCGCATACAGTAAGGGACTAGTTCTCGCCGCGTGATGTATGAGGGTCTCACACACTAAATGTAATATCATCATTTGAAAATTAATGCAATATTTCCTTTTTTTTTCTGGCTGTGCAAAGTGGGTTGAATGTAAAGAAAAGATGAGAACTAGTATATGAGAACGAAGAAAGAGGGATGGAGAGGAGAAGGGGAAAAAGGGGAGAGAGAGAAAGACTATATAAATGCCTGTAACAGAGATAGAATATACAAGAAGTAAGTGATTGAAGACAGAAAGGGAGAAAAGGAGATGCAGAAACCAAGAAAAACAGCCAAATGTGGGATAAACAGAGAGCAAAAGAAAGATAGAGAAAGAGAGAAAGAAAGAGAACGCTAAGAGGAAAAAATATATCGAGAAAAACAAAAAGGAGAGAGACAGAGACACAGATGGACACAGAGAGACCAAGACAAGGAGAGATGAGGGAATGAGTTAGACGGAGAAAGAAAGAGAGCAGGAGACTCAGACAAAGTGGACAAATGAGGGAGAAAGAGAGAGAGACAAATCGAGATATATATATAGACAATGATGGACTGAAACAGACAAAGAAAAATGGACAGTGGATTAGAAACAGGGAGAAAGACAAGACAGACAGGGACGTACTGTGAGACTGAGAAAAACGAAAAAAATACTATAGCGGCGAGAGAAAACCGAGATAAGGATGGCAAGAGAGAAATATACATATATACTACATGTTGCGAGTGAGGACAGACAGACAGACAGACATGGAGAGAGAAAGACAGACGGAGTCATTTCAGGTGTCAGTGAGACATGTAATTATAGCAGGTCATGCACCTGGACAGAGGTCAGAGTCATCACTCTATCATTTAGCCCAGCGGGGGAGCTCTGAAGATGAGATACGGAGGAGAATGAACTGTGCCACACACACACACACACACACACACACACACACACACACACACGTACGTACTCTCTCACACTCACTCTCACACACACAGCCTTCACCTGATGAAATCATGAGTGTAATACGCATGGAAATGTGTTTGCAGATCATCTCTTCTCTCCTCTCACACTCCCTGACGCTTACAGAAGTGCTACCAGCCGTTTCTCCGCCATGGTCACGTTACTGCTGAAAGACACGGCCTGCACGAACGCACTGCTCTCCGGGTTACGTCTGTGTGATGATGTGAGGACATTTCGAAGGCCGCAGTGTATTATCCCATTCGCTTAGGCTTGGTCAGAGGGAAAGGGGGCAGAATCAGTCCCAAACAGACCACTCCCATCACTAGATGTGAGAAATGTTACATCATTTAATGAAGGTCACTTTATCTGACACTTGATCTGTTAGTAGATACACACCATGCCAGCAAAACACTTTTTAGCTCTTACACTTACACTATATAAACACACTGTTCTTTATTTTGTCACTTTTTACCTTTTACCTGCGAGTGAATATAACACAACTGCGACACCATATTGTGAGCAATCAGTACATAACTGGACCAGTAATGTCATAAACGTTAAGGTAATATTTCACGCTTGCGACTTACCTTGGAATAACTCTTTAATATCAATCGGCTAGATATCTTGTGAGTAGATTTAATATTTTATTATCTCAAAAATGATAACACACAACTTGAGACGTCCTGTCTTGCAACTAGACTTCTATCGCAAATATTTCTGTCTATCTCAAAACAGCAATTTAAAAAGCAGACGCAAACAAATTGATAACTCAGAATTACACAACGGCACCAATCAAGCAATTTCCCTCTGGGATTAATAAAGTTATTTGAATCTTGAAATGAATAGTAAGTGATACTAATAATAATCTTGGAATCAATAATTATCATCAAATAACTAGAGTAAGTATTGCATTAGCTTTGACTTGCAACCTGTTACTTTATACACTGAGTCTGGAAAAAAAAAAAAAGTAGCACAGTTCCTACTTGTGGGAACAAGTAGGGGGGGGGGACCCTTTGGTACATTCAGGTCGTCAGCTGACTTCATTTATTGCCACATAACATTGCTAGATCTAGACCTGACCAACTGAAGCAACCTCAGATGCATACCCTGATGCACCCTGACTCTGGAATCTGAAATCATCAGACCACATGACCTTTTCCACTGCTTAAGTCCAATCTTTAAGATCCCCAGACAAACTAAAGCTTTTATTCTGATCACTCTCATTTTCATCTGTTGAGTCCAAATCCTCAGAGTTCTCATCACATTGTGCGCATATGGAAATGCTCTTTTCTGAGCGCGTTTCTGATTTTTATATGATTAATTGTGCAGCATTACTAAGAACTGTGACTTTGTATACAACATTTACAACTTGATATCTCACAAATGCACTTTCCAATCATTCAAAACCATAAAATCTTAGCTCACATCTGAGTTATCACCTTAACTTAATATCTCACAATTGCAAGTAAACCAGGACTTTTGACTTCGCAACTGTAAAACAGTTAATATTTCACATTCCCGACTTGCCTCAAAATCACTACATATCAAACAACTTGATTTCTCACAACTAGACTGCAAATTAATAACGCAGAATTGTTTGCAAATAGACTATTTCTTTATATTCTATAATTTCTTTATACTTCCTAACTGAGACTTGTTAAACACACAAGGCTTCTTAAACACACAATTACAACTTAATACCTTAAAATTCCGCTTTACTATTGTACAACTGCAACTACTGTATCTCACAAACTATAACCTTTCATCTCACAACTGGAGTTACTATTTAATTATTATCTCGCAATGGCAAATTAATTCAAACTTTCTAACTTGCAATTAGATTTAATTTCTGTGTATCTCATGACTTAAAAAGCAGACAATTACTGTACAACTTGTCATCACCTGGAATTAACTAAGCAAATAGTGATACTACTATTGAATAATTGCTGCAGTGATTAATATGATACGGCGGGAAACAGGTTATTTAACCTTAACTGATGCGCAAGTAGCTTCTTTTTTTTTTTTTTTTTTTAAACAACAATGTGAGAAGACATATCCTGTGGATATAAGGGACAAATTATCAGGGAAAAAAAGAAGAAGAAAAAACTAAGGATACTGCTAAAACTACTAAAATTGGGTTAAGAACTATATATTAAAACCTGGAAGGATACTGGTGAACATTATTTTCAAGAAGCAAAAGTGGTTGGAAAACCATCTAAATGAGCATGATGAGAGATCACTAAGTGAAATCTAATTGGCAAAAAAAGAAAGAAAAAAAAAACAGTAGAACTCACAGCTATGTTTAATAGTGGAAAAAATTGCATTTCCACATGCATACTGAGAAGAGAACTCAAAGAATTGTGACTAAACTGCTGTGTAGCCTTGAGAAAACCACTTATCAATGTGGTTTTAAATAGGGGAAAGAAAATAGATAAATCTGCTCAAATTGTGAATGTGTGGTTCAGGGAGCGTGAGACCATGTGATTTTTACACAGCGGTTTGACTCTCCTATTATCAATACAAGATACTAGAAAGAAATTAAAGCAAACGGCTTAAATATTGAAATATTAGCGTGTATGGCTTTTTTTTTTGTCTGGTTAGTGTATTTATATGTGCATAGTAAAAGAGAACTGAATTGCAAACATCAAACTGCGTAGGATTTTTTTTTCTGCATGCTGTTAAGGAAACAAGAGTACTCGCAAGTCATTTTGTATACATGCATCCACTGCTCGAATTAACTTCAAACCCTTCCTCAGGCATGCAAATAAAACCAAATAAAGTGGTGAAAATGTGAGGTCACGAAGAAACTGCTCCCAAAACTGGCGACGGCTGCTAAAGCTACGTCGCATTAATTGCAACAAATCAGCAAATGAATGCAAAAAGATCAATTAGCGTGGAGGCGATAATCCGCATGAATCTGATGCTTTATGTCTCTGCTGATGAGATGCTTTTGTAGTGCTCCCTTTTTAAGCAGCTGCGCATCTGGCCTGATTAGCGTTAGCAAAGAACATGCTACGCTAGCCACTGGGGATTCAGGCTTCTCTCTCTGTCAGAAAGTGAGAAGGGGAAAAAGTAGACTGATAGAGAGAACGAGCCATACAGGGAGTAATTAACATCATCTTCCTTTCAAATCAGCAAAAAAAAAAATTTGTAAAAAAAATATATAACAAACTGCATCGGTCTGGCGCACAAAGCTAATTACTAGCTGTGGCACTCTCTCTAAGATTAGACTGTACTGAATACAATCAAGGCTAAAGTTAATGTGGCTAAAGATACGGATTTCCTCACTTGGGTTTCTCGAAAGTGAAATTAATGTTCTATTGTGTGGATTAAACCAAGTATGAGGAAGAAAGAAGACTTTTTAAAGCAGAGCAATGAAGAAAGTTGTCCTGATTCTGACTTTGTCAAGTTTGCTGTCCTCTTCTATCAGGGGTAGTCCTGAAGGACTTGTAAATTCACACTGTTTATGGTTTATATTTAAAGGGCGTGTGCGTGTGTGTGTTGGGGGAAAAGCATTTAAGGAGGATTGGGCGATCGAGGGCTACAAACACCTCAGCAGGCGCCAGGTTTTTATTTACTATTCTTCATCTAGAATCGTAATAAGATACTTCGGCACCCCAGGCTCCTGTGAACTGGAACGTAATCTAGAGGCGGCGGCGATAAATTCACGCGGTCAGCGTGCGCGTATTCAAATTTCCTCAGAAATTTACAGTAATGCCTGAGCAAACATATAAACACACATTTCTGTGTGTGTGTGTACACACCGCCCCAACTTGTCTGATAATCACACTGCGCTCTAATCCGCTCTGCATGTAACTTCAGACAAACACAAACACACACACATGTGCATGCATCCACGATGCCTACTGAAAGACCTGAGCTATACTCTTTCAACACCCATCCTCCACAATAAAGACAATCAACACACACACTAGCCAGTCTAGACAAAACACTTTGTGTTCTAGAAAGAGCTTCAGTGTCCTCATAACAGCAAGGGTCAATAAGTTTGGTCACTCACTGAACAAACAGTGTGTGAGATATGATGATTTGATGCATCTTGATGACTCCAGTTGTACCCAGATCTTACAACTCAGAGTTTGCCAAAGTCTGTCTATCAGGAATACACAAAGGTGTGTGAATAGATTTTGTGATTTAGTGGCCAGAGAGATTTTAAGCCATTCTTCTTGCAGAATAGTGGCCAGGTCACTACGTGATGCTGGTGGAGGGAAACGTTTCCTGACTCGCTCCTCCAAAACATGGGAGATGTTCAACTTCATTTTCATGTTCATAAAACCACTCTGTCACCAGTCTTGCTGTGTGTATTGGTGCATTATCACCCTGATACATGGCAACGCCTTCAGGATACAATGTTTGAACCATTGGGGGCACATGGTCCTCCAGAATAGTTCGGTAGTCCTTGGCAGTGACGCGCCCATCTACTGTAGCGCAAGCATTGGGCCAAGGGACTGGCATGATATTGCAGCTCATACCATCACTGATCCACCCCCATGCTTCACTCTGGGCATGCAACAGTCTGGGTGGTACGCTTCTTTGGGGCTTCTCCACACTGTACCTCTCCCAGATGTGGGAAAGACAGTGAAGGTGGACTCATCAGAGAACAATACATGTTTCACATTGTCCACAGCCCAAGATTTTCACTGCTGGCACCATTGAAACCAACGTTTAGCATTGGCACGAGTGACCAAATGTTTGGCTATAGCAGCCCGGCCGTGTACAGTACATTGACCCTGTTGAGCTCCCGATGAACAGTTTTGGTGGAAACAGGAGAGTTGAGGCGCACATTTAATTCTGCAGTGAGTTGGGCAGCTGTGGTTTTATGTTTGTTGGATACAATCCGGGTTAGCCCCCGGACATCAATTCAGACAGCTTCCTCTTGCTTCCACAGTTACTCCTGTTGGATGTGGTGCATTCTTCTTGTTGGTATGCTGACATTACTCTGGGTACTGTGGCTCTTGATACATCACAAAGAGTTGCTTAATAAGACCCATAATGTTGTGTGCATTGCAATATTTTAAGCAAAACTACTCCGCTAATTAAACCTTCACACACTGCTCTTATTGGTGGAATGTGCAATCAATGAAGATTGGCCACCAGGCTGGTCAAATTTAGCCATGAAACCGCCAACACTAAATTGGCCAGTGTTTCAGTTTCATTGTCCAACCCCTTTACATTACGTTGCATATGGACTCCGACCACATATATACTCTTTCTCTGATACTCTTTCACGTGATGAGTTTCCAAGAAAGAAATTTGGCTTCCATTCCTGATCGGTAAACACTGTAAGAACAGCTCTCTCTCCCACCTGTTTTCACTTCAGACTTTAATCCACTGGGTCTCTGACTGAGCTACTGTATAGTAGGAGCACTAATTGGATTACCATTAGGGCCACGTATATGCCCCGTAGTAAAGGATCTCATCAATCATAGATTAGACTGAATTCTTGTTAACTACTCATAACATAGAATGTGGGATTTTGAGTTTGAACAAAATGACATTGTTCTTATTTATATTCTTTTTTATTATTCCTATAAAATTCTATTCTTAACAAAGTGGGCCAAAGTTACAGTACATTCTGATTAAATGCCTTCTAAAAAAACTTTATTTTTTATGATGGAACCCCTAAGTGGAATGATTTCAATCAGACTGAAGGAATATTGTCCATGTAAATGTACAGTAGTTAGTGCTCCGGTTCATCCCAGCAGTGTTCAATGGTGCTCGACCTTTTCTGTTTGGAGATCACTTCGTGGGCAGGAGCGATGTCATGCTGATACTAGTCCAAGTCAGTTTTGGAAACTGTAAAGCTGCAACATGCAATGTTTGTTTAGCATTTTTGGAAGGAGTCACCAGTGTCAGCAGTTTCATAACTATTAGAGACAAAGCTATAACTATCAGGAAAGTCTTCAGGACAGAAAGCTTTGTGCTGTCATCGATTGTTTTCTTCAGACGGCTCTATTATTAGCCTCGCAGTCGTACGCTCAGAGTAAATAGGCGGTTCTTGTAATCTCTAAACATTTCCATTTTACAATGTTGGTAAGTGACATACCCTACACTTAACACTTTGTCTTCATATACCCCCCCCCTCACTCGGGTGTGTGTGTGTGTGTGTATGCATGAGAAACTTTTCAACATTGTACCTAACTGGCACAAGTTTCGAGTGTGTACATTAGCGCACAAACTTCCAAAGTGCAGTTACACATATTGATTCGTGCCGTTTATGCATGTAATCTTCTTTTCAATAATTCACTCTGCCTTTTATAGAGTTGTAAATCAATGCATCCTCTCATAACTATGCACTCCCTCTCGCTCTATATCTCGTTCTACTTTCATATTTCTTCCCTCCCCTTGTCTCCACTCGCTCGCTCCATTTGCAGCTCCATCTCATCTCTCCGACTCTTCCTCCCTTCTTCCTTCTCCGCAGTTATATGCCTCTCACTTATTACAAAACACAACTTCATAATGGGAAACACAAGCACATTTGTGTGTGTGAAGGTGCATGAGCTTTGGAATAGGAATAGATGAAAATCTATTGAGAGTGTGAAGGAGTATTAGGGAGGTGTTAAACGAGTGGCATTAAGGGTCATTTGCGTAGCGCAGATCTTCAAGGCTCCGGCCTCTGGTTAATATGCGACTAAAAGCTCGGTGAGGTTACTGTACATCCAGAGAGCCAGGACCCGCTGTGACCTCTCTTCATTATTCATCCTCTGGAAAAAAAAAACAGTAGCTGGAAACTCGCTTCTGCTGCGGGAGAAGAAAAAAGGCAGCCCTTTAACTCCGGGTGCACGATCCTCTGACCCCATATTAGAAGGAGAGCAGGAAAGTCAGGAAACGACGAATGATACATTTTTAAATCTTCCCGTGGGTCGTTTTTTTTTTTTTTTGAGAACGGATGGCGTGCCCTGCCATGGGAGAGAATGATCTTCTACGAGAGTAGAAGAAAGAATACGGGTCCAAAAGAAATGCAACCCTGATGAGGAATCACATTTACTCAAACTCGCTAGTGAATAACTGTATGATTCTCACATATTAGCTGAGTGTGGATATCAGTGTGGATACTTCTGTGGATATTTGTGTGTTTTTGACCTCTGCTGCCTCTCCACATATTTCATCCCGATATCAAAAACAGACGCATCACCAAAAAACACACAAAAAAAAAAATAATAAATCCCAGAGAACAGCAGCAAAGGGCTTGGTAAATGAAAGAGTAAATACCCGAGTGATATGAAAGTTCACCATGGCTCTATGGGAGAGAGGGAGAGAAAGAGAGAGAGAGAGAGAGAGAGAGAGAGAGAGAGAGAGAGAGAGATAGAAAGACAAGAGGAATACAGAAACAGTCACAGAGGACACAGACAGACAGCAAGGAAGAGAGAAAAAGACTAACTGCAATACAAATACAGAGATAAAAGATAGTGTAAGAGTAGAGAGACGGACAGTGATATAAGAAAGAGTGAAAGAGACAGACAGCTAATGAGAGACAGTGATAAAGACTGGGTAAGAAAGACAGACCATTAGGCAGAGAGAGAGAGAAAGAGAATTTGTGTGTGTGTGACTGATTTCTTGCTACGTGTCAGCACAGGGTTTTCAGAGCCCATTGCCGCGTGATCATTTCGGAAGCAGATATCAAAGATGCCACAGACATGAATGGGGGGGAATCGAGAACTTACCAGATGTTCTAATCCGGCTTTGATGTTCGCCACGTCCCTGCAACACAAGAACAAATTTCCTCCACTGTAAATAAAGCCGTGTCACTAATCGCTTTCCCCTGCGCTCCCCGCCCCGTCGGGATCGCCCATAATTGCTATTTATTAAGGGGCTATTTATTCATTTTCACTCACTCACTCGCCTTTTCATGACAGCAGCGTTTTTTATTTGTTGTTGTTTTTTTTTTAAAAGGCAGCTCCTTTTTTCCTCTGCCAAAGTAACGAGTGGAAGAGAGGAACAAACAATCGCTCAGGTCGTGCGTGCTCTGGAATAATGACTGCTCTCTCTCTCTCTCTCGCTTGGCATGTGTGTGTGTTTAGTGTTTTAACGTATTCTTGTGTGCGTGGATGCATTAGCGTCTTGTCTGCCCATCTCTGTGGGCTCTTTGATCCTTTTCAGCTGAGGGACTATACTGCGTGTTTACTCAAACATGGATCGGAACGACTTTATTAATATGGGCAGGTCGAGGAGTTTCCTTCTGACTACAGGTACCTGCCTTAAACAGTCGGTTTCCTATCTGCCTGTTTCACAGGAATACTGATGTGCTCCCTGATGCTCCCTGGGAAATGGCAATAAAACAAAGGTTTGGACAAAAGTTAAAACTAATTATTTTCTACATTCCAGAACGATACTGGAGATTTCAAAACTGTGAAATAACACATATAGCATTGGGTAATTAAGTAACAACAAAAACAAAAGTTGCAAGAACAGTATTGTGTCGAGTGCATTGGCAAAACCCATCAAGCGAAACTGGCTTTCATGAAGACCTTCCCAGGAAAGCAAGACCAAAACTTACTTCTGCTGCCGTTCATTTCGAGTTACAAGCCTCAGAAATCACAGATTAACAAAAAGCACCTTCGAATAAAAATCATGAAAGACCAAAGTGTGTCCAAACTTTGGACTGGAAGTGCACAGACATTTTAGAATCTGATGCTAACTTTATTTATACCACGCTGATGGTGAAATCTCAATTTTGATTGGTCAGAAGGTGATTTATTTTCTAAAATGTCAGTGCTGATAGCCGTTTCAGATAAAAGCAGATGTCATAAGTTGTCAACTTCTACGGTGGCTGAGAAGTGCAAAACAAAATAACAAAAACAAAAACAAAATAACAAATTCACAAACAAAATAAAATGAAAACAAAACAACAAAACTGAACACAAAATAACAAATTCAAAAACAAAATAACTAAACCGAATACAATATAACAAATCACAAAACACAACGACATATCCAGAAATAAAATACCAAATGAAAAAAAGCAACAACAATTCACTTAAACCGGAAAGGGTAGGTGTAGTTCGCAAATTAAATTCTTATCGCTGATTGGATGAGACATCTGTCACTCAAGACATGCCATACTATCAAGTGAAGTCAGAATAATTTAAAGCACATTAAACACAACTTAGTTGACCAAAGTGCTGTATAATCCTAACATACTGAAATGAACCCTTAAATGAAAAAATATATACAACTGTCCATGTGGCTGCAGTACTTCCTGTATATTTTGAGTGAAAGATGTCTTGTCCAATCAGCAGTAAGAATCAACAAGCCAAAAAAGGTAGGTGTGGTTTGCGAATTACATCCTTACCGCTGATTAGACAAGACATCTGCCAAGATCAGCAATAAGAATTTAACTTTGGACATTTGAGTGACAGATGTCTCATCCAATCAGCGATAAGAATTTAATTTGCGAACTACACCCGGTTTGACTGAATTGTTGTTGTGTTTTCTCATTTGGTATTTTGTATCTGGATATGTCGATTTGTTTTCTGGTTTGTTATATTGTTTTGGTTATGTTATTTTGTTTTTAGTGTTATTATTTTGTTTTTGAATTTGTTTTTTTTTTTCATTTTGTTATTTATTATTTTTTTTTTTTATTTGTTATTGTTTTCGGTTTTGTTATTTTGTTTTGCACTTCATCGGCCACCGTAAACTTTACATGTGATACAGTAACTTATCAAATTCTTCACATAGACAGAGATTAATCGTTTATAGAAGGAGTCGCCGGTGTCAGTGCAACACGACAAGCTGCATTTGCTATAAGTTTTTTCCCCAGCATGCTCCACGCCGTTAACCGTGACAATAAACAGTTAAAATCATGATGTTCTAAACTGCCTAAAACATCATCAAGACTGGCAAGTCACTGCAGTACATGAATGTTATTGGAAAACGACAAACTTCGTCGCTGGTTATTTTCCTTCAGCAGCATGCCTTGTCATCTCGTCATCGATTTCCCGAGGCGGAACCGGATAAGTTATCGTGATGACATTGTAGGGCTTACACAACACGGTACGATTCTGTTTATTATTAATCATGCATGAATTAAGATAATCAGCGATGGAGAGGAGGAGGAGGAGGAAAGCATTCGGATTTATGGAGCAAATTGGCAGTAAATAATAGATGCAGTTTTGGCACATTTCAGAATTGCAGCAGAGGAAGCGCAAAGATCAAGAGAAAGCACAAACACACATGCGCGCATGCACACACACACACAATACCGGCAACAGCGTGTGTATGTGCACGGTGTAGAAAATAGAGATGAGAGAGAGGGGCTTATTGACAGAATAAAGCTTCTGATGTAGCCTGCAGCATCACGATGAAAATCTACACCATCTCTAAAATTACATTCAGTAATCAAGGCCACAAAAGCCAAAGTGAAACCCTGCTCCTCTCTCTCGTTCCACGATAGATCCAAATCAATCTCCCTTTCTGTCCCTCTCTCCTACAACAGACCTCTGGCTATTAAATATAGCTTCCTAATCACCGTGTGTGTAAAGGAGAGCAGAGAGAAAAGGCCTTGGAAATAAAATAAAGAGCATAAAAAAGAAGGAAGAGATGAGGAACTTTGGAATCGCCATTGAATGGCATCAACTAGGTTTTTTTTTTTAAAGGAATTTAGAAATTAGGAAATTATATTTGGCAGTTGCTCACACTGGTGAGCCATAAAGATTTATTTTTTTTTTAAGTTGCGTGAACCAACATGGATCATGATTTCATACAGTAAAATATAACATTGACTGAGTAGAGTACCAGCAGTTATGGAATGATTTCCTGCCAGGTGAAATTAGTCAAAATTGAAATATAATAATAGTCGAGTGCATTTCCAGCAATGAGGTAGTGTTCACTCACTTTTTTCCGTGCTTAAATAAACACCTTCATTATAGCAAAGATCTTTGACACTGAACCTGGCCGCCTGTAAGCATCTACCAAAACCAGTAGAAAAGGGGACTCATAGTCAGTGTAAATTCTCCTTGCGACCCTTTCTTTACAGCTATGATCTGCGCTCGTGGCCCGAGCGCATCCTGTCATCTTGTGTCATTCCTTCTCCGTTCATTCATTCGTGCCAATTTATGTCCACACCTCTACCCTTCTGTCCATTCTGTTCCACGCATGGCTCGTTCACCCCTCCTTCCCTCCCTCCCGCCCCTGTTTCACCCCGTAGGCCCACCTCTGTGCCGAAAGCAGCCCTAATTCAATTAGGCCCTTCAAACCAGATCAGGCGGCGACTAAGCAGAGAAAGAGGAAGAGATTATTGGCAAATGAATACAGATTTGTATCGAACCGGCAAGCGGCGAGAGAGTACATCTTCAGCTTTTCATTTTTATCCTGCTCTCGTTTTTCCCTCCCCTTTTTTTTCCCTCCCCAACCATCATTGCATTACCTGCAGGTCTGTAGGGAGCACTGATCTTTCTTCTAGACACTCTCTCTCTCTCTGTCCCTCGCTCACGCCTCTTCTCTTCCGCGCCCGTCGATGTGGCCGCATCGATTTCTGAATTAGACTGCGATATTAAATAATTAATATACTTGCCGTGATTGATGTCTTGCATTAGGCCAATATTAGGTTATCAATCAAGCTCCACTTGGTTTAATGTAACGATATTGAAAAAGTGTCAGGGGCCGTTCGGGCAATTTGTAGTTGAGGGAGAGCAGATAGTAATGTTGGTGTAACACAAGGCCAGCGAGCAGCAGGAGACCAGAGATATAGTTGGGGTGTGTGTGTGTGTGTGTGTGTGTGTGTGTGTGTGTGTGTGTGTGTGTGTGTGTGCGCGCAAGTTGTCATGAACAAATGCATATTGCTTTAATGGGTAGAACCAGATGAACAGAGAGTCGTAACCTTGGACTGAGGCTGCCATAAATCCGGATCACTATGACCTCACGTTGCTCTTAAGTTCCGTCTTTCGCCGCGTGTGTAAGTGCTCTCGTCTCGTCTGATCATTTGACGGTGCAGGAACATATTCAAAGACAAGATCGGATTACAAACCAGGTCATGTCGGTTTTTCTACTGTATATCGCAGCGATATCAGACCTGATCGAAGTCTGACTTTCGGCATAGTAAAACACTGTACGAGAAAATAACGCTTAGCTGAACGTCTTCAAGTGAAAAAAGCAGTCTAAATTTAAATAAAAAAATTTAAAACTGTCCCATGTTGTTATTGGTTAACATGTTGGATTTGGTATATCTATGCATTCTCAAAGCACAGACATCAAAAGATATCATGGTACAGTTTTGTCTGTTTTGGCGAAATTCAGCCATAATATATTTAAAGTGATTTTCCCAGAAGACTACAGTACACATATACTGTAATCCAAATAAAGTTTTCACAATTTCCAAGAAGCCTCAATTTATCAGCAATTATGAAGTATCCTGAAGTTTTGAATGATGCAAAACGATATGTTGAAGTGAATAAATGCAGTAGTGTAGCGACAGGACATTTCATAGTTTAAAAAAA
>JAOTQY010000020.1:11060087-11077014 GCA_026413445.1 Dolichallabes microphthalmus | reverse complement strand
GGTACACCCTGGACAGGGTGCCAATCCATCGCAGGGCACACACACACACACTCACACACCCATTCACACACTATGGGTAATTTGGAACGCCAATTAACCTAACCTACATGTCTTTGGACTGTGGGAGGAAACCGGAGTACCCGGAGGAAACCCACAGTGCTAACCACTACACCACCGGCAGCACATATGTACTGTTGGGTAAATACAATAATAATTAATCATCCCAAGTCACATTTTATTCTATGGTTGCTTTGTGTTCTCTCTACAGTACAAAAAAAAAATGTATGCAGTATTATATCTTATATGGAAATTAGCTGAATTTACGTTAATGTTTGTGTTACAAAATTAGTAAATTATATTGTTTTTAATAGTTTAGCATTAAAACACCTGAAAAATTATATATTGCCATGAGAAAAGCCATAAAAGATTGCGTAGGATATTAGCTGGTTTCTGCGAAATTGCGAGGGTTTCCGCGAACAGTTATTAGTTGGGAGAAAAAATCTGCAAACAACTCTAAATTCTTTTTTGTTAGAATCGTTACTTTATTTGAGTATTTTCCAGGTGATGCTTTTTACTCCTACTCAATACATTTTTTTGAAGAAAAACCTGTACTTTTACTCCCTACATTTTAAACATAGACTTGTTACTTCTCAGATGATGATCACAGAAACGTGCATTGATTTTCTAATCTAAATATAAGCATTGACACTGTCACTCACACCATATCACAACCCTACACCCTACACTTGGGAAGGACAGGAATAAAACAATCCCTCTAATCTAATAGTTTACAGAAATGACTAGCAGATCTTTACAAAAGTGCGGATTGGTTAACGCACCAAACTAATTAACTATTACCTGGGCAAAGGATCTCACCCAATATTTAATTTTAAATACCTACAACAGAAAGTACTTAAATAGTGTAGTCTAAAACCTAGTTGACTCCGCCAGAGGTTAAACTTTGTCCACAGATTGAACTCTTTCTTAAATTATTAAAGGTGAGTATACATAGGGAACACAGGGAAGTCTGAGTATAGCCCTAAAGCATAGATGTGACACAGTGATTATATTATATTGTATAAAATGCATAGTGCACTAAGACATGGCTTTACATTCCAATGATTGTTCAGATGTATTTATTGATTTCAGTGCTTCTACTCCTAAGAGTATTGACAGGTGCATTACTATGGAAATCCTGGCCACAGCATAGCCCTGCATGGCTTGATTAAAGCCAAAATGACACACTCTCTCATAGGTTATAAGATTATAGGATCCACATACTCTAAAATGTATAATAGCAGGAGACAGTGTCAGAATTTATAGGCAGTGTGGGTTCAATTGGGTCTGTGTGTGAGTCAGTGTATGAATCTAATGCAATGCATGTAAATTTATATCACAAGGCCTAAAGAGGATTGACAAAGAAGATTGGAAAACGCATCTCAGACCAGTTTTGGGGCAAACAGGCATTTAAAGAGAGGATTTAACAATGGTTTTACCGTGCTATTGGATTACTGGCTTGGCTCAAAGATCTGGGAACATTTAATTAAATAGCTGTGCATTAGCGTCAAATGTGGCCATAAAGCTTTAGCAAGGAATCGGTATGTGTGTGTATGTGTGGAAATAAAGGCAGACAGAGGGAAATATTCATTTTATTATTATTAAATAGATGAAAAAAGTGTCTGGTACGTTAGCCAACTCTATCTTTAGTGGTCTCTTTCTTATTGACTGTACATCATAGAGGCTGTGGTCCTTCAGTGGCTTTTTTGAAGCAGGTCCCTGATCTACCAGAAGCAATGTTTCTTTCACTACTGTAACCTTTGACTGATGATCAGAGTGATTGAATATAGCTACGGAAAAGCTGTCTTAAAAGAAGACGGTCTTAGCATGGTGATGTTTAGAAAAGCTGGGCCATACGAAGTGCAATGCAAATGTACATGTTTAAGAAAGGAAAAAAGGGATGATCATATGGAAAAGACTAAATCTGGTAATAAGACTGTGCTTGACCCTTTAGAAGACAGATGATTGCCAAATGATGGTAGGTGTTAATAACCTGCAAAAGCCAAGGACTGAGTGATGTGTGACCATTACAGTAACCCTGATAAACCACTCCAGCCACAAGCCACCTCTGACCCAAAGGACAACCTAATTTGGCAGAGAACTGGACCTTTTACCTGCAACTGCTTGAAATCAGAAATGACAGAATGGTCTAGGATGCCATTAGTGAACTCCAACAGCCAAGACTAGGTAGAACATCTGGGAGGGTGTAAGGAAATCTTCAGTTAAGGCAAAAGAATTAGGTTCATAAACTGTAGTAGTCAATGTAAATAGGAGTTTGCTAATGCAAGACTTTCCAATGAGAAACTTGACAGCCAGAGATTATATACATGCAATCTTATGAGTATTATTACGTAGTATTATTAGAAGAATTGTAGATATAAAAACTAATAATGCATGCACTAGAAGAACAGTACACTACCAGGGAAAAACCACAGCCAACTGAATCAACTGAGAAAATGTTAAACCTGTTATTTGCTAAAAAACTTTTCCAGATCTGGGACACTACGTTTCGATGCAGTTGTCCCACCCTATGTGATTAATAAGACTTTGGGTAGGCCCAAGCTGAGAACCTTATCATGCAAAGTAGAGAACTCCATCTGACCGTGGGCTCCCTTGGTAATTGATGTTTCTGACAAGATGGTGAGTGATAGCTAACAAAGCTAGCATGCTGATGAGGAAACCCAACTCAAGTTACCAGAAATTGGGTTCCAAATGGACTCGAAATGTTTAAAAAATCAAATAGAAGATATGAGATGATAAGAAGATAGGAATCTATTACCAGCTTTAGAGGACAGGTCACCTGTAGCTTCGTGTGTAGTCACTTGTTGTCAGGCAGATAGTACCATATGGTGTGCATGACATGAATTCAGAAGAGCTCTAGGTGATATTCAATACGACAGATAGATAGGAGAGGTGAACATACTAATCGGTTGCCAATATGATGCAAATACACTCATGCATGCTGGTGATAAAGGAGTGATATTGTATGTGGTCAGGAGCATTTTAAAAACTTTAATGCATTTTGACCAAGATTGTGCAAGTCTCAGGTAAGACACAATCGAATGTCAATAATGCAAAATGTACTGTATTCAGAAGCACTCTCAAGAATATCATTCAAAAATCTCTCACAGGTGTTTAAATGAGTTGAGACTGGGTGGCTGAAAAGGTCATAGCATGTGGGTCCCCTTATTTTCATTCTTACATTATTATCCATTTTTCAAGGGGACATATGCCATATCTGTTCTAGCCCAAAATGCACATAACATAGCATCATGTAACCAAGTCCAAGGACAGGTTCTGATCCCTACCAATGAGATTGGTTTGCGTAGCTGTGTTCTACCCCCACACAAAAAAAGTTCAACAGTCAGCCGTAGCAAAGCACAAATAACCTGCTGCTGATTACAAACCTTGTTCACACCCAACACTGCTATGGTGGGAGTGATCAAACTGGTCTTTAATTACCCCATTAACTTTATGCTTTGTTAAAGATCTGATTTGGAACACGTTCCACATGGTGGTTGTGCTCACCAATGCTCTTCTAAAGAGGAGTGAAAACAATACAGCACAACAAAACCCAAGTGCTAAGGGAAATACCATGATCAATAGCATGAAATGACCTTTAGTTTGTTATATACTAGAGACTACACCATGGGCATTGGATGGGTAGGTAGGAAATATATTGCATGTCAATCTTTTCAGATTAATACAATGATGCTGTAGGAAAAAATTTAGAAAGTCAGAGATGCTGTTTAGGTAGCACACTGATGGCTTCCTTCATATTAATGCAAAAACAGGACAAAATTGAACTGAATTAAAATGCTCTACCTTGCATTACACTTCATGTAAATATTGTAAATATACATTGGCCTATACCGACCCATTAATGTCATAATCAATAATGTAATAAAACCTAGCTCAAATGTCACTATGTGTCTGTTCTATTTATGTCACTTCTAAAAGTAAAACTAATCTAAACTAAGTAAATCTAACATAGTTTATACATGTAATATAGCACAGCACATGTTACAAATTATAGTCATCCAATAGAGCAATCTAGGCAGAAAACCAGTAACATTTGATCTTGATTTTATTGTTTATTGCTATGCGTCATTCAGACTTGGCACATGGTCAGAAAAAAAAAACCTACAAAAGGCATGCTTTCATTTTATAAGGAGCTCTTTTATCTTTCTTTATTTATCAGCACTGTTAGCATTTTTGAGTCAAGCCTATCTTACTGGCAGTATGCCCCCTCCACCCCCAAACTGCAGCACTTTACTCTCGATGATAACTCCTCATGTGTGAAAGATCTGGGATCAGATTTCTCAACATTTACCCTCAAGCAAAACAATGTCTCCGCTGATCTTGGAACAGTACTTTAGAGCAACCTCTCCAGCACCATCCAGGGCTTCGAGCTCTTCGCGTCAATGACAGCGGAATGTGAGTGTCGAGAAAGCTGAAGGAAGACAAGCATGATAAGATGAGAGGAGATAGAGCGGGACATACTGTAGGAGTCGTGCTGTCATGGGATGCGTGTAGGGGTGAGGTATTCAGGACATGAACGCCAGAGAGAGAGAGAGAGAGAGAGAGAGAGAGAACACTTTGTCAATTTCGAGAAGTTCTGAGTGGTGCTGACTCTTATCTTAATGAGTACATGGAGTCTTTTTAAAAAGGCCACCCTGAGGGATCATCATCCCACGTGTTTGACTGACAGGTGAGAACTTACGGAAAAGAAACTCACATCAACCTGAGGGCTGTAAGGGTAGGAATGAGTGAAATTCTGGCTTCTGGCGATTTTCCTATAGATAAACACACCGTGTTTAATGTACAATGGGCGTTCAAGTCAAACTGGGACTGAAACAGGATTAACTCGTGAATTAAAGTGTAAATCTAAATTGACATTGACACAGTATGCTGATGAGTCTCTCAGCCACAGTAGAATATTAAAATGGTGCACATTTAACAATGGTCATTGTCACAAAGCAAATGTTTTAAAGATGGTGGTGTTTCCATGAATGGCAATCCCGACTGAGAAAGCTTGGAGCCTAATTTAGTCTTTCCTGTGACCATTCGTTATATGTAATGCCCGATCCTTTAAAATTTATGTAAAACATGTCACCAACTTGCGGAAGAGACGCATCTGTCTGTGGGAACTGTACACACAATCATTCACGAATACAACTTGTACATTACAGGAACTCGGATGGAAGTTGCTGGCACAGTCCTGATCTCGCTCCAAGCCATTTCCACATGCTTGGAATTCCTGGGAGGCCAGCATTTAAGAGATGATGCAGGCAGTTTAATCATGGCTCCGGTGCACTGAGAGAACTTTCTTCCTTAAACATATCCAGGCACTAATGAAACACTAGGGAAAGTGCATTAGTGTAGCAGGGGGGTTATATAGAGAAATAAAGAAAATTTTTTACTCTCATCAGAGTGTTGTATTATTCTGCACAATCAAAAGATCCAGCTTGATTTGACTGCCCCTCGTACTACTTCAATTCCACACTGTATCTCTGTAAAATGTTATTTTTGCTTTACGGTTTAAATATTAATCTTAAATATTAAATTGGATGAACAGAAAAAGCACAGTTTCAGTTTCACAGCTTCAATAACTCAGGTATGTTGTGAATTGGAAAGCTTCAGGGCCTACTTTATAGACTAACACAGAAATCTAATAATACCGATCATGCTAATTTAACATAAATCATTTAGCAAGTCCATGGTCCATGCTGTGTTCCTAAACATAATTCATATTCTTATATTTACCCAGATATACTCCTGATTTTCTTTAATGGAAATGAGATGATGGTAACAGACATTCGCGCTGTAATGCGTATTTCATTTTAATACGATGGTGTATTCAACAGCTGTTTCTACACCACCATTTAATTTATGATAATTTGTTAAATATTAATGTGTACCACCATCTTAATATGAAGAATCTATTTGCCTGAGTTATTTAAATTTTCGCTGAGAAATTGATTCTGCGCCTGCAGACCTGAAATCTCTATAATTTTTTGGCGGAGGGAAGAGACAGCGAGATGAGACAGAGAAATGGAGGTGGAGAGAGAGAGAGAGAGAGAGAGAGAGAGAGAGAGAGCAGGAGAGGGGGAACAAAAGAGGTAGCATGCAGGGGGTGGGGGTTGGGGGGCGGAAGTGCGGTTCCCCCTGTAAAAGTTTATCCCTCTGGCACCATTATATAAGCATACATATGGGACAGTCGGAATGGAAGACGACACTTTAAATGACATTATTATAAAATGCAATACTCCTGGAATGATCCCTTATTGAATTAGGCCCCATGATCCAAGATGAATTTCCCACTTACCTAATCCATCAAGGGGGGAATATTAAAAGATAGGCCTCAACTAGCATTAGAATCTCTCTCAGTCTTTACTTTCATTATTTTGAATTAGGGTGCTGCTAGGGGAGAGCCTCTTAATGAGAATTACTATGATTCAGTGGCCCCGGCCTGGCTTCTGACAAGTAAAATATTAACTCCTCCGTCACAGCTGTCTGAATTAAAATACTTGGGAGCAGCGGACGCGCTAAATTAAATTGGCCTTTTATGTTCCTTACACGGCTGACCCCCTGTGGGGCTGGAGTGCCAAGGACTGTCACCGTCAACGTACGTGGAACATCGAGAAGGAAGTCAGATAGAAAGAGTGGGCACTGCCACTGGGAGACGCAGAGCTATCAGGTTTTTACCTGTTCACTGGGAATTCTCGCTTTCTCCGTAGGAGTAGACAGCATCCCTCACTCCATCTAGTTATAGTACTACATACTGTACTGTATATTCGGCATGAAACACCGCCATGCTGTGTCACGACTACTGCTGCTAATGATTGATGAATTTAATAGCAATCCATTAGTATAATGCAAATAAGCAAGTACTTAATGGTCCGGAGTAGCTTTCAGTCACCCATGATAGCAGAAACATTCTTGTAAAAGGAAAGTACAACTGGAACAAAAGAAGCTGTCCCAAGTTATTAAAAACTCCTTGCTCAACCAGCACTCACTCTTAACTTCCTATTAAACTCTATTTCTTTGCTGTCTTTTTTTGCATTATGTATTGGCGTGCCCCGGTACAACAGAATATTCAGTTAGGTTATTGAGAGACAGGCCTTTACCCTGTTCCTTGCCCTCATGTTTTAAACAAGCACTGCTTGGTCAACATTTGAAAGCGCTAGTTAGAGCACAGATGATCCTGTAATCAGGCCTTAATAAATGGAGAGTGAACCAAATTTACATCCACCCCTGACAAAACCTGAAAAAAGACCCTTTTTGTACAGGATCTTGGCAAAGGCAGAAGAAGAGGCCAAGCTGCATTGTGCCAGCCCGGGCGGCTGACTTCCGAGCCCGACTCTCCTGTACTCGCGCCAATCCGCCCGCTCGCCCTGAACTCTGAGGTCAGGCTGCCAGGCTTTCGGAAAAGTGGGAGAGCGCTCTCTCCCTACGCCTGTGTCCCTAGCAGCGCTTTCCCTTCCGACCGCATTGCCGGAGGACCCTAGAGTCCTTGCGCTTCGTTTGAGCTCTTTAGAAACAATCGATTTACAGAGAGGGCGGGAAAGAGAAAAGGGAGAGAAAGAAGAGGGAGAAAGAAAAAAAAAACCATGCACACAGCTGTGACCTTGGAGTCTGGAAATGTTACACTTTAAATCGTTGAATTTTTCAAAAATAATAACATGCCCCAGGACATGTCATCTCTCCTCCACAAAAAAAAAAAATAATAATAATAATAATATGACAGGAATACATGAATGAAAAGAACAGCTAAAGATATAACAAGTGCAATGAAGCTGTATGTAAAAGCGGTTATGTAGGCTTGGAGGTCTTGTTTTCAATTTGAGATATTCTGATCGGCAATAATACACTTCACAGAGGTCGTTGCTCTCGGCTGCTCTGTGCACTCGACCAAGCCAAACTCTGAGACATCTTCAACCTTGCACTGGAAAAGAACGCCGTGAGCATTTGTTCTCTACCTCACTCTCCATTTTCACACTGGCCCTAGTAAATCACTTAAACAAAATCCCACACGGCCATGTTGGAAGGAATATTCACACAAGCAGTTTCCTACAAGAAAGATGTGGGATGATTACATGATTAGCGTAGCATCAGCGTAGCATCAGCGTAGCCCTGGGCATTCATCTATACACCACCAACACTTTCCAAGAGAGGGGGAAGAAATCAATGTTTGTCCTGAGGCAAATTATTCATACGTTTAATTGGATATTTATGCAATTTCCATTTGCCTTCTGACCTGATGATGTTTTATAAATTATGTCTTAGAAGCCATTGCGCTAATTGATAGCGCACCTCTAATTGCGACGACTGAGGTGATGACTCTGAGCATAGGCTTGCTTGCTAGTTTGCTCTTATACAGTAAGTGCTAGTCCACTTGATACAGCGTTAATTAATTGGCCATATTCCTCAAACAGTTAATGGCTTGATTATAACAATACCATTTGAAAAAGATTGAAAAAAAGCATCTGCTTTATCATGGATTACAGTAAGCCCAAGGTCCATCTGAGCTACTGTACAATGGACCAAACCTCTTAGTGGCACGAAAGGCTTGAAACTCATCAAGCTGAATTTAGGTTCAAACCAGAGGATTGCAACCTGCAGTAGCACCATGCCCGCCCATTCTAATACTTATGTTAACTCCATTGGTGTTTGTATTGTAATACTGGCATTATATATAGATAAGCACTTGGCTACACTTCATCTACCAGCGCATCATTCATGACCTAACGATGATCATTGGTTCATTATCTAAGCAAATGGCAAACAAAGCCCAATTACCACTCAATATCCAAAAGCCAACAAGGCTCCTTGTTGATTATGGGTGAATATCAAAATCAATAGCTCTTACTCATGCATTCAATCTGCTGATTTCAGGGAGTCAGCGACTCGAATAAGCTTTGTATATTATTCCAACTCGCTTAAACCAACATTAATCAGCCCACTTCATCTGCCAATAAACTCAGTAGCTGTGATCACCCGGCCATTAGTCTAAGAAAAGCCTCAATAATCCGGATCTATCCACTATATCTTGTGTGAGAAAACTGTGGCTACTTTTGCTTGAATTTTGCCAATGGAAAATCAATAGGTTTTGTCCACTTGTTCGATGTTCAATTTGTACCAATAAAAAAAAAGTTGAACTGTTATTTTTGTGGCCTCCCTTTTGTGATAGTATGAGCTTCTTTCAACCTGGATGTTCGGCTCTAATTTCAGACCAACTGTTTCAGGCTCTCGAGAGACCACCAAGTTCAGCTTGAGTACCCTGAAGCAGTGTTTTTTTTTCCTTCTGACAGCAGATTTTCAAAATGACAAAATCCATCCTCATGTATTGATCAGTTATTCCTCCATCTCTAGGCTGGTCACCCCCTGGTCTCCTCCCCTCTGCCTTGACTCTCTATTGATCCTGCCTGGTGATTGGTCGAGTGGTAATTTGAGACGGACATTGACGGATGGCCACCAACTGTTTTTCTTTCGTCTTGTCCTCCTCTCCCGGGGTGATGAAGTCATACTGCAAGTGACACTGCCAGACTGGGACCAATTGGAGGAGCAGTAACCTTTAAAGCCAATAGAAGATGTCTGTTCAGAGAGGGCTTGCCTTGTCCTTTACAGATGCCCCTTAGGCATTGGCTGAATGGCTCTCATAAATACACTTCCACAGTAGGTCGAGTTGAAGCAGTGCTGCTCATCCAGTGACTCTAAGGTCCTTCTAACAAAACTGCATCAAGGTGACTAACTAAAGCACACATCAAATAATGTACAACTTTTTTCTTTTGTGATTTTTGCATAATGTTGACTGGCGATTTCTACAGGTAATTAAAAAACTGCTGAGTAGAACAGAGTTTGAAAGACTAATTTGGATTAAAAGGCTTATTTTGAACTTCCCCTTTAAGAGAAATGTTCCTTTTGTGCCGAGGTGACATGCAACAGAGGATTCCCCTTTAAGAGCATCGCAGGCTGTGTAATCACGCATGATTTAATAACAGTGTAGAATATAATCAGACAGATACCAGCCTGATAATGTGTGCTGAGCTTCGACTGCTTGACAACTCAATCGTTCAGAACTGTTTTCGTCACGTCACTGGGAGAGAGGAACAAAAGAAAATGAGAAAATTCGACGTTCTTTGAATCATCAAAGATCTAAAGACTAGGCCTGTTTGCCTGACATTGAAGTAGCCTAGAGGTGGCATGAAATATCTCTCACAGGGATCATTCTCAACACAAAGTGATACTTCACCATTTGAGCAGATTACATATGCTTGGTGCATATTTAGAATCCTATTTAATAGCTGATTTAAAGGCTTAAAAATCCAGGACGTAGGTCTTTCAGGAAATAGAGGCCGTGCGGTGGCAGTAATGGATGGGGTTGGTGTAAACTGAAATGTACCTGGGGTTTGGTCTGAGCAGTCAGACTTCAAGAAGCAGAACTTAAAATATCTGTTCCTGAATTAAGTGCACATGGATAGAGGCCACAGGCCAAGCCACAGGGCACTTCCAGTTCTCATTTACAGGACATTAATGACACTCGATCAAGGATAAAGTAATTTAATACACACTACTACACAGCTCAGCCTTCAGCCTTTGCTGGGCTGCTAAATGCTCACAGCTAAATGTCTCATTTTTCACTCTCTTTGCTTATCTACCTCATTTTTCTCCTATGCTGGCTTCCTTATTAATAATTTTTCCCCCTGTATTTAAGTGACCGTGACCTTTATTTGAAAGGCAGGAGTTTCATAGATGCTAAGCTCTCAACATGTCTATTTGGTTAGCATAGCAAAAGCAAAATGTTGACTTTTTTTTTTTGTCAAAGGAAAGAATGTAGGGCTTTCATGCCATTCACCTTTTTTTCCCCTTTCCTTTTTTTTCAGGGGAGGGCTCGCGCTGGGAGTAATTTCAGCGGATTGTGAGCGGACAGTACCTCCGCTGGGATCGCTGGCAATCATGGGGGGAAACAATGTTTACATCGATCACCTGTCAGGAAGATTTATGGCTTCATTTTGCTGTAATGGAGAATTAGTGGGAAGATTATCAGGGACTCAACACTCGCCGCTTGTTACCCCGCTGTCCAGGCCGGCAATTTGTCTCCCTTGAAGCAGCCGAACACTTGTGACGGCACGGCCACTCGCCCACTAATTCAATCGTGTGAAAATGCTGGAATTAATTTGTTACAGGAAAATTTTAATAAGGTGCTGTGAACAGTAGCCGGGCGCGGCTGAACCTAACATCCTGGAAAGAGAAAGAGAGATTCGCTGGATTTATTGTCCGAGGCAAGATATCGATATTTTCGATCCTGGAGGCCTTTTCGAGGGCTTAATGCGTAATAATTTCCAATTTAAAGCTGCTCTCCAAGATCTTGGCTTTGGAACCAGGGCAAGTCGTGGGCTCATTACAGCGGCCTGTTGCTAAGGCTTCGCCTAAAAGCCCTGTTTGAATGCAAATGTAAAGGGGTTATCTATGCTTATCGGTCCTAGCATCTTTAATGTGTCTGACATGGCTCTTATTGCTCACACTTCCTGCTGGAAGCCAAGTGGGTCTAATGAAACACATTTACGCAAATCCAACCATAACCCGTGCCCACGCTTTAATTACTCCATGGCTAAGAAAAACAAGATAGAGGAGAAAAAAAAGAACAAAAGAGACACTTAGGCAAATAAATCTAATTTGACCTTTCGTAATTAACTTGTTGTTGGGTTACGCATTTATGTACTACATTTCCACAAAGTCAGAATAGCCATACGTAGATTTAGAAAGAAAATCATTCTAATACTATGTGTCCACTTGCAACCTTGACTTTATGCATGCTGCTTATTCAAATGAAGAGTCCTGCTGAATTTTCATGGTGCGTAATGGTTGCAGTCGTAAGCAAAAATCGAGATTTCAAAAGAACACAAAATGCGCGTGTAATCTTAGACCACTTTTGTAAATGCTCCTTATTTATCAAGAAAACTAATAGTAAACACTATAGCTAGAACTAATTATTTATTTTTAGAACGCATGCTCGAAAGCTTGCTCAAATGCAGGCACCATTCTGCGTTTTTACAGCAATGATGCAATTGCTGTAATTGTTGTAATGAAAGTGAAACAATCACAATAAAATAAGCTGCTAATGTTTCCACATACAAAATGATTGACAGCTCTGTATCTATATTTGGAGAGATAATCATGGCTGCAGGCGTTTAGTTAACGAGTGCAGTAAATCATTGTCATCCGTATGGCAAAAATGCGCATTATATTCATCCAAAAAGTAATTTGCGCCTGCATACTGTACTAAGCGTGTCATTTCATAGTAGCTTGCCTGTAAAATGGTTTATTTCTTAGACTTGCAATGCCTTAATGGTTAAGAAGAAAATGCAATTGTTTTCTATTACACACTGGTGTGGAAGTGAGCTATTGGTATGTTGGTGGACATAGTAACACTAACCATAAGTTAAAAGTTGTAGTATAGCAGGAAACATTCCAAAAAAAGCACCAAAAAAATCACAACTTAAAAAAAAAAAGTAATCAACAATAATAAATGCCACACATGTTTTATTTCCTGACAAGGCATGAAGTTCACCTTATACAGTAGGATCCTATATGACATATAGATCACATGATCTCTGATAAGTGTCTGATAACTTTGGCAAATTTTCCCTAGTCCCCTGGCGGTTCGTGTCACCCTTTATAAAACAATGGCTTGTCCATCGGTCCCTTGGCTTTAGGAAAAAAAAGTAATTATGGTTTAAGTACTACTGGCTAATGCGATTTTGAAGATATTGTGGCTGCCTCGAGTTGTACATACAGTACATGTATTTTCAAATATAGTACTTTATTGCAAAATCAATAAGCAGAATGTTCTTTCACAGAGGTTGCACTGGTCAAAAGCTTGAATAATGTACACTGAGATTGACTGCGATAACACGAACATTGACCTGAGAGATGGAAAGTCAAGTGAGTGGTGAAAAGTGCAATGGATATTAATAAAATAGGCAATTAAAGCTTTACTTCAGGCATGCAGGAGCAGATCATCAATAGTTAATGTGTATTTAAAACATTAAATAATAGAATATTTTCAAAGACATTTCACATTGTACAAAATTGTTAATGCAAAATGTTATATTTTATAGTAGTTCAATAATTATTTAATTGAGTAAAACACAGTGCCACTATTTGAATAAGTAGCTGTACATTGCTTTGAATATTTTTCATTTGTATATGTATTTCAAATTTAATACTGAAGTTGGCCTGGCCTATAAGCATGGCCTATTATCTATTTTTTTATTTGTATTTATTTATTTTAATTAAGATTTTCCCTGTGCTTGACTGCCACATTAATTAATGACTTTAATTGGTTCTTTATCTCGAAAGTATAAACAAGCTAGTAGCTAATTTAATCTGTTGCAGCCATGACCAGGCAGTTACTAAAGATGAATGAATCAACACTGTAAATGAATGGTGGTTTATCTTTGGCCTGAAAGATTCATATCTTATTGCTTCTTATTAAACTGCTCGCTCACATAAAAGTAAAAATCCTTCTAGGAATACTTTTTTTTTGTCGTGTCCCAATACCAGTGCACATCTCTACTCTCAACAAGAAATAAAAAAAAAAAAGAAAAGAAAAAACGATTAGTGGACTCCGTTTTTTTCTGTCTGTATTTGCATCCATATAGAAGCCATTATCTGTTCATTCTGAATAATGTATTCATATTTAATTGCATTTGTATCCTGGGATAGCTTTTTATGATGTATAAGTATTTTTTTGTGGTTACAATAAAAGTGCTTTTTTTTTTTTTTTTACATCACAGATAAGGACAAAACCTAACAGCCATCTTTGACATACAGTCCCATGCAAACTTCTGATTGAATTACCTGTTTATTATTATTATTATTATTATTATTATTATTATTATTTGTCAGTCCAACTGACTGCACGATTTTACAAGTGCAGTATTTAGATCCTAATGAAAATGCAGAAAATTAAATCTTGAAATGTCACAGTAATACAGTTGGAATATACAGCTGATTTCCCATACAATACGGAGAATAATTACGGAGATGGGCAAAGAGCCGGATCTGAGTACGGCTTAAGTGGTTAAAAATGCACTGAGCTCCATCTTCCTTATTTGCCTTTTATCCAGCTGACCAGCAAATCATGAAAGAAATCCTCTTATAGCTGTAATAATGCTGCTACATTGTGTGTAGGCCTATATGACAATCTCTTTTACTGCACATTTATTCAATTTGGCCTCTCATAATGCTTTTTAGCCTGGTGTAGTCTATTGACATTGCCTGAAGAACACTCAAATAGGCCTTCGTCATCTTTCAGGTAGACACTAATGACGCTGGCACTTGAAAGCAGCAGCAAATATCTTAAACAACGTCATATCAGCTTTTTTTTAAATGACGGTATTATTTGAACTCAAAGACATGCCCTTGGTGTTTCTGTCAGCTCTCAAAAGAAGTTTTATTTGAGCTCTAACAGAGATTTCCTCAGATGTCCTGTCAGGTTAGCTCATGTTAGCATGAAAGATTCTGGAAAATATTTTGAAGTATTAGCTAGCTGACTAATACTAATACATCAGCAGCAATGTTTTATGAACATTTATTATATACTGTAGTAGTGTGTTCAGAAAGTCTTTCTACAGCGGCCATGTAGAGTAGTAATGCACTGACGTTCTCTTTTTTGGCGCCACTAATCTGTTGCACGTGTCCGAGGAGTTCGTGTTTTTTCTAGTGGAACACGTTTTCAAAGCTGATGATAAATATACGGATTTAATTTGTGGGAAAATTTCAAGCAGCGTTTCCGATGCCAAGAATACCACATCACGATACAATGTGAGATTTAATGTAATGAGTTTCATTAAACAAATATTTTCCCATAACCTACTCTATGAAGCCACTTTGGAGGAACAACCTGCGAGCAACCTGACTGGATGAGATACATTCCACTAGTGATGATATAGAGCATAACAGCACTGGGACATTTAACTATACATACAGTATCACACGTGTCACAGGTACTCTTACAATCGACAATTACACTAACTGTCGGTTAGATGCATGGATGAAAGTAGGTCAGTACGGTCCACAGTATTGGAAAGAGTAGGAAACCCAGTTCCAGAAGCACTTTTAGAAAATCTGATAATGTTTGTCATCTCAAACAACACTTTGTCTCCTTAGTAATACTTTCAATATTGCATCTGGACCATCTGTGTTCTGTTCAAGGGTAATGTGATCTGCAGAGCTAACTAGCATCTAACACAAGGCTTTATCACAAATCACTCTTTGATCAAGGGCACTATTTGGAGTGTGGAACAAGTTTGTACACCCTAGCACACTAGCTTTCCACTTAAAACCATTTGGGATTCAACCTGAGAGATCAAGTGGAAATCTCATGACTGTCCACCACCTTCATGTTTATTCTCCTCATCTTTTTGCTGCATAATAATAATAATAATAATAATAATAATAATAATTCACCCCTGTTAATTACACAAACCTTTGGTCATAAGCTCTGCCAGTTGCGGTTTCTTAGCTCCCCCAGCTGTGGACGGAGATGTGTTGGCAGAGCAAAATAACTGGTTAAATAAACAAACAATTAATAATCTGTTAATAATAAATTATGTTTATTATATGTTTATTATATGTTTATTATATGTTTATTATATGTTTATTATATGTTATAATATAGTGTGGAAATGTTGTATAAAAGCAATATCACAGCATCACAGCTGTGCTGATATTCGGTACAACAGCACAACCGTGACTGTGTTATTGCTTACATTTGAGCATTTGGCAGACGCCCTTACCCAGAGCAACTTCTTATATCCGAGAAATTGAGGGTTAGAAGCCGTGTTTAAGGGCCCAACAGTGGTAGTGCTGGGGTTTGAAACTAAGACGTTCTAATCAGTAGTCCAACACCCTAACCACCGAACTACCTCTGATCCCTAATACTAAATTACAGGAATCATTTGGATAATTCTGTGTACAGAGAAATGTCAATATGTATAGCCGTCATTATCGTTCCTTTAAGCTTGTGCTAATCTTAGCACATTTCTTGACCATGATTGTGGCCCTCACTTTCTTCCAAACTTTAAATACTTTTTTCCTGTTATGGACGTTTAGTGTGCTTGATTTAGACAAAAATTCATTACAAGCCATTGTGTAATTATTTAGCCATTATAGAAACAAAAAGCAATAATGCCTCGTGTTGCTTAACAGTTTTTCATTAAATAAGTGCACATGTGTGCTTTATACCTGCTATGACACATTCGGATCTAAGGCATGATAATTTAATCCAAAACAACTGTGAGCTATGGTGATACGTAATAGAATTTTTTTAGCCTGCTTGTTAATTACGTTAACAAACTGCCACAGATTTTAACTTGAAAAAGTTATTGATTATACCATGACTATATAAAAATATGACTTGTCAAATTTAGTTGTCAAAACTGTAAAATTGTACAGTAAATTAGTCCTTTTTTTTTTTACCACAACCAAATGACATAACTTGCCACTTTTACAATACTTTCAGACATCATGTCGCTCCCTCACTCATCGCTTATACCATGTTATCCTGTATACAGTGCTATATTGGGGAGCCAATCCATCACAGGGCACACACACATACACCCTCATTCACACTACGGGCAATTTGGGAACACCAATTAGTCTATACTGCATGTCTTTGGACTATGGGAGAAATCCAGAAAACCAGGATGAAACCCACCAATATGCAAAAGAAGAACATGCAAACAGACCCAAGGCAGGAATCAAACCCAATTCCTTGAGGTGCAACCAGTGGTGTCAAAAGTATTCACATTCATTACTTGAGTAGAAGTATGGATACTAGGGTTTAAAAAGACTTCTTTAG
>JAOTQY010000020.1:10990289-11007478 GCA_026413445.1 Dolichallabes microphthalmus | reverse complement strand
TTGTTCTGGAACAGTTCTTGCAAGAACAGTATTGTCAAGTGCATTTGCAAAACCTATCAAGCACTGTGATGAAACTGGCTTTCATGAAGGCCATCCCAGGAAAGCATGACCATATGTAAGTTACCTTTTGGGTGCCCTCAGCATTTAAAAATAAAAAATAAAAATGAGGAAAACCATGAATTAGAAGGTGTTTTAGTATATTACCAGTATATACAGTACATAATGTATTTAATGTGTATAATGTATATAATGTGTTTGTATATTATGAACACTATAGATTTAAGATTCAACATGTAAGATTTACGTAGCAGTTCACAGGCTGTGTGAATAGGAATAATGTGTTAATAGGAAAATGTTACGCAAACAAGCAAAAACATAATAAAACATGTAAAGACCATAACAATTAACAAATAGATCATGTTTAACAAATAATTATAAACCTCAATATACTGCATGTACTTTTAATTTCACTTGACCTTCTCCCCTAAAAATCCTAAATATTTTCTTCAACAGTATTTAGAGACTTGCATGATGTACAGTAAATTGATTCTGTAGGTGAATATTTCAGCACTTAAAACATTCTGTTGCAAAATATAATGTTATATATTCGCTTTGCATGCTTAGTATTTAAAAAGATGGATTAAACTCACTTCAAATGTAAACAACTAATAAACATTAAAACTCAATGAGATCTAAAGTGAATGACATTAATTTTCTCATTACAATAGCTCATTTAATGAATGGGATATACTTGGCAGAATGTGAACGTAAACAGTCTGTTCTCAAAGTTGATGTGTTGGACATTGTGACTAGTCAACTGGGTCAGAGTATCTCCAAAATACCAGGTGCCCTTGGTATGCAGTGGTTAGTACCTATACCAAATATGAGCCAAGGAATGACAACCAGTAAGCCCAAGGCTCTTTCATTTGCATGGTGCTTTCCTGGGTTTGCCTGTCTTGTCTGATCCTGCAGAAGAGCTACTGTAGCACATATTACTAAACAAGTAAATGATAGTAATCTGTCAGAACATAAAGTACATAAGATCTTGAGCCTGTATAGCTGAAGACTGGTCACGGGGTCCATGGTGACTCTAGTCACCATGGTGATCATCAGAACTGGACCATGAAGCAGTGATGGAAAAAAAGTGCCCTGGTCTAATAATCCCTGGTTATTCTCTGAATAACCTTTCCTTTTACTCTACATCATGTGAATGGCTAAGTGTGTGTCCCTTATCTGGAGGAGAGATGGCTTGAGGATGCACTATGGGACGAAAGCAGGGTGGTGGAGGTGGTGTGATGGGCAATGTTTGGCTGGGAAACCTTGGGTCCTACCATTCTACCATTCATGTGGATGTTACTTTGACATGGACGACTTGCCTAAATATTGGTACAGTCCAAGTCCTAAATAAATAAATAAATAAGACAACCTGTGTAAAGCAAACTCTTAAAGTACATTCTAAATTTTCATTACCAGTCAATAGTTTGAACACACATTTTATTTTCATGGTCTTTCCTGATTTTTATTTCTTTTTACATTGAAAAACAATTCAGACGACATCCAAAATACGCAATATTCCTTTTAGACCAGTTGATATTAAGATATATCTGCTACTTATGCTCTGTAAAGCTTTCATAAATGGCTCTAATCTGAGGTGCTGTTAACTGGCTGGTAACTATAAATTAACTTCTCTGCAGTAGAGGTAACTTATGGTCTTGCTTTCCTGGGATGGTCTTGCAAGAACTACTCATTTACATTTACATTTAGGCATTTGGCAGACACTCTTATCCAGAGCGACTTACAAAAAAGTGCTTTGTAAGTTGCTTCCAGAACAGCTGTCTTAAAATAAAAACTGACTGTTGTTGTTGATGTTTATTATTATTATTATTATTTCGTAATCCCATATGTGTTACTTCATGATTTATAAATCTCCAGTATTGGTCTACAATGAGGAAAATAAATTACGAAACAAAAAAATCTATTCTGGTTAATCAAAGGATGATTTGAACGATAGTTTGAGCTACAGTATATGGTTCTTATAAAAGTTTTAGCCTTACACTTACAATACATCTCTCATCGACATGTCACACTGTGATTTATTTTATAGGTGAAATACATTATATAATTCATGACAATTTTTTATTACTCACTCATCGTCTATATACCACTTTATCCTGTGTGCATGGCTGTGGAGGGCCTGCACCCTATCTTAGGATGCTTAGGGCACGAAACAGTTCCAATCCATCTCAAGGCACACACATCCACACTCACTTACACACTACGGGCAATATGACACCACCAATTAGCCTAATCTGCATGTCTTTGGACTGTGGGAGGAAACCGGAGTACCCAGAGAAAATTCAACAAGCACTGGAAGAACATGTAAACTCCATGCACACAAAATTTTTTATCATTTCATATCATTTTGCCTGGTTCAAATGTCAAGAATGAAATGCTCTAATTGTTCCAATATATAAATCATATATAAAATGTTTCAAATTACACATAAACTCTGATCATAAAAGGGGTTTTATTGTTTATTTATGAATTTTTTTTTTACCACACACAGTCAGTACAAAATCATTTTCTTATCCATCTACCGCTTGTTCTTCAGAGTGTCAAAGAGTCAGTGCATTAGTTTTGACCTTCTGAGCTTCTATCTCTCTTCTGTGCTGGACAGGGCACATGGAGACATCCTGCTCTAAAAACAGACAGTGTGTTTGAGTGTGTCTAAGTGGACCACTCGCTATTTTTATTTTTTTTTCAGAACTCTGTGAGAACAGCCGGGACTGTTCTTTTTGTGGTCGGGTTTTCCAAACAGACATGTGGCTGTTGGTGTAGACGTTTGAGGTTTACATACCATATCACCACTTTGAATGCAAAAGCATAATGCAGTCCAGAAGGATAAATTACAGCACCTAGTACTGTATGTTTGCAGATACAGTATATTGGAGTATGCCTGCTGTATATTTTACCTTTTCTGTCTATTTCTCTGTCTTTCTCTCTGCTGACCAGCTGACATTTCGCATCCCGCCCTCGTGTCGGAATCGTCGTTCCTCTCAATAAGGAAGACGCCTAAAATTGCATTTCAGCGCCATCGATTTTTATTTCATAGCAAATGGCAGAGTAACAAACCGCCGGGCCGCCGACTTGCGTGTAAACGCTTATCGGATAAGCGCACTTAAACAAGTCCAGGGACTCGATAGTCTCCTGGCCCAATGGCAGCAAAATCAATTCTAATTCAATCAGAGGCAGCAAAACAAATTCCACCCATATTGTTCTCACTGTAATCCTCAGGGAGAGAGACTCAGGCAGGCCTGGACTGAAGAACACGAGCCACAAACAACTTCGTTGAGTGTCATATTTCAAATGAAATGCCATCGATGTCAAAGGAAATCCCTTGTTGCTGAAGACGCATATGTGTATTGCTCATTATCAGCATGGATAGTACTAAGATGTATGGCTTATCATCATTTAGGAGATGGCGTGTGACATTGTATAGGGGAAAAAAAAACAATATATAATATATTCTGTCATTAGGTTTGGACATGGATGTACACACCTGTGTATGTGTATGTTCACCTCAATGTGATTTTATCTTTATCTCATGTGGAAAATAGCCCATGGATGTGTGTTTTCCGTGTGAATACCTTGCCAAAAGGCTGATATTCGCCCTGGACTACCGATGTATTATTAATTGTTTTGTGTGCGTGTGTGTGTGTTTGTGTACAAGAGAGGAAGAGAGCGTCAGTGAGTAGGTTTGGGCTGCTAAAGGGAGAAGGGAGTCCTCAGGGTTGTCTGGCACCATGAGAGAGAGACAGAGAGAGAGAGAGAGAGAGAGAGAGAGAGATGGAAAGGGGGAAGGGTGGAGGAGAGAGGAAAGAAGGATGGGGTGAACCAAGGAGGGGAAGAGGAGCCAGGTTTGGCCGCAGGCAGGTGCCTCTGATATGACAGCTGTTATAGCCTGCTCATGGATCCTGGCTGCTCGGCCCATGGGACAACCAGACAGGCAAGGTGTGTATGTGTGCATGAACTTGTGCGGGTTTGTGTGTGTGCATGTGTGTGTTTACCGTAATATGATACGAGAATTTTCATGTAATTGTTGTAACTAAGACCCAAAACATGTGTGTTCACTACCAAGACCAGATTTTATTCCATTTACTATAATAATACAAAACATTGTTGTCATCAGTAAGTCATCATGAAAATAAAAAGTAAATCTAAATAATTCATCTGTAAAAAAACTACCAGAGTAATTACTTCAAGAATTATGTTTTTATAGAAACTATGTAGTTTTTACTGCATAGGCCCACCGTAGATCTACAGCACAATTCCATAACCCTTCCCTCTGTGGCCTAAAGTACCAGATTGTTGGCTTTTCCATATCTTTATTCAGCGTTGCCACATTTTGCCACATTAGCTGTTCATTGCTACGCCATAACTAATGACATCGTAGCATGTCAGAGCCACGGTATGCTAAGATTTTGAAACCGTATCAATCCGTAAGAAAAAAAGAGAGAACTGAGCTGAAAAGGTCTGGCTAGTTAATAGGTTACCTGTATAGTTTAATTAAACAGTGATGTCTCGATGGTTTTGTCTCGCACAATTTGCAGATTGTTATGATGCTGTATCATTTGAAGCATTTGAAACCAAAGCTAGCTGTTTGGACAAAATGGAGAAGGTGGACAAGATGGACAAATGTCTCTACTGTTTTGCACATTGCTGCTGCTGACTAAGTGTTTAAAGTGCTGAATATTGGCAGGAAAGTGTTTTTTATTTGATTGGATCATGAAATTGATTTTTTTTTTTATTATTATCCACATACTCTCTCATTGACATATGGTCTTCTGGTGTTACAATCATAATTAGACAGAGGGTCAAAAATAAATACAAGATTATAAGAGTACAATATAATATAAGAGTAAATTTTTTTTACTGGTAACCCAGTGTTTAAGGTGATGGACTGTTTCATGGTTCGAGCCCCAGCACCGCCAAGCTACCACTGCTCGGCCCTTGAGGAGGGTACTTCAGCAGGGTACTTCACTCTCAACTGCTCAAATACAATGAGACATAGAGCTGGCAACAGAGATGACAGGGGAGTATTCAATGTGCCCGATGACATGTGGACTATCCCTTACCCATTACAGTAAACTACTGTATATATTTAAAGTACTGTATGTACTGTAAAGTGAGTACATGTAGGTCATACTTTCCAGCCTTGATAATGAAATATTGTGTGAGAATGAAAAGGCGACTCAAAATGTGCTTGGGCCAGTTTTTTTAGGTTATATATTTTTACTTTGTTCATGTGGGTTTTTTCTGGGGTCACTGTTATTTCCCCCCACCTCCTTAAATATAAGTGTAGGATTGGTTATGCTAGATTCCCAAGGCTCTGGATTTACCCTGACAAGGACAATGCAGTTCAGTGATAATGAATGAATGAATGAATGAATGAATGAATAAATGCTTCCTTTCAATTGCCTTCTCATTATGCGCCAGCATTTCTCTCCCCCTCTCAATCTGTCTTCTCTCCAAATATGCCAACTAGACAGAAATGTCACTCTCAGGTTATTAGGTGTAACACGCTAACAATAATTGAACAGCCTCTCGACCTCAGCTCACTAATCCTCCTTTGATGTTAAACTCTTTTAAAGGCGAAATCAGCTTTCTTTTCATATAAGCACTAAGGACAGGTGAATTTTTATCTGACTCGAGATGAAGAGATGGCGTAAGAACCAATTACAACTCACTGTTAGGCTTTTTTTCATATGAGTGTGGTTGCATACTGAATACATAGTGTTTAACATTAGATGTTTTTATTATTATTATTATTATTATTTATGGCAGTTTAAACAGTAACATAACTTGCTAGTAAATAAGGCTGACAGACAGCAGTACGGCCAATTCACCATCCTGGCTAACACTAACTAACGGCTGAATTCCTTTATAATGCAATAAAGCCTTCTCCCATGAAACATGACACTGATAATGTGGCCCAGCAACATTATAAAGGATTTAAAGCCCAAAGCAAGATACTGTAACCTTTTAACTGTATCTATTCAACGACAGTGTTTAAATCCGCCCTTTATATCTCTCTTATCCTCATTTCCTCCTTTCTTTATTCTCTGCTCGAACATTTTCTTTGACTGATGAGATAATAGGTCCCCAGGTTCAATTCATGTTGCGGCCCGAATGTGGAATGAATCATCTTCTCCCACATTTTCCAAAACCTGCTCTCTCTCACACTCCCTCTATCTATCTCTTTCTCTCTCTTATTCTCTCTCCTCACACACACACACACACACACACACACACACACACACACACACACACACACACACACACACACACACACACACACACATGCACACAGTCCCACTCTTCCATCATGAAGACCAGATTTTCCAAAAAGGAAATGAAAATCTGGAGCAGAAAGAGATATAAACTTCAAGCCATGTGGTACAGCTGACAGCACTTTGTTACCGGCCAACAAGTGGTTTGGTTTGGAGGGGGTCAGTACAATTCAGACCAAGCTCAGATTACATACACATTTCTATAAATGTTTAAAGCGATGTTCAAATTGCAGCAACACTAGTTAGAACATGAGAAGCTTAAATGGCTACATGTTTATCTCTCTCCTTCTCTCTTGGTTTCACAAACTGAAGAGAGTTTAGATATTTGACTATTTGCCCCAAATAGGACAACCTTACCACATATAGTATGTGAAGGACCATGACAATATGAATAACTCCAGCACTGGGGGAAAACCCTATCCCGATGTAACCCAGTCTCATGCATCTTGTATATAAATACTTTCATGATGTGTTACAGTTCTCACTTTCTTTTAATTATCTTTGAAATTTAGCTTAAAACCAAATCAACTTTAAAATCAGCCTGGAATCAATTCAATTAACCCTTCCTTCCATCCTGATAACTGCTTCGTCCTCATCACAGGATCCTGGGAAACCCATTGGGAATTCACTAAAGATGGGAAGCTACAAGCAGTCTGGGACACGCAAATTTCACACCTAGGTCCACTTTTAAAATCCATCCATCCATCCATCCATCCATCCATCTACCTAGGAACCTCTGTAGTCCAACTAGAGACCAATGGTGACCACTGTATTTATTCCCATTTTACAGTATGTCAACATTCACATGTGCATCCACAAACTGTGGTCAGTTTGGAAACGGCAGTTAGCCAAATCCATGGAGGAACCCTGGAGGAAACCCACCAAACACGCAAACTCCGATCACCTGGACCTGGAGGTGCAAGGTGACAGTGCTAAGCACTAGGAGAAACTCTTCTTTAAGAATTACCTAAGATTACTACCATGCCCTGGTTACCAAAACTACTGTACCATGCCAAACCAAAAGCTCCAGCATTTACACATACCTTTCATGCTTTCACTGGTTAAAATTCCTACACAGTTTGGATAAGGCTTTGATTAAATAGTTAAAAATAGTGTGAACTTTCTTAACACACACACGCGACACTTAGAATAACATTCCAAGATGATTCCAAGCTATTCGGGACATTAAGAGATAAGCCAGTGGTACTTAACACCCTTCACTGAACCCTGTGCAAGAATCTCAGCCTTATACTGTATGTCCTCAGGGATTACTATCACAACTTGTATATACACACCCGCAAATCTTGCGTAAACAACACACTTCCAACAGGCATGTGATTTCAGGAATGTGCCACCTGTTGTGTCATACCCCGTACGACAAAGTTCGTTTCAATTACAGGAGCCCTTGTGGTTGCTGACATAACAGCAAATGAATATACAGTACACAGACACACAGAAATAAGAGAATAGCTATGTTTAACTGAACACTCCATGATCATGTTCGCGATACAAACCTCACAATGTTTTCCTGTCATTAAAGTTTAATGACATGTTATTAAAATCACACTGGGTTCCTGCACCAGCATTTGTGCAGGAACTTGTTGAAGTGTCATCACTTGTTTCTGTCTGGAGAGCTTTTTTTTCTCTCTCTCTTACTTGGTCCCCTCTGTTTTTACTTGGTGTGTAATAAATATGATTCGTTACAATTTTTATATTCCTTGCTAACGAACTCTGTAAATGCATGAAGGACATCTCAATAAAAATGCCCATCAAAACAATGCAATGAAGTATACACAGTGAGGAAACATGGCCAGTCCGTTCCTATTATTCTGATGTATCAAACCCACCCCGCTAGCGCAACAGCAATGCTTTGAAAAGCCTCGCCGCAAGTCGATTGTGATTTATTTCATGTTTGAGTGTGAGTCAGAGGACTTGCTTTCCTCTGCCAGTCCAAAGCTGTGGTTCTGACGGTGTTTACAGCTCATTTTTGGACAGCTCGATGTAAAACTGTTCAAGACCTTCAGGAGCCCATGTCATGGAGAACACTAGGGATAGAAACCAAGCAAGGCAAAAATCTACTCATCTAATATGTTAATGTTGGAAAGATGATTACGCTGAATATTGCAAGAGGAGGAATATCAGTTATAGTTTCTAGGATCTATTCTACAGTAAATTGATGACTTCCTACAATGTGTTTCTGATAAAAGTTTAAATTTCACGGCTTATAATGTCTCAGACGAGTTTGTCCAGCGAAATTGTAACGCTCAGATGTTACCCAGAGCCTGAACACTAACCACAAGGAATGCCATGAACCGATTTTGGAGGCTTTCCTTTTACGTTACAGATGAAGTGCTTGAGAGAAAGAGACGCCGCAAAGAAAGATGAACTAAATAAGAAAAAGGCAGGAAGCTGAAAATGTGCTAAGAGAATAAAAAGGAAAACGGCTGAGGAGGAGAAGGACACAAGGGAAAATAGACAAAACATGTCTGGGGTTCTGGGACTTAACTTGGCACAAGGGGTTTGTGGGCAAAGTCAAGTAATTAAAAACATACAAAGACGCTGCACAGCGAAACATAAACAGAGCCGGAGCATTGTTATACCTGCGAGGTAGCCAAAGTAACCCTTTTAGTCGAGGTTGTTCGAATATGAGTGCGTAGTTTTTGTTGAAGTTTAAAAAAATTTTTTAAAAACGCTGGTTCTAAACCTTTTTTTAAGGCATTCTTTGAACCGAAGACCATCAAAATACATCATTTAAACTATAGAGATTAATGAATTACAAAAATAAATAAATAAATAATAAAAAAGAAAACGTGTAGTTTCAAGTAAGCGCTTTGAAAAGTAGCTGGCAAGAGTCAGAAAAATAACTGATTAGCGAGAAATTCCGCTCCAGTGCCTCACCTTGGGTTACAGCTATGTTTGAGTCAGCCCTGTTTCAAAACAGCTACATTATGCTGTTAGATATTTTATTTTCAGAATGCTAAATGTCAAATCTTGGCCTTGTGACTGCAAGGAACTCTTATGCTAATATCAAAATGTGTTAGCATTCATATTTAAGGCACTCTTTAAAATTTCTCTTACTTCTGAACTCTAAGGGGAAATGCATATGTACATATCATGCTTAGTTGTTTTTTTTTTCTTTCTTTCTTTCTTTTCTTTTCACTGTTACAGAAAGTAACCTTTTAGTGCGTCAGGCCCCGGGGTATCCATTCAATCTACCGCTAGGTTCCATATCTACCTCTCCCGCACTCTTTTGCATCGTCTCTCTTTCTCACCTGCGGAAAAAAAAGAACAAAACAAGCAGGAGGAATGTTTATTAACACCTCCGCTGGCTCACTTGGCCCCGCTGGGCTGACCTGATTATCGCCTGTCTGTAATTACACTGAAACCAGAGGTGTGCTGTTCATGGGGGGCTCGATGATTAGGGAAAGACGAGGCGCTCTTGCTGTCTACCCAGGAGCCTCGGCGAGTATTAATACGCTGTGATAGAGGCCTGTTGTTTTTTCGGCCTTTGTTCTAAGGTACATATGGTTGTAAGGTGGAAGATACCATAGGCTATGAATTTGTTGTGATTTAGAAAGAGGAAGAGAGAGGGGTACGGTTAGGCAAAGGCAGCTATTGTGGTAGACTTTTTTTGTTTGTTTTTTTGGATTCTGTGCCTTCGATTTTTGTCAGTTGCTTTCTCTTTGTTTATGGAAAAAAAGAAGGTGCAGGAAGCAGGAAGATGCATTTGACACTGCAGAATGTTCTTCATAGTGTATCCACAAACGTTTGTTCTAGGACTAAATTAGTTGTGAAGAGTGTACAGTTTAAGTATGAGGTGCTGAAAACCTCACAGTTTATTGGATTGAAGTACATCCATTCAAAGATGTACCTGTAAAAAAAAAAAAAACTATTTCAGTACATTGGACACAACAGGAATGTTCATATTTTACTCTAATCCGATTAGAGTATATTGTTAATTATGTCATTAAGACCAGTGTGTGTGCACTGTGCTCTTGTCCCGTCCCATCCGGTCCCATCCTGCTTTTGTGTTTTTGTGAGAGCACTCGCCACTCTGACCACAAGTACAGATAGGTGCTGCCATCTACTGACCACTGGACAGAGATCTTACACCGATCTTACACCTCAGATTCTCACTGATTAGTCCTGCATCATCGATTCTTCACTGACCTTCAGGAACCGGCGTTGGAGAGGATCTGAAGCCTATCCTATCCTATCCTGGGAATGCAATCTTTTAAACAGGGCGATATTTCAGCTGATTTCAGTACATCTTGCAGGTTACATACAGTGTAATACAATTACATAATTGACACTTTTATTCATGCATTTGACAACTTGACAACTGCCTCAACCACCACGGGCCAAATAATAATAATAATAATAATAATTATTATTATTATTATTATTATTATTATTTGCATCAACAGTGGAAATGGCCTTTTAAATACTGTATGGTACTGATTATGTTCAGGTACACAATCTGGTGACTGACCAAAGCCATGTGAATGTCATACACATTCACATTCCATACAAACTTAAATAATTCTTCTGATTGTGTAAAGCTGCTTTGCAACAATGACAATTGTTAAAAGTGCTATACAAATAAAATTGAATTTAATTTAATCTGCCAATTCTGGTATTGACTCAAATAAGACTGTTGAATTCTTCATTCTGATTCAGAAAGTCTGATTTGATTAATTAATTCATTCATTCATCTTCTATACCGCTTTATCCTTCTATTCAGGGTCACGGGGGCCTGGAGCCTATCCCAGGAGGCTTGGGGCACAAGGCAGGGTACACCCTGGACAGGGTGCCAATCCATCGCAGGGCACACACACATGCGCACATTCACACACTCATTGATTTGATTAATTTTCTATAAAATCCTTTTTTTTAAATTCCTTTTTAAAATTCCTCTACATAATCTAGACCTAAGCATTTGTTTTATTATAAGGAGGCCCTGTAAGGAGATGTTAATTGCGCATTTATGGAAAGAGTCTCCAGTGACAATGCATTGTAACAGTCAGTACATTTTCCACTTCAGACCATCCGTTATCTGTATGTATACCACTTATATCAAGAATGGTCTAAGAGGGGCCTGGAGCCTACATATATCCCAGGAAACTTTTACACCTTTGATATGGTGCCCACCCATTGCAGGACAGAAGCACCCACACATTCAAACACACCCAATTTTTGGAAATGCTAGTTAACCAAGACTGCATGTCACTAGATTGTGGGAGAAGACCAGAGTATTTGGAGGAAACCCACAATGCATGGGTAGAACATGTAAACGTCAAGCACACAGAGCTAAGCCACAATGCCACTTAGCCACGTACATTTCACATTTACACATTATTACATATTGTATTAAAAACAATTGTATTAATGCAATTGTTGCACACAATTCTTGGCAATTTGCTGTAGTATAACAAGAATAAAACACCTTCTTGTTGTTGATTATTTTCCTGTGAGATGACACACCTTCATGTTTTATTCATTACTTTTTGTCTCTCTAGACCTATTAGAAAAGATGTGTGGGGTGAGCTAAAACAATTATTTTTCCATTAGCTTTGTACTGGTCACACTTCTGATCTAATACATCAGAATGTAACCAGGCTAGTCCTTTGATAGCTGAATTTAACTGAATTTCCTCAGCCATGCATTAGATGCCTGTAAAACTGTTTGGAAAAGAGTGAAGGGAGAAGATGTGACAATCCTCCTGCTTTGTTAATGCTTCTTATAAAGTGGGCTTAAGTTTAAAATGCTCACTTATAACAAACACACAAACATTGGAACTACAAATCTGTGAATCTTCCAGTGTTTCAAAAGAAGCATTATTTTGCTGGTAATTCAACTTATTTCAAAGCATTGCTCGAAATAAATAAACCAGTAGTGCTTGTACGAGTGATGGATGACAATTTCCATTCGCTACCTTCACATCATCTTTTTTCACTGTTGTGTGTTTACATAATTCATACACTTGCTAAGAGAAACTGACTTGTTTGTGCATTTACATAAGCGTGTGACTCATTAGCCTGTATTAGCTCAGCTCAGTCGAAATAAAATCATTTCTTTATGAAAAAAATGACTCCATCAGGAAAAATAAACAGCGCCATCAGGAAGCCATATGTAGATCCAGTTTGATATGTATGTGAGTCATTGATGGGACACAGCAAATCTCGCGTTATTTCAATTGTGTCACAGTGTCATTTTGGTCATTTAAGTGGACTGAAATGAACTGCAATATCAACCTATACTCCGTGGCAAATTAAAGGAAAAACAATGGGGGCAGTGGTGGCACAGGCAGTTGAGGCTCTGGGTTGCTAATCGGCCGGTAGGGGGTTCAAGCCCAACGGTTTGCCACTGTTGGCTCCTTGGGCAAGACCCTTAACCCTATGCCCCATACAACTCAGCTACTGCATGCCCTGCTGGTCCCAAGTCTGATTAGAAAATGGGAGGGTTGTGATAGAAAGAGCATCTGGGGTGAAACGTGTGCCAGAGCTGGTGGATCAAATTATCCAATGATTTGTTGATCATTGATTTAATGAATAGTTGATAAAAATGAAATGAAAATAAAAAAGCTTTTTTTCTCATTTATATCAGCTTATTTGCTGTTAAACATCTTTAAAGACAAAATTGATTGTCTTTAAAAGGCAAAATTGATTCAGTGTGCATGTAAAAAAGATTAATTTTTTTTGTCTTTTTTTCTGCTTTCTCACTTGCCCGGGTTTAAACAAGACAATTAACTTTTTGCTTCTAATGTGGCCTAATAGAAGAAGACACCCTTCTCAACTTGTTGCTAAGCTCTGTTATAATCTGGGGGGTGGGGCTCTGGAGTAGCTTATTTGTATAAACACTGAAACAGTATGATTGAAAGAGGAGTAAAACAGAATTAATCTGAAGTTTATTAATGAAATGCATTTCAGCTAGAGCATTAATTCCCACACATGGAGGAGCCTAGACCTGTTTCAACTTGTTAAAGAAATTGGAAAATATGGGACCTTTAAAACTGAACTGTAAATAATATTTTGGGTTTGGGTTATTTTGGATGATTGTGAGACCAAGTGAAACAGCACCACCAATGGTTGTAAGAAGAATCAATGCAATTGTATGAAGAAGGCAGGCTGGGGCTGATTTATTTCTAGCCCAGACTGTAGATTCTTGCAGGCCATCAGTGACACTTGTGTCAAGGCTTCACACAGAAACAGTTTACTTTGTTTACAACATGTACTTTATCTGATAAAAACTAATACTTTTAGTTTATGCAGTATTAGCCTGGTACTGTAGCCTTATCATTCCCACTCAGCTCTGCAGTTGACTTAGTTACGAATACAGAATAAACATTTCACTTTTCCTGTCTCACTCTCCATATTTCTTCTCCTGGTGATAGGCTATTTCCTCTCATTGTATTTCTCCACCCTGTGTCCTTCTCTGTTCTACACTTATTTCGTCTCCGCTCCCCACCTGCTAATCATTTTCATCTCCACAGACCCTTGCCAGCACTGGGTGCACCGCTAACTCTCGAAACAAGGCTTAATGAAAGCAAAATAAACAACACTTTCTTGAAAGCAGCATTATTAAGGATTTCAAAAAGCCAGCCACAAGATTCATTAGGTGGAGGAAGTCTGCTCTGCCTGGACAGATGTGGGAGAATAGAATTTACATTCACTGACATTCAATATGATCTTCTGTAAAGGTATACGTTAGTTTATTTTAAAAGTACTGTACAGTACATATTGTGCTCTCTGGAAGAAATTCTAATTCAAAGTACTAAGAAATTGTTTACAGTAAGTTAGAATTACATAGACTTACACTCTTTTTTTGTAATTGTTTTTGTAACTTGAACTTAATCCTTTATAGTGAACTTGAAATAACTTGAAATTTTATTTTATTTTGTTTTAATTTGCAAAAAATCTTATTTGATTTCTATTTTTTTTATTATTATTATTGCTTAATTATTATTTTTTATTTAAAATTTTTAATTTTTATGTTGCAAATCAAGGTCAATGAAGTTACCATATATCCTTTATTTGGGGGAAATTTTTTTATTTCATTTTTATCTTTAAATAAATGTGCATTTAATGTCATTTATGTGTGATACATACACTTTTCAGAATAAAACTCAAACTTCACTGACCTTGATTTGTAACATAAAAATTACAACAATTAAACATAAAAAGAAATGAAAAAGGACTGGAAAAAATCTTGAAAGTTTGAATTTCCAATTACTTTAATGATAAATTCTATAAAGGTTTATAGAAGGCAGTAGATCAGTGAAATCCCACTGCAGATGGAGCCCACTGCAATCGTTCCAGTGAACATTCGGTAACTGGAGTGCCTGATCCTTGAAAACTGATTTGTAACTTGTCGCAAGTTTGACGAATAGACACATCTGTCCGTGTCCGTCTTCACAAACACCATTTGCACATTATAGGAACCTGACTGGGAGTTACTGCCATATCCCTTGTATAGTCATGTACTCCGGACCTCACTCCAAGCCATTTCCACATGGTTGGGGCCACAAAGGAATTCCTTGGTGGCCAGCATGTGAGACGTGATGTAGGCTGTCCGATCATGGCTCCGGCATACTGAGAAAACTTTCTACCTTAATGAATTAGACAGAAAAATTTGGGTAGTTTTTATTCTGATAACTGTGCCATAGTTACTTGAACATCCCTTGTATTAATTGCTGACAACTTTTACATAAGTGTACTTAACAAACATTATGACGGCAGATCAATCCCTGCTATCCATTATCACACAAATTAGGATGGGTTCCGTGTTGAGTCTGGTTCCTCTCTAGGTTTTTTCTTATTGCCATGTCAAGGAGTTCTTGCCACCATCGCTTGCGGTTTGGATCCATGCATATTTTTTCACATTTCATACTCATTTTAATCATTTTGATTTTGTGAGCTGCTTTGCAACACTGAACCTTATTGAAAGCGCTATATAAATAAAAGTGAATTGAATTAGAAAAGATTACTGAAGGAGCTGGTACCATAACCTGCCAGAGACCCAGGTTTGATCTTGAGCTCGGGTTACTTTGCTGATTTTTCTCCCTGCATCCTCCAGGTTATTTGGTTACTTCCCACTATCTAAAACATGCTCTGTGATGGACTGGTGTCCTACCCAGGGTGTAGTTCCTCCTCTGTCCATCTGTTAAACGGCCTGAATATGAATAACCAGTGTGTGATGGGATACTTTTGAGGTTAAGTGTTTATCCCTGCTCTAAAGTAACTGTAGCTTATACGTTGTAACTGAAGAAATAATGCTTTTTTAAAATACTTTATTCAATTTATATATATATATATATATATTTAACAGAACATTCCTTTCTTAAATATATGAATAATTTTCTCCGTAGATAAATAAATAAATAAATAAATGTAAGCGTTTAAATAGAGATGAACACACTGGAATGTCAGCTGAAACCCCCAGACACGTCAAGTCTAAGGAATGGATGTGATTATAGCGTATCTTCATCTTACTAATGGGGATACATAGCATGAATGGCAGGTTAAATTGTTTCTCATTTTCTTAATTTTAACAAGAGCCTGTGTGCTCAGGAAGCCTCCTTCTGCCGAGTGCCTAATGCGTGCGCTCAATCATCTTAAGTAATTACAGAGGCATAAATGTTCTCCCATAGCCTCGCTGCACAACGGCACTAATCACTCTCTGACCCGCTCACGATCCACACTTATTAAGTGTGTGAACTGCATAATGTCCGGCCGGCTGTGGCAGCTAAATAATTAATACCAACAAATTGTGCTGAACGCAGGAGCTATTTATCTGTGCTCTAATCGCTGGCATATTTAGCTTTAGCTTTCTACGCGCAGAGGAATGAAACGCAGACATGTGCAGGTGTGTGAGCGTGTGTGTGTCCTTAGCACACAATAATGTTGGTTGCACCTTTTGAATTTTTACACTGTTTTCTTGACATTCAAATAATAATAAAAACCTTTCACTAACATTTTATACACCACCAGAAATGTATATCATGCTCTAAAGAAACACGACTTACTGTTTTGTGTGTTAAAACTGACTAAAAGCCTGTTATGTTTGATAAACTGTGGTATGATGGAAAGTTTATTTTTATTTTTATTCATATTTCTCATCATTCTACACACTATGCTCTACAATGACAAAATAAAACCAGATGTTTGGAGTGTTTTGTCTGAAATATCCCGCTTACATAAATCAGAAACATCACTTAATACTCGGTTAAAGCACTTATGGCAGCAATGACAGACTCAACTGTTATTCATGTGACGGATGCTACATGCTTAACGCACCTTTCTTCTGGAAGTTCTGGCACAATCATTTTTGTCCCCTTGTCCCCAATAACTCAGTTTGGTTTGGCGACCAGATCTAGGAAGACTATTGGTTATTCCTGTGCTCTTGGGCACTATCAACTCTGCAGACTTTGTCGTGTATCGATAAGCCTCTTGACTTCATGGCTTTGTTTGACTATATAAATTAACCTGAATTGAGTTTTCAGTCTGACAGGCACCATTTACTGTGAGACCTTTTATAGACAGGTACATGTCTTTTTTAATCTACAAGACCATTAATAGGAGTACGATGTGCCAGAGCTCAGCGGCAAGTGTAATAAGAAAGGGTCTGAATACTCGTGTAAATTGGGTATTTTTTAATTAATTTAATTATTTTTTTTATTTATACAGTCCTGGCTCCTGTTTTTACTTTGTCATATTGTGTATAGGATGATGGATTTGAATTAATTTTATGATGAACTTGAGCGGCGGTGGTGTAGTGGTTAGCACTGTCGCCTTGCACCTCCAGGGTCTGGGTTCGATTCCCCGGCCAGGCTCGATTCCC
>JAOTQY010000020.1:10951799-10962285 GCA_026413445.1 Dolichallabes microphthalmus | reverse complement strand
TGGGATAGGCTCCAGGCCACCCGCGACCCTGAATAGAAGGATAAAGCGGTACAGAAAATGAATGAATGAATGAATGACACATTTTTTCATAGAAGTTAATGGTTCATTATTGTCCCTCTAGGTTTTAATAAGGCACTGGATAGTTCTTAATCTAATTTCAGTAATTTATAAATAACTTTTCAGCATTATTATGTGTGTGCCTCCATCTTGTTGAATAATGTAGCACTGAAAATCTCATAGCATTTGAAAGCGCCGAATGAATCAGGGCAGCCGTCATAATCTCGAACCGAGCATCTTATCATGACAGATGTAGATTAAAGTGTGTGTGTGTGTGTTGTGTGTGTGTGTGTGTGTGTACTGTATGTGTGGGCATGTCTGCTGGCCAGTTTCATGCCTTTCAACTCAGTGCTTATAACTGTGTGTGTGTGTGTCTGTGTGTGCCCGCCCTAGTTTTTATAGCCTCCCATGCAACTTCAACCATCATCACCCCCAAAAGCATGGTATAAGATGACCTCCTTATCCACAGACAGTGTCTTTCTTTCTCTGTCTGTACCATGCTCATATTCAGGCTCGCTTGTTCTTCTCTGCCATGTAGCATGTAAGAACAAGCAGTCTCTGTATCTGACTGATGTCAGTGTTTCATGGAGAAAGAGTCAAATACATGACCAGTATCAGAGTTTCTTCTGATACACACACATACACAAACAGTGACTGTATGATCTAATGCAGATGATGAATACTAGCAGTGCTGCTGTCAAAGCAAGTGGTCCGAGTCGAGATGGCATGAGTAAGATAGATCAGACACCTCTTTTGCTGCTGCTTGAGGTCAGATAACTTTGGTAACACTACCCACAAGCAAACCATATGTTGCATTTGAATTTAACAAAGGAAGAGGCAAGAAAAGAAAGATGGTGAGAAAAGCAAAGGTGAACACATCACATGTGGTGGAGCTAGAAGTAATAGAGAGCATCCTGCTTTTTTCTTTATCTTTAAACACATGGTAACATCAGACAAGGGTTGTACTGTAAACCAAAGATTTGTCATTTTGATGTAAGTTTTTTAATTAAAAAATACAGTATATAAAAAAAAGGAAATTGCCTGTGGTTGCCTAACTATTTTGTGCCAAAATAGACAGGAATTTAGAGCTGGTCATGATTATCTCTTTCCTGATTAGGGCTTCAATTCCCAGCTGTAGAGAAGAACCCTTGTAGCATGATGCTGCCACCATCATGCTTCACCCTGGGTGTTCATTGAATGGTCTTGTTTTTTGCACCAAGCATATTGTCTTTTACATTTATGCCCAAGAAGTTCTACTTTAGTCTGATTTTGGGTTATTTACGTAGGTGGGCATGGATGTCAGTTTCTTATGAAGAAAAATACAGACTACCCCATAGTCCAGGCATGTAGAATATGAAAGATTCTTGTTACATGCAGGGCGTAACCAATCCTTTCCCAATTTACTTAATGTTGCTGTACTGTAAGTCTATTAGCAGACTAACTTATACTTTCTACTCAGATACAATCATGAAGAAATTTCATACTTTTAACTTTAGTATATTTTATTTTGGGAAGGAAACTGATACAGAAGATGTAATATTACCAATTATACCCAACTGACATTTGCCTTCCCATGCTGATATGCCCGATCATGTACCATGTGTTTACAATCAGAAGAGATGGCCTACAGTACTTAGTGGTTGCACTTAATATTCATGAATATCACTTAGACTGCATAATTACAAACAGTTTTCCTTTTGAGGGCAATGACATCAGCCCTATGACATGAAAGTGTGTGAAGGGCCAGCGTGTGTCTATTGAACTAGAGTTTCATTTCAGCAATATACTACAAAGTGTGGTTCGCAGCACATACAACGTTGTAGTGAAGGTTATACTTAAAAAGAACAATTGGATTTAACATTTTGCGGGGTCCACTTAACAAGTTGTACATCTAGGAATGACCGAGGTAGCTCTGAGCCTACTTCTTTTATTCCCATGAACTTTCAGTGGGTGGAATGCCTGACCCTTGTAACTTATCACCAACAAACAGTACATCTGTACTTACAGTACAGTACAATCACTGATGAGCACCACTTACACATTACACCTGGGAGTTATTGCCACACTCTCCAAGCTGGTTTGCTCTACTGGTTTGGGCCATTAAAGGAGTTCCTGGGAGGCCAACGTTTCAGACACGAAGCATAGTGAAACACTGAGATAAGTGCTTTAGTGTAGCAAGGGATTACATTGTTATGTAGTTTTTACTCTCATTACTGTATTCTGTTATTCTGCACTATCAAATGTTCCAAGTTGACTTTCAACCAGTAGGAAGCGGTTGTTCCTTTACTTTTCACTTAAAGTTTATAAGACATAAAAGGAAGTGATGGAAAACTTCTAAGAAATAATTTTACCTCTAACTTTGCAAGAATATGCAAGTATATTATATTAGGATAATATGTATATAATGTATATGCTTATAATATTATATGTATTTGATTAGACCTAGATCATGAGCCAGATAGCACATACTGTAGCAGTGAGACTTACAGTACTGTAGATGTTGCTATGCAAATGATACAAGAACAAGAACATAGATTTGCGACTGTGTTTTATCATATTTAATGTTCATGGGAAAGGGTTTGCATTGGCAGCACTCTGCATTAATTCTGTTGGTAAGGAGGATGACGCAAATCCTCCCTGTCTCATTTTCTATCTTGGGGGGGGGTATGCTTCCTGCTCCTCCCATCCTCAGAGACAAGGCTTCCTCTTGGGATTTATGCTATGCTATTTCAAATATGCTGATCCTCTTGTGTTCTGGCTTCTATGTTTATGATTATATCACAAAGGTTAATGTATGGTACACTCTTATTTTTATGACCATTGACAGAGGTGAACTAGGGCTACCTAAATGTAAATGTCTTACTGCAGTCTGAGTCTGCATAAGTCTGAATGCGTACAGTAGAAAGAAAGGGTGTGGATCTCAATCAGCTCATCATCTTTGTACTGACACTTCTGCCTGCAAAGTTTTTAGTACAAAAAGAGTGACTAGGGGAACAGCAAGGCTGTAGTTTATACCCAATCAAATTGTGACTTCATTACACAGTACGACATATACTGTCATGTACACAGGTGTAATGTTCCATATACATAAAGCATGATTTCATAATACTGTTCGTTCTGAATACATTCTGACCTTCTTCTGCACTATCAAAACAATCAATCTTTTTTTTTCTTTCTTTCACTCTTAAAACCCAAAACCTGACTTAACTTGAGAAACTTAAGCCACATGATCAAGCTCAGAACAGGAAGTTCATTTAGACAGGTTAGATAGCGATAGTCAGTGTGATCACATCTCTTCTTGTAAGTATCAACCACAGGATGTGAAATGACACGAAGAAAGATGATTATGAAAGACAGAAGAAGAGCATGCTGATGAATATACTGTAAAAGCAGATTGTGATTGAGCTCAACACCCAAGGTATATAAATACAATGCACAATACAGTGCACAAAACGTACTTTTATCTTGGGTCATCAAAGTCTTAAATGACGTCTTAAATGTGCCACTTGTTATTTGTACTCATAAGCCAGTCTTAAAGTGCACAGTTTCAGAATGAAAGTGCAAAACCAACCAAACCAACTCAGCTAAAATAAGGTTAGAAATGGCGCACACTAAAGGAGAAAATGACTTTTTTGAGGTCATACGACTTCATTTAGGAATTCTCGAGCCAGTGTTTTATGTCACTATGCACCTTTGGCTGCACACTTTGTTATTTTTTGTGTGCTTGTTTTCAATGTTGCAATCATTTCTATTATATTTAGTCTTTAAAAAATACATAAAAGAGAATTGTAAAGTCTGTAAAAGGTTCAGACACAACAAAATGGGAGACTGTTAAGCCTCATAAGTTTTCCGTTTGCAAATGACACTTTATAACTCAAACAAAAGTTCACACGCATCCTAAAATGGTCAGTGTTTTTCACACTACATCTGGCAACGATTTCCTTGGAGATGAGCGTCTCTTCTTTGTTCTTTTTGTCGCTTCATATTTTTTCACCATCCAGTATATCTGCCTTTTTATCTGAAGGTTCGGTCAGTTACTGCTCAAGCCAGGACTCCTCATTTTTTTCAGCAGACATTTTCCTTGATAGCACTAGACTTTGGATGGTACTAATCAAAAAAGATATTCTATCCTATATCATGGTTGGGGCATTGGTGGCGCAGTGGTACTGTAGGTTCCTCATTTGCCATGTGGATTTGTATCCCAGCCTCTGGGATTGCAGAGCACGCTTAGTGCTGGTCCTAGTTTAAAATAAACATGGCAAGGTTGATTCAGGAAGGCGTTCCAGTATGAAACTTGTGCCAAACTCAAAATGTGCAGATCAAATGAGCTGAAAGTACTACAACATCCTACCTTATATCATGGGTTGATATTTTAACTCATTAATTTTCTGACTTGTCAACTATAAGACATATTTTAGGCCAAGTTTTTTTCAAGCTAGGGGTAACACCCACACGTAGGGCTACTGGATATATAAGTCAAAATGATCCGCAGTCTGGCTATAGAATTTATTTTAATTAACTTTTAAACACATAATTATTTCTTCACCAGAATCTCATTTGCCTTTGTCTACACTTTGCCCATCTGTCAACAAGCTTTCTATCCCCTCATAAAAAAATGGTTTAGGCTGAGCTGCGAGCCATGATTGCACCACTGTCTTCACTTCTTCATCAGAAGTGAATCTTTGTACTTGTGCTTTCAGGGGACCACACAGGTGAAAGTCTGATAGAGAAAGATCAGGACTCTAAGGAGGATGATTTAACACCTTAAAACAAAGTTTTTGCAGAGCATCGACAGTGTGGACTACATTGTCATCCACGATCACATGACCTTTTTTCTGAGAATTGTTCAGTACTGGCCTTTGAGAATCCCAGAAAACTATAAGTATGGTTGACTTTTGAACTTTTTCTCTGTCGGTGATGGAGGATGTTTCTAAACTCTGCCATTTACTCTCATGATCGTAGTGATGAATCCATGTCTCGCCACCAGTATTGATTCTCTTCAAGAAATGTTTATATTCCTTAGAGTATCAGTCCAAATTTTGCTTCTGTTTATGCTCTTGTTTCAGCACCAGGTACACCCTCAGACCACAAAACACAAGTCACTGCACATTGTGGGGCGTCTTTTTTTGCTTGCATTGCAGTTACAAATTAACTGATGGAACACGTTCACACCTACACATTAGTGCGGCCAAAAGAAGTTAGTATAATCGGAGTGTGAATACAACGACATCAAGTGACAGATTCTGTTATTTCTATAGCAGTGGTGGTTTTTACAGACCATACATCTTTCTTATCCAGGCTTTGGGACCGGCAGTGGCGGAGTGATTTCGTATGGTCATAGGGTAAAGGGCCTTGCCTAAGGGCCCAACATGGGCACCCTGGTGGTGGTGGGGCTTGAACCATCAACTCTTCGATCATTTCATTGACTCTGTACATGTACTTTGCACAATGACCATAAAGTCGAATCTAATCTAATCTAATCTAATCTAGCCATTCTCAATCGCCTGAACCACCACTGCCCCAAAGGAATATTATAGATATCTACCTAATTATAACTATTTTAAATCTTAGTGGTAGTTATACTGTATGTATAAAGTATTTTACATGTTGTAAATTTTTCTCTGTCCTGACATATTCTGCACTAGTGTAGGAATTGAGCAATAAAAGGACAAATTTCCCTACATTCCCTACAATCTTTAGTAGGCAGCGTGGTGTCTTAGTGGTTAGCATTGTTGCCGCTAACCACTCCATGTGGTGTAGTCTGATTGGCAGTATGTATGACTGGGTGAATGGATCATACAGGGTGTATCATGCCCTGTACCCCAAGTTCTCCAAGCTGCCCTGGAGCAATGCTATGATGCTCTTCCATGACTAGAAAAAGTTAACCCAGGTTTATATTAATGAACTCACTTTAATAGGTTAGCATTTCTGTAGTAACAGCTCCACATAATGTACTGTAAACTATGTTGCTATTTTATATATTTAATATATAACTGTACATTAGAAGTTTATTTAACTTTTGTGAAAGAAGTTTCCAGCTTTTTAAATATTAAAAAGTAAGTAAATATTAGTGGTAAAAAATTAACTCATGCATAAACATGTAGCACACACACACACACACACACACACACTTTATATTTAAACTTAACGCATTCAGCAGATGCTCTTATCCAGTACGACTTACACCAGTGGTTTATAACTTCATCAGAAAGATCCTTATTCTATTTTATTCTCTCTCTCTCTCCATCAGTGTAACTTATCCAGGATCCCATTTTGTGGTGCTCGGGCTTGTAATGATGTCACTTGTGTTAGTACACTCGCAACTAGAGAATATTTTGACAGTAGTTTCTGTGTGTGTGTGTGTGTGTGTGTGTGTGTGTGTGTGTGTGTGTGTGTGTGGTGTGTGTGGTGTGTGTGTGTATGTATGAATGACAGAGGGATGAATTGCTCCAGTGTTTGAATGCTGTGTAATCTCAGAGCGGGTCTTGGATCCTCACGTTCTCTCATGCCTCTTCACTCCTCTCGCATATCTATGTGTGTGTGTGTGTGTGTGTGTGTGTGTATTTCTGCAGAGGTTGGAATGATATGTATTGTATATTTTGTTCTATGTGGTTTTTTCTTCTGTCAACGATTGTCTATTTCCTGTGTCCCGTTTCACAGAGCGGCTTCTGTATTGTGTATGTGTGTGTGTGTGTGTGTGTATACGTCTGTGTCTCTGTGTATATCCTGGGGACTGCAAACTTGTAGATGCTAATCCCTGATACAGACTGGTGTGTGCGTGTGTGTGTGTGTGTGTGTGTGTATGACACTTTGCTCAGGACGGTGTGTGCCAGATTTAGGGATTAACACACTGATTCTGACACACTGCAGGGTTAAAGCTTGCCTCTGGTGATGATTATTAGAAAACAAGATGAGAACTTGAGAGAGGAAGGATAACACTCGGATTCACATTTACTAACAGAACAGAATGTTTGTTCTTATTCCACATGACTTTGACCTCATATACAGACCACACACACACACACACACACACACACACACACACACACACACACACACACACACACACACACCTACACTTCACCATGAGTACTCTGCTTTGTCTTCATGTTCGCTTTCACAATAGCTAAAGTGGCTTCACGGGCTGAAGTGGTCTGTTGTACTCAGGGTTGCCTGTTCCATCAAAAGCAAGCTTTTACAGTGATGAAGTGAAAAGCATCCGCTTAAACTCTGCTACTGTTTTGTTTTTTCTCCACTATTTCATTGCTTTAATTATTATTTTTTTCTTTTCTTATTCGCCATAATATTCAGTAATGCGTTAATAATAAAATACGACAGCTTCACGGTTAGCGCTGTTGCCTTGCAACTCCAGGGTGCAGGTTCGATTCCTACCTTGGATCTCTGTGCACAGATTTTGCATGTTCTCCCCGTGCTTGGTGGGTTTCCTCCAGCTCCTCAGATTTCCTCCCACAGTCCAAAGACATGCAGATTAGGCTAATTGGGCTAGGCGTTCCCAAATTGCCTGCAGTGTGGGCAAGTTGTATGAGTGTAAGGAAAATAATCAACGATGGTGCGAGCAAATGACATAATTTTGTATCAGTTTCTACTTACATTAAATGTTGTTAGAGGTCTGTATCAATGAATTCCTGTTATTATTTAGATGGCTTCCTGACCAGCTAATGAAACATTAAAATGACGCTCGTCATTACCGAAAAAGTCCAAGATGCTCTCCATCATGAATTCTTACATCTTTATATCTGACGTCTAACGTATTTTCTTTAACATACAAACAGATAAAAGGTCATACACAGTTACCTGCCCATTTCATTAGTTGCAGCTCCATTAATTCTTCAACAATGTGCTAAAACATTTCTTAGCCTGATTTTCACCCAGGGAACTGCCACTCACTGGATATTTTCTCTTTTTCAAAACATTCTCTGTAAACTTAGAAATACGTTGAGCTTCGAATATTTGTCACATGTCCCTTAGTGTAGAGTGAAAGTATTATTTTTATCATATATCCACGTTAGGAAGCTGGGGTCAGAACGCAGGGTCAGCCCAGGATACAGCACCTCTGGAGCAGATAGGGTTCAGAAACTCGCAGCCCATGGTGGTTGCAGGTAGATTTCGCTGTAGATCAGTGGTTTCGGATCAACAGTCCTCTACATACTGTACAAGCATTCGAGTTATGTTGAATAACTAATAAATCAATTACCTGATTCTGATGCTTGGTTTAAACTTTAGCAGATGGTCTTGACCATGCCTACATGCGAGCAGATGAACAGGTGTTGGCATTAAGTGTATATGATTTTTTAAATATACAGTATATATACAGTTTGTAGAGCGTCCATCATGGAATTCTCTAAATCAGCTGCTACTTTGGAAAAGAATTAAAAAAAGACCATGTTAATATAAATCTGTGTTTTGAATTATAGCCGAGATTGTTGTGAAAGTTGCTGTTAAAGAAAATTAATCACCCAACTGGCTTGTTACTGTAGTTTCCAGGAAAAACACACAGGATGGAAGGTCGAGATTCGTCACTCATGCTACTGTAATAACTTCCATTCAGTTACACAAACACAGTTTTTTTTAAAGATCCAGCCAATCAGAACCACAGTAAGCGTTGATGCTAGGATGTTACTCTGGTTTGTATATTTTTGCCTTGAATTTACAGTATTTTATTGCCTATTTTAGAAAGTTGATTCACTGTGACACGAGCCGTCCACCAGCAGACACTTTCATTTCCTCATGGTCATGTTCATGTTTACCAGCATTGCCCTTGTTTGGGTTTGTATCATATTCATTCTCGTGACATGTTTCCGTTTAGAAATGGTCTAGTTTGCAGCGTAGAACATCTCTCACACACGTACTTATCTCTTATCACGGTTCGGATAACCCTTTATGCGCCGCCTGCATTTGAGGCCCAGCCCTGGATGTGTATTTGTGTGTGTGTGGATCTGAGGAGTGTATTAATAGTCGTACAGTCTCATAGCGCTCTTTAAACAAATTCCTGCATTCTCTAAAGGCTTGCTGCATTCCTGAGTAGGAGGGCTCAAGACGCTGCTACTGCCATTCTTCCCCCTTGTGCAGCGGCTGTGCTGAATTTGTGATCAACAGACCTTACAAAACACACACACACTAATACATATTTTAACATACCCCCACACACCAAACATACTGATGTATACCCCCGACTGGTTGAGTTAGAATGTGATTTAAAAAAAACTCCATGCTGCCCCTGAATGAATTGGGTCGAATTGTGATGCTCCTTTTGGCCCGAATGAATTTTAATGTTCTTCCTGTCTGTCTTTCTCCACTTTGCACTCTTGGTGTCGGCTGTTCCAAGGTTAAACTGATAGTTCGGGGGAAATGTCTCACACCTGCAGTTTTGATGTCAAGGTCAAAGCAGAGTCTGATGACACACAGCGCTGTGTGATGAAAAGCAGGCCGGTGTGCGGAGAGACAGGCAGTGTAAATGTGTGTGTATGTGTGTGTGTGTGTGTGTGTGTGTGTGTGTGTGTGTGTGTGTGTGTACGTGCAGGGAAGATGGAGCTATGCCCAGTTATACCCAACATTCACACGGGTTGATAGTGGAATAGCTGTACGGACACACACTGATACTGTATTTTGTGTGTGTATCTGGGTCAGTGTGTGTTTGTATGTTTATTAATAATATGAAGAGGGACAGCAGCAATATACAGTTGATTTGCCATAATACGTTTGTCTGTACCGTTAAGGACTTACTACAGTTAATATATTTGAAATTGGGAAAAAAAGTTCAACAGAAAATAGACATCTTATACATTTCTCAGACGAGCTCATAAGGTGAAAGCTCGTATTGCGAAACGCATTTTCCCCTAGGAAATAATGTAAATGCAAATAAACTGTTCCAGCCACCCAAAAATATTACTATTACTATTATATTGCTATTAATATTACTATTATCCCTCAAACAAATCTGATCTGTGCCACATTAATCTGATTTAACTAACTTCAGGCTGGTAATGCACAGTACCAACACTTTTAAAAATCCTTTATAATTTATTTTTTATTGCTATAGAAGCCCCGAATTTATATCTGGGGTTTGAAGAACAGCTGAAACTGTAGCGTATAAAGTTCCATTAATTAAGCAAGAACAATCTGTTAATTACGCTTATTATGAATTAATTAATGAGCAATCTTGACATACCCAAGGAATTTCCACAGCTTTTTTCTTTCTGGTTTATATCCACTTCAAAGCTAATGCAGACACAGCCTCAGACAATATTAAAAGAGTACTGGACAGATTTGAAACTACCGTATTTTTCGGACCATAAGACGCACTTTATTCCCCCCAGAATTGGGGGCGAAACATGGTCCGAATATAGCCTAAACATGTGCTGTAAAAAAAAATTTTCAACTTGCCCGGCTCACTGGAGTCAGGCGCTGC
>JAOTQY010000020.1:10891535-10905725 GCA_026413445.1 Dolichallabes microphthalmus | reverse complement strand
TCCCCAGTATTGTTGTAGAATGTAGAAAATAAATCACTAAACAAAAACAAAGAAATTTGCAAGTGTTCTAAAACTTTTGAACGGTAGTGTACACACTAGTACTTTTACTAAAGTGTTGTCAGTGTGATTTCTTACTATATTACCTCCATAAACAGAGTTTCTTTAGACTGATAGTATTCGCTCTATTTCACTTGTCACCTTGTGGACCAGTATCACATAAATGTCAATGTACAGTACTAGATTGTAGAGTGTAGCTGCATGAACAAGGACTGATTTAGACAAATATTACTTGACCAGCACAATCCATTGTAAACCATCTTTGACCACCATAAAATGTTTTTTCATGAATTACAGTACTCTTCACGAAACAGTGGCTTGTTTCTTCATAAAAGAAATGACACAAAAGACAAGTCAGACTTTAAGTCAGCTAAGGTGTTACTTTCACATTGGCTCAGTCTTATATCCAAATGTTGAACAGAAATTTTGACCACATATACCTGCAAACTTCATGCTTTGAGCGCCCATTTTTCCATCGTCCGCTGTGATTAAATTAGACATGTGACTGTTGGTCTAACCTGTGTTCCTCTGCAATTACTTTTCAGGCCTGCCAGTACTACAATTCCCAACTGCATGTGGTCGAGTACGCATATCAGGAGTATGCAGGGGACTACCGCACGCTGCCCAGGTACCTGCCATTTTATTGATCTTTAGTTCAAATCTTAACAATGCTGCTGGCACCCACAAACAGATAAATCATACTCATGTGGGATGACATGAAGTGTTTGACAGCAAAATGAGATTTTCTGACTTTCACCCATTTTGACAAATTATTGTTTGCAGGCAAAATAGTTGTCAGTGATAATTTTGTTGTTATTGTTGAAAATCGCTCTTTTAGAAGATTAGAATTACTGCTAGCATGAGAGCGAGAGAGCGGAAAGACAATGCTAAGGAGACCCACAATCACTCTTTGTACAAGAGAGAAGCTGTTGCAATTTGGTACGCCGGGTTACTGTATGACCTACTATGCTTTGTCCTTCAGCTGATATTTCTGAACTCACAACCTTGCGGGACCAGAGACATACAGTACTGTGCATGAGGTCTTGAGCCACCCCCCATTTCTTTATAATAAAGGAAGTTAAATTATGTAGATCAAATTAAAGAAATGAGAGCAAATTCTTTACTACAACAGGCTGCAAAGTGCCTAAAGATACAATTTCAAAATTGGTAGTTTATGTAACGACCCCATTTCCCCTCTCGTCTGTTCCAACCACTCAGCATTCAGCATCAGCAGTATACTAATCATGTCATAATCATTTTAGGCTTGAATGATTCATGAAACTGGACAGGTACAGGGACTCGATTGAAAATGAGATCCAAAAAAAAGTCCTTTAGGAAGCCTGGAGAACTATTTCTCAAATATATTTTTCCAAAAAAAGTGAAACTGAAATGGTTGGGGAATAGAGGTGATCTTTTGATATATACTGTATAATACATTATTAAAACTGAAACTCAACCAACACCACCATTAATAATTAATTGCATATTCACACAATTGTAGACTGATTTGTCCATTGGGACCAGGCAGAGACAGGTTATAGTGTTTTGCAAAATCATCAAATAGCCTTTGTGCTATTTAACACCCTTAAGACAAAATATTTTCTAACAGCTTGCAATTCTTCTTGCTTCCTTTGATTCCCCCCCACCCCACCAAACTGACAAAATGCAGTTATCTCATTTTGTTGTCAAACTGTTCGTTCTGTCAGTGGTGGCTCTTTGGGTTACTGATTACAAAGTTGCTGCTCAAGACCATTACCATGTTTCCACTTGAGCAACAAAAATAACCGTCTCTGCTGTAGGAGCACCATATCATATCTGTCACCTTGGTATCTTCCTAATGCATAAATGAAGCAGTTTCACTAGTGCTCTCGGACATTTGGAGCCCATTCTAGATGGATAAAATACTAATGGTTAATGGTAACTCTGAGACCAATGCTTAGTTATGCTAGGTTGCTGGGTTTGAGAATATTTTGATTTTGTGTTTAGAAGCCTGTGTGTGCACAGTAAGTGTGTGTGCACATGTGTACGGTAGGCACTGAATTGTCAGCCAAGGTGTCTCCAGCTCCTTGGACACAAACAAAGCAGGCTGAGTGTTAAGAGCATTCAGGCAGGCACAGTGAAGGACACCTGAATGTGGGGTCCCGTCAGAGTGAGCGACATTGCAGGGAGAGAACGCTGTTAAAACTTCACTACCAAATGATATAAAAGATGCAGTAGCACACAGGGTATAAATTCAGTGGGTTAGCTTACATAAGTAGACTTTTATTTTTAAATAAAATAAAAAAAATGCATGATGCTTGTACATTGGTGGCATTGGTTATTACCAACCAACAGTAATCGTTCTAACCATTTGTATGTTTCCATATAAAGGCATTGATATTTCAAGCAGTGTTACAGTACTTTCATAACTGTGGCCATAACAGTATAAGATTAGACTCATATATTATATACCGCAGTACTGTTGATTTATTTTAAGACATGGAGGTCGGCTCTTTTGAAACTTGCAAGGACAGTATCGTCAGATACATTTGCAAAACCCTTCAAGCACCATGATGAAACTGGCTCTCATGAAGACCTTACCAGGAAAGGTAGACCATAAGTTACCCCTGCTGCAGAGGAGAAGTTCATTTATAGTTACCTGCCTCAGAAATCAGCAATTAACAAACAGCAGCTCAGATTAGAGCCATTATGAAGGGATTTACAGAGCATAGTAGCAGACACTTTGATCTCAACATCAAAGGAGATTTTGGAGGCATCAGTGGGGAAAATCAGGATCAGGATACACTATGGGATTGGAAGGTGTGTTCAAACTTTTGGATGGTACTGTATAAGAAAAATAATAATATAAAAGATAAAAGAAGCAAATCACTTGACAATATTCCTCCTATAGAAAAATAGCCAGCTTCATGGGGCATAACAGTATCTCTCCTTTGTATCAGGCTGAATCACACTTATTATTTTCCCATAACAGCACACTCTGTCATATTTAATTCCTTACATGATTCTTCATGCAACGATTCTATTACAGCTAAGCACTAATTGAGTTTTCTAGAAAAGAATGAATGCAAAAAATAGTACATGAAGAACCAATGGGTTTCTTATGCAAGTGTCATGAAAGATCACAAACATCTGGGAAACACAAACATCTGCCTGTTGAAAAGTGATCAGATGCTGCAACATCTGGTCATCAGGGGTCCTATCGTGCTATCTTTTCAATGATTGATAGGGTGTTATATACTGTATATAGCGATCAGCCATAACGATAACATCACCGGCAAGTGAATTGAATAACGATTCAATTGATTATCAACTGTATACCAGGATCATGGGCATCCGGGGCTCATATGGATGAGCCTCGGATGCCCATGACCTATGCCCTGGCCTATGACTGAAGGCCAGCCGTCTGGTCCAATCCCACAGAAAAGCAGTAAAAAAAAGTCTGGTAAATCTGGTTATGATAGAAAGATATCAGGACACACAGTACATCATAGCTTGCTGTGTATAGGGCTAAGTTCAAGGTTATTAATCTGGCCTCGTAAGATCCGAGTCTGATCCATGGAGGCTCCACACTGCTGCTAACATCCTTATGCCAGATACCACAGGACACCTTTCAGAGCTCGTGTGGAGGTGTTCCTCCTATTGTCATGTTTTTAATATTATGGCTGATCGGCTGATTGTTATATTTGTTATGCATGTAAACGATGCAGGCTAGGCCCTATATACAGTATCTCACAACAGTACGATCATTAAACACGCAAATAAACATAGTCGAGGTCCAGGATGACATGCTGAATCTCTCTGATTCCCTACACGTTCTTAAAACACATGGAAAATAACAGACTGGTATATAATAGAAAATAAATGCAGGGACTATATAACGGCTATATAATGAGTAATAGGAAATAATCTTGCTGTTCTGTGCTCTCTTAATGGCGGCCCAACGCAGAGCTTGCAAATTGGACCAGTCAAATCAGGTTACACGCTGTCCATTTATCGGCTCTCCAGCCATCAGGGGATAGAGGAATGGAAAGAAATAGAGAAGAGAGGAAAAATTAGATCAAGAACAGGATTCAGAATGGTCAGCTTCATCATAGAGGATGGGTTTGAGGGGTAAGATGTGGAGTGGTGGAAATGGTGCTCGGCTGCTAATGTAATGGACGTCTTCATCTCATCCTCTCCGTGTCCTGATGCCTCGTCCTCCGAAGCATTATCTCTAAAAGACTAACAATGACGAACTGCAGTACACTTTCTCCTTCTGTGCTGTTCAATTTTTTCTGTGGTGGGTGTTCTTTTCTAATTATTATCCTTTCGTGTGCTCGCTCTCTCTCTCTGTCTCTCTCTCTCTATCTCTTTCTCTTGTCTCTCTATACAACAGGAAATTGTATAAGGCTCAGAAATTGCCCACCCACTCGTTCGAGATCGACCATGAAGACGTAGATAAAGATGAGGTCAGTCAGAGTGTTGCACCTTCAGAGTGTATTCATGACAGATACTTTCAGTATCATACGTCTTCGCCTTCTTCTGTCTCAGCTCAAAGCAGATAACAGATCTCATGTTTTCCTGTGCACCGAGTGCACCGGATCATTTGAAGCACTATCTGTCTCTTTATCGCAGGACACGACGTCGTTGTCGTCGTCCAAAGGTGGAGGAGGGGGAGGTGGAGGAAGTGGAGGTGGAGGAACAGGTGTCTTCAAGTCTGGCTGGCTTTACAAGGGGAACTTCAACAGCACAGTCAACAACAGCATCACTGTTCGGGTAAGAGCATGAGCCAGACACTTGGTTCGGCGAGATCTCTCAGCTGGACTAACTAATCACCTAATCAGGAAATTTAATCAAGCTCAGAGGGTGTCTCCGTGTGGTTCTCTCACATCAGCACTCTTGTCTGTATAATCATATTCAGCTGGATATGAAAGGCACAGATTGGCCTAAGATATAATGATCCTAATTATATCACGGCGCTCTTAAATTCTATAATATAATCTGATTGGGGAGAAGGTGTTAGTAATCAATTCATTTCCTACAACAGCATCTCTATAGTAACCACTCATTTGCATAATTGCCTGGCAGACATAATAATAAACAGATATTAAAACTGATTATCGTCCTTGATATGATGAACGTTTCTGCAAGGAGACATTTAATATGATTTGTGGAAGGCGTCTCTAGTGTCGGATGTATGTAAAAATAAATAAATAAATAAAGTGTGACATGTCCGTGCTTGTGCCGTGTCCTGGACTGGCACCTCGTCCAGGGCGTATCCCACCATGTGCCATAAGCGTGCTATAGTAGGATAGGTTCCAGGCCCACCGCGACTACATACAGGATACACGTGATAATGTGTGAACTAAGGCTATAAGTGCCACCGATTAATATGTAAATTTTGGAAAAGCAACATTATGACATAAACATTAGGACATGGTTTTGATTAAGTTTACCGTACGTATAAAATAAACAGGAACCTCCACATTACTCAGGTCATTGTACTAATGCAGTTGAACTTTTTTTGCTGCATTAAAACAACATTTGTTTTTCCATTATGTCAGCAAGCTCATTGTTAAACCATCATCTTCCATTTCAGCTTTCCAGCTAATGTGATCTGGTACATGTTTGGTTTGCTAGAAATGCATTGCATTGAGTGTGGCTTTGTGTCTGAGTTGTTATTGATGTTTGAGAAAAGTTGAAGAGTGCACAAACTGAGCTTATAAAACTGCTCCTGATGTACAGTATAGTCAATGCAATTTTATATGAGTAGTCTCAATGCATTTTTAAAATGCACGAATTTCATTCCTGGCATGGAATACGCGTACCACACAGCTAAACTAACTTTTGGTCTACCATTGTTTCTCTATTCTCAGATTATTTCAACATTTCAAGTTTGCTATAGAATTAAGTCACTTTGTAGGAGTCACATAAAGCTTAAACCCGTTCTTCCTGCTTTAGAGTTAACACATTTTATGGGACATGCATGCTTGTGTAGTGAGTTGGTGTATTTACATGCTTGTTTCTAGATGTGAATCTCACACTATGCGCGTACCTCACACTTATTTTAAACTACCTTGTGAAGTAAGTTGCTTCAAAGAAACGCTTGTTGTACTGTATCATTTCTAGTGTTTTTTGGACAAAGGAACATTGATGAAGCAATGTCCTAAGGCCTCACAGTCGTGATGATATCCAGCACAACAGCATGATCTTGAGTCTGATATTGCATTTATGCAAAAGTTCCAAAAACCCCATTTATTACTAGCAGATTATGATTTGTTTCTTTATTTAACTAGATATTTTTGCACCGCCAGTGGGCGCCAGTCAATTAGCAACCAGTAAACAAGTGTAAAAGTAGTTAAAAAATTTTTACTGGTACTGTGTAGCCAAAAGGTGAGGGGAATAAACCATGGAGGTGATGAGCAGTCCAGTAAATATTATAGGTTCCTCTTTATATTTCCACTTATTCCACATTAGAATATCAGCTATGTTACCTTCCAGGTTCTGGGGTTAAATCCCAAAATGAATTCAATGGAAAGCTAGTTTATTAGAGTGTACAATTACTTGTTCCACACTACTCTTGATTAGGGGTTGCAGTCGGATTTGGATTTGGGATTCAGTCCTGTGTTAGAAGCTAGTTATCTTTGTAGCTCAGCTAAGGCATAAATAAAACAATGCAATGGAAATACAGGACAACTTCAAAGTAATTGTTAAGTAGACAACTTCTTGTTTATGATGAGATAACATTATGAGATGTGTTTTTTGGATGAAATTGCTTTTGGTAACTGGGTTTGAATGTTGGTAGGTGCTCTCTCCTCAGTATGGCGAACCGTACCAACCTACCTGTACTTTCACCTATGTTGGTGACCGATAGTGAGTGTAATTAATGATTATTAGAACACCTGAGCAGCTTAACTGATCATGTTAGGTGGAATTATAGTCGATATAATTAAGATTATAATTAAGAATTGTATATTCGAATTAGAATCAGACAACACATACCGTTTTTACAGAGTGAAAGAACATTATTGAACAGACAACAAGTGAAATCTGTTTTACTTCAGATATTCAAAAAGACCACAGTGTGTTGAAATGCAGAAATAGATGAAATAGAAATAGTGATGAAATATCTCGCGAACGAAAGAGTAAACCTGAATGACGTTTACGAAAGACTTCAAAGACAGTACGATGATGAGACTCCTAGCCACAGTAAGACATTTTAGTGGTCCAAACATTTTAAAAGAAGTCCATCCATCTGTGAACGACGATCCTGGCTGAGGTGGCTCGGAGTCCATTCAGTAAACATTCATGAAGAGGAACGCTGGATCCTTGAAAATCGATGGATACTTTGTCACCAACTTGTAGAAGTGATGCATTTGCCTGTAGGAACTGTCCACACAACCATGTACAAACACCACTTGCACATTACAGGAACTTGGCTGGGAGAGATTGCTACATCCACTTTCTCTAAATGATTTGGGCCAGTAAAGAAGTCACTTGGAGGCCGGCGTTTCAGACATGGATCATGGCTCTGGTGTACTGAGAAAACTTTCTACCTTGATTGTACCCAAGTACTATTGAAACGCTGGGATAAGTGCATTAGTGTTGCAGGGGATTATACAGAGAAATAAAGGGATTTTCTTTTTTACTCTCATAACTGTTTTCTGTTATTCGACACTATCAAAAGTCCCGGCTTGACGTGAACGCCCCTTGTTTATACCTGGCCAGTTTCTATTGACATCAGCTGAATTATTTTTGATAGCAGAAATTATTTGCTTGATAAAATGTACTTGATGAAGCAAACACAGACTAAACAATATATTATGTTTTTGTAAAAAAGCAATATATGTTACAGTATGTTACCTTTTTTGTCGTGGGACTAATTAATGAAAAAGTTTAAAAGTTTAAGGAAGTTAACATGAGGAATTGTGGAAGTGCATTAACCACAGTTTGGCCCACATACCCTGTCCTGCAGAGCAAACTAACTAACAAGTTGAGTTCAATATATTACATATTTTTCAATCTCCCAAGAAAACACAGTATGAACCTGTTGTATTTGTGAGAAGTCTGAGGTTCCAAACTATTAGTTTCAATTTACTCCCACCAAAATCACTGACCAGAACTACTGTAGAACTAAAAACATGTCTGCCCTTAGATAACCTTTGGGTTTAAGCAGTCAGTCTAGAGACTGTAACATAAAGGTCTTTTGTTTTACAGCAGCACTTTCTGAGTGGTTTATAAATGCATGTGGTTTGTTGTTTATGCTTATGCCTATACTTTTGTCTTTGTAGTCGTTCAAGAGGAGATATTTCCAACTGACACAACTAACTGACAACTCTTACATTATGAACTTCTACAAAGATGAGAAAATCTCAAAGGAGCCTAAAGGTTGCATATTTCTGGACTCGTGCACAGGGGTAGTTCAGGTAAGTACCGAATACAGTATGTATTAGCAACACAACACAACAAATTAGGTCTTAATACTAAAACTGTAAAAATATTAAGTAAGCTTTTGGTAAGCCAGAAGGTGGTCAGTTAAGCTTACAGTACATAGACATTTAATGTCCTTGACAAGATCCTTGCAATTGATCATTGTTTGTCCTTTTACAGAACAACCGGTTGAGGAAGCACGCCTTTGAGCTGAAGATGAATGAGGTGACATATTTCGTGCTTGCAGCAGAGAGCGAGCAGGACATGGAGGACTGGATCAACACGTTAAATCGTATCCTCCAGATCAGCCCACCTGAGAGTTCGGCACAGGACCGTAAAAGCCTGGATCTGACAGACAGCAAACAGGGTGAGTGTAAAACTTGTAGCACCGAATGCATATCCATTTAAAAGATCAGATCTTATATTATGTCATGTTGTGAAATAGGGTGCATTATTAGCACCTCCATGTTGATTTGCCAGAAGGTGTTCGTTTTTTTAACACTGACTATAAAGCTAAAGTAAGTCAAATCATGGATTGATAGTTATACACTAATTTTAGTACTTTATTGTTCATATAGATTTACAGTACATGGCATAAGCTCAAAATACTGTGGTGTAAGCCCAATAAAAATGACAAGGTGCAGTATGTTTGGGCAAGAAAGGGAAAAGCTGAGCCTGAGCAGCACAGAAGGGCATTTTACAACAGCTATTACATTAGTGATAACAGGAAAGAGGATAACACTGATGTTCCACAACATGACAGGAGGAAATGTCTGGTGTAGATTTACAGTTGTGGTCCATAGTTTACATACACTCACTATAACCATGCATACAATGGCAACATTGTGCTTTTAATAATTTGTTTAAACTGGTGTTTTGCTGGCACAGAATGGTTATACAGCATACAGCTTTAATCGAAGAAAATCAAAAGAACCCAAGGTTTACTTTAATTGGGGTTTTCTGATCAACACAGGCTCAAAATGTATACACGCACAAATGTCTTTTAGTTTCCAAGCCAGAGGATACTAGATGTCCTGTTAATGATTATGATAGACTAGAAACTGTTATCTTCTCTGTGTTATACAGTATATAAAAAAGGGTTTGTTTGACAAGCACTCATTGATTGCCCAGATAAAGTCCAGGGAGCTCAGTAAAGATATACTGTACTCTACAACAGGATGGCAGATTAACACAAGTCAGGAATATCTACTGGAGCCATTTCTCAGATCCCAAGATGTACTGTATATAAGTTCAAGTTGGGAAGTATAACCAGGATCTGAAAGAAGACTCACACGGCTACTCTTAGCTGAGAGGAACCCAGGAGCCATCAATGCACTGGCCAGTGGATGAGAAGCCGCTGGAACCCCAGTGTGATTATATATCTTTATGGACTGAAAGGGTGCTGTCCAAAAAAGAAGCCCCTGCTCCAAAATCCTGACTACATGAATAAAGAAAAAGTCTCCTGGCTGAAAGTTTTTATTTATCAGTGGGATGTTTGGGCCAGTAAAGTTGATATATTCAAACCAAAGAACACTGTACCAGCTGTTAAGCATGATGGTGGTGGAAGTAGTAGCATCATCAAGCTTTGGGGCTGTTTTGCCGCCAGTGGACCTGGTGCATTTCACAAACTGGATGGCAAATTGAAGAAGATGGACTATCTCAGTATTCTTTATCATAACCTTAAATTAGCAGAAAGACCTTTGAGACATGGAAAAAAATTAAGTGTTCTGACACAATGGTTCTGTTTGGGCACTGGCTGGGAATCGAACCTAGGCCTTCCACATGGCAGGCGAAACATCTACTGTTCTGTACCACTAAGCCACCCGTTTCCCTGATAGTGTTTAATTATATTTGTTGGTTTCCTTGTGACCATAGGGTTGTGACTATATACTGTATTACAGTAGATATGGTTTTATCCATTCCACAACCAGTTTTGATGTTTCTTTGAGGTCACTATCCTCTGGTTCTCAACTGTACTCCTGGAGAACCACTGCCCTGAACATTTTAGTGCTTTCTCAACTCTCAGCAAACCTGATCTAACTGATCAACTAATTAATAGGAAGTGGGTATAGTAGAGTAACAATCTTGGGGTTTCCTTCTGTTTAAAATGTTGCTGTGAACATTGATGACATTCATGTGTGTGATGAATGAATTTAGACCTCTGTAACTGTAACTGAAAGCAGTTGAAAGCAAAAATTGCCTATTTTCCTGTTTCTTTGAGTTCTTTCTTCAGGCAAAAAGAAAGTGAAAAATATCAACGAGCAGACTCTGGTCTAAAGATTAGTTGATTCACCCTGTGCTCTGGAGCAGAATGACTCTTTTAGCCTCGTATTGTCTCTGCTCCGTCTACGCAGTCCAGTTCCCAGCACTGAATGGACACCTACAGTCTAGCTGGACACAAATAAACACTGCAGGTGGTGATTGTAGACTTGTAGGTGTTCATTCAGCACAGTGGTCCTGCATACTCGGTCTTGCCATAGACAAGCAAGCCTTTTAACTTGTAACATCCTTTTGTGTAGAGGCTTTGATGCGTATAAAAGTTAGACCCGTTCACAGACCAGGCTTAAAATAGTTTGTAGATCTGAAAATGAAAGGTAGATCGTTTTTCTGTGTGGTAAAGAGGTATAGCAGGTTTACAGGAAATCTTTACAGAAGACTTACTCAGACAATAATATGAACAATTACTGTATGTATACTTTTTCAGATGTTTTTGATCTGTCCTTGAATAACGGTTGTCTTGCTGAAAACGAGGAAACAACAGAAAACGGTATCAATCCTGAATTAGCTAAGGTAAGGTTTTTCTATCTGAAATAAGAATTCTTCATTTTGAATACATTTAACATCACTGCATTAAAGGAACATTTGTTATTGTTCTCTCAGTACATCACTGAAACTGATGAGGTGGTCAGAGCAGCCAGAAGAGAAGAGAGACTGAATTTGTTCTCCCTGGACCCTGACACTCCTGTAGGTCTCCCATCATACACGTACAATATATAGTACCTCTAGTTACAGTAATTTAGCGACTCTGTCTATGGTGGCTGTAAAAAAAAAATCTGCTTTTAGCTTTTATGAGTAGTGTAATATTCAATGTTATTCTGTACAGTGGTACCTCTGCATACGAACACCCCCGCCTCACGAATTTTTGACCTACTGTAAGAACTGGAATTTTGCAAGAAAAAGGAAGTTTTTGGTATATAAGCAAACGAGCCGAACCGAATGCCGGCTAAGTTGCACCTACGTCCAGGAGCCGTTCAAAACGTAAAAAAACATTGTGTGTGTTTTTTTGCATTTTGTTCAAGGTTTATACTCCTATCTCACCTAAGCGGTTTCACACGATGTCTGTATGTACAGTTCATCAAGATTCACAGCAAGTTTTGGCACTGTGATTACGTTTCCATCTTTCTTCGTGAAATTTTTTTTGCCGGTCACTCACGGCGGCTCACGGTGCCTAACACCCCATCTCGCCGTATAATACCCCTATCTCATGTAGGGAGAGATGCTGTGTTAGGCACCGTGAGCTGCCGCGATTGTTCCGCTGACGTTCCGCGATCTGCAAGGTCCACAAGCTTCCACAAGGGCCGCCAAAAAAATGAAACATGTTTAATTTTTTGCGCGGAAAGATGAAGAAACATACTCACAGCACCAAAACTCGCTGCTAAGAAAAACTTCTTTCTTAGCAAGAAGAAACGTACTCACAGCGCCAAAACTCGCGGTGAATCATGATAAACCATACTTTATGGCCACCGCGCGAAACCACGTAGGTGAGATATTAGATATTAGTGAAGAAATAGCACCATGAATCACAAGAATGTTAGCAAGAAGAAAAGAGAGCCACTTTTATTTTAGTTTTGCTTTTAAAGCAGCCAAGAGGAATCATAAACAATCATACGATCATAATCGGACAGTATATAGTGGTGTAATCGTCCATTATAAACACTCGTGGAATGCCTCTTATCCAATCAGAATGCTCGGTTAGAACTAACTGTTGTATAATTACCCAAGAGTAGTGATGGGAAGTTTGGATCATTTTAGTGACTCGGTTCTTTGAACCTCGTTCATCAAAATATACAAATCATTTTTTTAAGTCATTAAAGTAATTTTGTTCTTTTGATCCGAAATAAAATAAAATGTTGCATTTTCAATAAACACCCCCCCAACACGTTTACATAAATTTTGGCTATAATTCCAGTAATGAAAATATTACAATGCAGCTAAAGACATATTATGATAAACAGAATGAGCAGCTCACCTCTCATATCTTCTGGTCCGAGTCGTTCTGCAGCGCTTAGTGTCTCTGGGAGTCACGTGACAAAAGAACTAAGGACTTGGACTAGGAGACTCATGAGTTGAACCGCTCAATTCTGTTTCCTTTTGGCCACCACTGTAAAAAGTGTCCCAATAAAAAATGCCAATACAATTGTTATACATTTTTTTATTATGTTAAGCTCTGAACACTACCTGCTATAAAAGTCTGTGGTGTGTTTTGTAGGTTTTGCGGAGTCCACGTGTGGATTGTGGGGAGCCGCCGCCTATCCGACCTTTCGAGGAGAAGCTGGGAAAGAGATTAATGATTTACTGCCGCTCTCTCAACCTCACACTGCAGGGCTGTGTGAACGAGGTTGAGACGGAACCTGTGACTAACGTAAGATCACACACACACAAATGCACATAAGCAGAGAACGTGTACATGACTGATGAAGGGAAATATAGTTAAATTTTCAAAGGCACATTCTCATCTTGGGGGTTGAAGTTGGTGTTTCATTTATTTTTACATTTTTAAACAATTTATGCGTCTTAATGACTCCATGATCAAGTGCATGCTTTTCCTGGGCTATGTGCACTATGTTGATCCCCTTTGTGATTTAGCCTGAGTGAGATTTGGATTACTGTACGAATGCCTAAAAAGCCAAACAATATACTGTATCTCCAAAGCATTTCAGTGATAAAGCATTCACTTTATGCTGGTCACGGAAACAGTGGTTCTGGAGCCTGTGCAACAGATCGGATGCCAGGCCATCGCAGGCCACCATGCACTCATGTTCACACAATGTTTAAGAGCTAGAGACAGTTGGTGGAACCTGGAGAACCAGGAGCAAACCCACAAAGCATCAGCAGAGAAAATAAGGCCTCCATTAATTTATTCATTAATTAGTATTTGCTCTTGATTACTTAATGTAATCACATATTGCATGCACTTATCAATTTGTGACTTTGGTCCAGTGGTGTATTCATTGTTTCTCCCAGTATATCTCTATCTACTGTCCTTGTTATCTCTCTTTAGATCGAGCCTTTCTTTGTTACTGTGGCATTGCTGGACATGCGAGAGAACAGAAAGGTTTCGGCTGACTTTCACGTGGACCTCAATCATGAGATCGTACGCAAAATGCTCAGCGGCTCGGGAAGCCCCGGATCTCAGGATACACCTGGAGTTAACGGCGAAGTGCAGGAGAATGGTCTGAAGTCCCCGACAGAGAAGAGAAGTGGTGACTGCCAGCTCAGTCAGGAACTGGAGGACTGGTTATGCTTCCCTAAACAGGTATCAGAGTCATTTAGGTGTAAGGGTTTGACTAAATACAACACACACACACACACACAGGAAATGCTTTGGAGGTTTATCTTAACATCTGAGCCATTTTGATCTGTGCGGGTGTTTGCGTGCGCATGTCTGTGTGTGTGTGTGTGTGTGTGTGTGTGTGTGTGTGTGTGTGTGTGTGTGTGTGTGTG
>JAOTQY010000020.1:10881377-10891435 GCA_026413445.1 Dolichallabes microphthalmus | reverse complement strand
GTGTTTGCGTGCGCATGTCTGTGTGTGTGTGTGTGTGTGTGTGTGTGTGTGTGTGTGTGTGTGTGTGTGTGTGTGTGGATTCAGGCTATCTTCTCCATCACAAATCCTCACACGGATATCGTCATGGTGGCCCGAATAGAGAAAGTGCTCATGGGTAATATTACAAGTGGGACAGAGCCCTACATTAAGAACACAGACAACAGCAAGGTAACGTTATACATTTTTTATTACTTATAGCTGCGGGAAAAAAATCGTATATTATTTTTTAAATCTGTTGTGTTTTTATTGTATTATTTTGTTGCTTTCATTTGGTCAGCTCTTTAAAAACAGCAATAATGTTCAGAATAAACTAGAGTTACTGACGGTTAAATAGTTTTTAGAAATATTTTAAAGGTTAAAGTTAAAAAATAGACTGATGAGCTTTAACGTTATCAGTGATATTATTATTTCAGGTTGAAGCTCAGTACATGTCTGTCTGTCTTTCTGTACGGCAAAACTCAGGGCTCAGTTTGGGTATTTTGCACGCTTTCACCTCTGCTGCAGATATGTTTTTTATTGGGGAGTAAGCCATGCTGATTTGCGCGATTGTTTGTGCTATTTGAGGATTTGGGCACCTTGTGGGGCATTACGATTGTTTCTCCGCATACTTCATGTATTTATGATAAACTATCGCGTTGATCGTCTCTGTTCATTGGCGCTGGCTCCACCTCGAGGGCAAAAGCGTTGTATTCATTCCAATAAAAGCGATGGCTGCTGTGACATAATCTGGTGCAAAACTGCTCATAACGTACCTTCTACTCAACATTTTGCTTAAACTTATTTTGCGCAGTTCAGGCAAATGTTTAAGAACTGACAAAAATTCTGTTGTGCCAGTTTTGCGTGATATTTTGAAACAAAATCGTTGTTGTTTTAGTCAAGACCTTTATAATTATTCTACCATCATCACTCAGCGAAATTTGGCCCATAATCTGTTAACTACTGATACCCCTATCTCACCTATGCGGTTTCACGCGGTGGCCGTGAGCACGGTTCATCATGATTCACCGTGAGTTTTGGCGCTGTGATTAGGTTTCCATCTTTCCGCGCATCGGTCCTCGCGCAGTCAAACCGCATAGGTGAGATAGGGGTTTAACAGCAGGAATAACAGAGGGGGGGGGGGGGATCGGGGGCGTGGCTTGTAGGACGACTTTCATACACACACTAACGGATTGGGAATGACTGCTGTCTGGCTCACAGACTACATAAATTGTCTGAATAACAGATTACATTTAAAAAAAAAAGAACTAAATAGCTGAGTACTTAAATGGCAAACCTAACACATTAGCTTACTCATTACATCAAAAAAGTAATCCAAGTACTCTAGCATTACTTTGTAACGCATTACACCCAACACTGTAGATTAATAATACAGTGTTAATAATACAAAAGCTGAATATGGAAATAAAAGTCGTGAAGTTGTCAGGACAACGCCAGAGAGTATTCTTTCTGAAATTTAAGCTACAGTAAAGGCAGTCCAACGACTCACGATTGCGTGCAACATTTTTTACATTTTGTCTTTAAAAAGTCTTTCAAAAGTTTAAATTAATTTACTTTTATCCAGTAAAATATTGCTTTACATTGCCAACTGGACTCGTAAGTGTTGGTCCTGTGGTGGCCAAATTATGCATACTAACCCGCTGTTAGGTTTTTAGGACTGTTCAGGATTACATGGAGAACATGCAAACGGCTTTGATGTACAGTAGTAGACTCGGGATATGGATCAGTGTGTTTAAATCGCTTTGTCATGTGAGTAAACCAGAGAAAAGATTGAGACACGTGATGGTCATGTGCGTGTTTTTCCCTCCCCGGTCTCCGACGCAAGCGTGTCAGCACTGTCCAGCGTTGAGGTGCAGCGGAGACATCATTCGATTCTTCCCTCATTTTTTAAAACTAACAACTATGCATCAGTAAAACAGCAAGTTACAATGTCAGTTTGATGTGTAATCCTGCAAATGTACGCTATCTAGCTGTAGGCTGCTGGAACACAGTTGTGGATTTATTTATTTATTTATTTATTTTATTTTATTAAGGGAAGGGGAGTCTCTTCAGCTTGGAAAATGTCTCCCAACAATCTTGCTTTCCTCAAAGGAGTGGGTATCCATTCCTTTGAACTGCATGATGTACTGTACTGTATGCTACAGGAGATTTCATTCTTCCTGCATATATTTCCCCAGGAATGCTGTGTAAAGGCACTAATAATGATCCAGCACAGGAGTCTCTGTTGTAATTACAAAGCCATACGATTGGAAACATGGTAGTGTTTGTGCATTCCTTCCCCTCGAAGAGCTCCAGAAGAAATATCTTGTAAAGTCCTATTTTAAGTGCTTCATCATTCAGAGAGCAGATGGTTTAAGAATTCTTCAAATTGACCTAAAATACCCCGAACCTCCTTACAGAAAACTGGATCCCTAAACCTTAGCTTAGACTAAATGGATCGCACAGACTTTATAGCAGCTTGCCAAAAACGAGGCACCTTTGAACCATTCAACTCGCATCGTATAGGAGTCAAAGCAAAATAAAAATAAAAAAAACTTTATAAAAACCAGGATATTTTTTCCCCCTCTTTTACAGTTCTGCCTCTTCTATTTCAGACTGTTCAAAAGATGCTGAAATCCAACAAGCAGTTCTGTAGCAAGCTGGGGAAGTACCGCATGCCTTTTGCGTGGTCGGTAAGGTGAGTGTAATCACCTTTCATTCACTCATAGCCATAAATATTTTTTGTGCCGGAAACAGGAAAGCTGCAAAAACTGCAACTGCTCAAACACAGCGATGTGGAAAATGTGACATGGTTTTGCTTAAGATAAATTGAATGCATCCGGTTGTTATGTAGTGAAGAACTTATAGTGGAATTTGGAATGTTAGCCAGTTCGCAAAGTCGTTTCCGTGCAAATAATGCCTCTCATTCTGTCTGTCTGTCTATCTTTGTCTTCATGCACTCAGGTCAGTATTTAAGGATAACCAGGGCACGGTGGATCGGGAATCTCGGTTCTCTCCTCTGTTCAAGCAGGAGAGCAACAAGATTTCCACTGAAGATCTGGTCAAGCTCATCACAGAGTACAGACGGTACAAAAAATTTCAATTTCACAAAATTTCTATTACACAAAATTTCTATTTCACAATGCATCGCTAACTTAGAAATGTCTAATTCGTGTGCCTTTTTTTTTCAGGGCAGAGAAAACCAGTAAACTCCAGACCATCCCTGGCAGCCTAGAGATCAGTGTGGACTGTGTCCCAATGGAACATCCCAGTAAGACTTACTCAAATAAACGCTATCAAGAACATAAAGCTGCTACATAGAGTATGTCCAAAGTAATATAATATGCCCAAGTACGTATTAAGGGCACCAAAAATGTTCGTTCCCAGATGTTATTTCGTGCGTGCGCAGTTTGGAATGCAGCCCAAGTATTCATGCCTTACAATTACTCACTATTACAGTAGTGTTATAACATTGTCACAGCTGTGAATGTCATGGTTTGCTATGACTGTCTCATGAAGCAGCAGTTCCCATACATCACTAGAGTACATTTCTGCTATAAGAATGCGGTAACAAGAGAAATTAAAATGCAAAAACATTCAAAGTTACAGTATGCATATCAAGATCCCTTTAGCTAAAACAGTTCTGCAGCTGGGTAATGACAGATTCCACAGTGAGTGTGGATAAATCAGATGACCATCTGACTATCTGCACTAGCTTCCCACATAATGAAGCAACAAATCAATGCCTTACTAGTACAGCAAGGGAACAAAAAAGGCTAAAACACAATCGATTTAATTATATTGAACTGTCTTACTGTCTTCCTCCCAGAATTGGCTGATGGCATTATCTGTCACTCTGTAGTCAGACTTCTTTTATTGCCTAAAGTTAGGCCAAGATGTCTGATGTACTGTATCTGAGCTGATGCATGATACAGTATATGAGAACCAGTTTGTACCCTGAAACCCCTGACACAACGCTGGCTATACAGTAGATAACTATTACATGATTGTCAATGTGATAGAAACATTCTGCTGCTTTGTGGCTAAAAAAAAGACTTACCTACTTTGAAAGTCAGAAATATAAATACACCGAGGCTAAGATACATATTTGGACATAATGCAAGTGACCAAGTGCTATATAAATTGTGGTGTAGCGGTTAGCACTGTCGCCTTGCGCCTCCAGGGTCCGCGGTCGATTCCCGTCTCTGTGTGCATGGAGTTCGCATGTTCTCCCTGTGCTTGGTGGGTTTCCCCTGGGACTCCAGTTTCCTCCCACAGTCCAAAAACCTGCAGATTAGGCTAATTGGCATTACCAAATTGCTCGTAGTATGTATATGTGTGTGTGCTCTCCGATGGATAGGGCCCCTGTTCAGGCTGTACCCCCCCTCGTACCCTAAGTCTTCAGGTATAGGCTCCAGGCCACCCATGACCCTGTATACAGGATAAAGCAGTATAGATAATAAGACGATGATGAGTGTGAAATTCAGTGCAACAGCACTCCCTGACGTGATATGCCTAATTATATAATGTTAATATTATTATATGTAATATCTGTACATACTTACTTGTTACCCATTTTTACCCATGCCGGCCACCGACATTTAGTATAATTAATGATTGTCAGAAAACCTGTGACACAGAGTGATACATATACACTAGGTAGATTACCCAGTTCTGTTATGCACTATATCAGCACTCATAAAAGCAAATAATTGATATAGCATTTTGGTAATATTGTCCAGATTATTTTTTAAAGTATGCCTGGTAGCTTTCACATTAGTTATTGTCCTTATGTGTTCACTGTACATTAAGTCATTACATGATTACTAGTTATTACCTTTGTTGTGACACCAAGTAATGAACAAATCTGGTATTATATCATGGATGATTTAGGTTAAGGTGAATTTAAGAAAAGTCTTAGATTAAGATACAACATGTTAAGCATCTTTACACACTGACTTTATAATCACCTTACTACAAATTGAAAAAAAGAACAGCTGTTACAAAATTAACAAAAATGTCTTGCTCTTAGTAACTGACCGTTAAATGCGATTCTGCTCATTTGTTCTGCATTGCAAACTGCGTCCACTAAGCTCCGCTAAGAAAAGGATTCACTGTCGTAACACATGACATTTTTATCCTCCAGACTCCGTGACATCGTCATATGTTCCTGTGAAGCCGTTCGAGGATTGCAGTCTACACGCTCCCACCGTGGAGGTCGACGAGTTCCTGCAAGACTCAGCCAAATTCGCTCAACCTTACCGTGTTTACAAGAACCACATTTACGTCTACCCCAAGCACCTTAAATATGATAGCCAGAAAAGTTTTGCCAAGGTACAGTATGACTGAAATATATATATTTTTAAAAGCCAGGAAAGAGATGTTAATAAAATATTTGCTGTGAGATTGAATATAAGCAATATAATGAGACTGTCCTCAAAACCGGGCGGAGGTGGAAGAATAACGTCCTCAAAGCCGGGCGGAGGAGCGAGCAGTGGTTCAAGCAGTGCAGAGCTCTCTGGGTTAACTGGACCCTCAGCAGGACTTTTTGTCTTGTCTGAGCCTCCACCTCAGCTCTCTGTCTGGTCTGGGCCTCCACGTCGGCTCTCTGGCTGTTCTTCACCCTGGTCTCCACCACACATAGACCTCCTGGTCCGTACCTCTTGATTGGTGTGGGGAATCACGTCACCCCGAGCTTCCACTTGAAAACATTTTGTTTTCCACTCGGGAGCCTTTCCAGCTCAGCTGCGCTGCTCGCTCACCTTGTTCAGTCTCTCTCCGAGGCGCTCCGCAGGATCTCACTTCACTCGCTCCTGCGCGCTCCATGGTGTACGCCGACTGCCCACAAAGTCCGCTCACCAAAGGCCGCTGACCGCTGTCACTGTACCCATACCATACCCCCCTAAAAAAAACCCCAGGGTGGCCCCTCCGCAATGCCATGGTAACGGTCTTGCATTCTGTTACGGAACATAGCAGGGTTGTAGGCGACGCATAATCGCAATCGTTTACGTTTTAAATAATATAAAGCAAACAAACGAATACAAGTAACTAGGCATAAACAGACTAGACTTGAAACTATGAACAAAACTGCTTTACCAAAACAGCAGAATAACAGGATAACAACGGAGACAACAGTTTCACAAAACAGAACAGGCCCAGTAGAAAACAAACAGATGCAAGAACCCAAAATGTAACTTAGGCAGGCTATTTATAACAAAACTAATGAGCCACCTCGGTTCAGTGAGTGTTCCCATCACCTGACCGAGGTGCATCCTGGGAAACGCAGTCCAAAACTAACAAAAACACAAAAGAGTCTCAGGGCACAAGGCGCCCTCTAGGGGTTAACCCTGACAACATCATTGGAATGTCTGAAATGCCGGCCTCCCAGGAACTCCTTTAATAGCCCAACCATGTAGAAATGTTTGGAGTGAGGTCAAGACTGTCCCGAGGAAGTGACAATAAGTCCCAGCCGAGTTTTATCACAAGTCCCGGTTTCACTTGAACACCCTTCATAAATGCAACAAGTGCTTAACCATAAGTGTGATTTATAACCTGTATTCTTCAAGTGTGTTTTTATTTGATAAGATATTCATCAAAATGTACATGATGTATACTTTTAAAAATTTCATTCGTTTTGTTTTGTTTTTTTCTTTACAGGCCCGGAATATTGCCGTTTATGTAGAGTTTCGAAACTCTGATGAAGAGTATGCCAAACCACTAAAGGTAAAGGTTTCTGTCCTTTTCCTTTTTATGTATTATTCAGAAATAGAGACTAAGATGTCCATCCTGTTTCTACACACAGTGCATCTATGGAAAACCAGGAGGCCCAGTTTTCACCACAGCTGCCTGCTCTATAGTTCTTCACCACTCGCAGAACCCTGACTTTTATGATGAGGTTCTTTGCTTTAACCACACCTGTATTCAGACTCATTATAGTTTTGTTTGAGGATTCTGAATTAAATTTTTCTCTGATAATAGGTGAAAATCGAGCTGCCCACACAGCTCCATGAGAAGCACCATCTCCTCTTCTCATTTTTTCATGTGACCTGTGATATCAATGCCAAGACCAATTCTAAGAAGAAAGAGGCTCTTGAAACTCCAGGTACAGTAACAGACTATGTACATACTGTACAGTCGAAAGCTGTAAGCTATTTGATAAACAGCTATAAAATGTACCTCTTATACATTCTGTTTGTGTGTTTGTGCCTGCCGGTGAATCAGTGGGCTATGCATGGCTGCCGCTTCTAAAAGATGGCCGTCTGACATCTCAGGAGTTTAATGTGCCAGTCTCATGCACTCTACCCAGTGGGTACCTGCTTATTAAAGAGCCTACATCCAATAAGGTAAGAGCAAGTGGTTGAAAATTGGTATCTGTTTCAGCTCTTACTTTGCTACTGAAGAACATGTAGTGATACACACAAGGTTAAATTTGGGACTGATAAAGTTTCTTTGGTTGTCCGTATAAGTGAGTGCTTTCCTATAGGGAGCACTCGTGTATGAATCCAAGAACACGTAGAGTAACTATCAAGAACTATTTCTGAAACTGTACCAAACAATGCTTGCCCATCCTGTTCTATCATTGGATAATCACATTGTTTTGTATTTAGTTAGTCTATGAAAATCCATGTTGTCTTTTATGTAAGGGGCGTTCAAGTCAAACCAGGATTTGTGATTAAATTTCTCATGTAGGCATAAAAACCATTTACAGAAGACTTTAAACACAGCACAGTGATGAGACTCTTAGCCACAGTAACAACACCATACATCTGTAATCGACGATCCCAGTCGAGGGGGCTCAGAGCCCACTGCAGGCGTTCCCTGTGAACATTCAGCGAGTGAAACACCTGACCCTTGAAAATCAACAGATGACTTGTTGCCAGCTTGCAGAAGAGATGCATCTGTCTACTATGGGAACTGTACACACAATCATTTCCACATGTTCCTGGAGTTTCTGGGTTGCGGTTGTGAAGCAGGCAGTCTGATTATGAACGAAACCTTTAACTTTAACCTAAGTTTCCAAGCACTTGGGATACGTTGCTTTAGAGTATTTACTCAAAAGTCACTGTTTGACTTGAACGCCCCTTTGTTTTTTTAAGTCTGAGCCATGCTTTCTGATTTTCAGTTACCTTTGTGCGATGTTATTTGTATAATTTCTGACTCCAGCATGACAACTTTGGTTTTGCCTTCACTAACCACACCCTACCCACTAGAAGTAAAAACATGAAAGACTGAAGTGCAAGTGATTACGTTCAAATGCAAGTGATTACAAATATTTTTTTTGCGGATAAACAAGAAACTTAAAGCTGATTAAGAGGCTTTACATCATAAAACATCATAATATACTGTATAATAATTAGTAGCTATAGAGGAAACAATTCTAACCTATATTGTAACTCACATAAACAAGTGCCCAGTATGTGGCCAAATTAAACGGAAGGACTGTGCTTGTACCATCCTTTCTGATAATCATATCACATATCTATTCACTGATGAGCTCGAAGATACACTAGACAATAGCATTTTAACCAGATTTCTTATTAGTAAACAGTACAGTAGAGTAAATGTGGTGTAGCTCATGTTCTCACCAAGTCCTTATGGGTTTCCTATAAGATTACATTTTGTTTTCCACCTTCCTAAAAAGAAAAAAATACTAATAAGAATTAGATTGGCTCCTTTTAATCACTGTGGTTGTGTATACAGGTGTGAATGTGTGTGCACCGTCCCCTGGGACTCATAAGGCATATTCCACCCTCACACTCCCAGAGTTCCCAGAACACGATACCGGTTACTTAAAGAAAGAAAGAAAGAATGATGTAGTTTCTGATTAGCGTGTCTGAAAATAATTCAACTCTCCTGTCTCTGATTGTAATTGATTCTTCCAGTTATATTATGTCATATTTTGGAACTTGTTAGGATTGGCAGAACCAAAGTTTTGAGTGATATTAACATCAAAGCACCATTAGTTAAACATCTGTTTAATTGTTATTTTCCCAGAATGGATCAGATGTGAAATGGGTAGATGGAGGAAAGCCTGTTTTCAAGGTGTCAACACTGGTACTGTCCACAGTATATACTCAGGTAAGAAAACAAGCAGCTTTACTTTCATTTGTATTTAAAATACCTAGGTGTTGTTGACATGAACAGAGTTGGAATATTGTATGGAACTTTGCAGGACCCCCATCTTAACCGGTTCTTCCAGCAGTGCCAAAAACGAGAGACCGATCTCTCACAACCACCTACCTCAAACTTTCTCAACTGCCTAAAGGTAAAAGGAATATCTACTGACTTTTCTTCAACAATGTTAGACTAATCATTTCTTTTGACTCCAAATCTGATTGTGCTCGGTTTATCTCATCAGGGTCTCCTTAGTATGGAGAGGAACCACGTAATTATTCGCTTCCTGCCCATCCTCTTTAACCAGCTGTTCAAAGTCCTCATTCAGAACGACTCGGATGATGTCACCACTACCACCACTAGGTATAGGTCTATTAGAGAAGCCACAACTATCACTTGAAAGAAGCATACAAATAGCTTTGAGATTTTTCGATAATTATATGATCCAGTATATCAGGGTAGAGCATCTGATTTGGACTGTAAAAAAAAAAAAGATGGGCATTCAAGTCAGACCGGGACTTATGATTCAATTTCTCATGATTGACATTTATAGACTTTAAGCACAGTATTGTGCAAACATTTTAAATAAACTATACAGGCCTGACCTCACGCCAAGCCATTTTGACATGTTTGGGTCAGTAAAGGAGTTCCTGGGAGGCCAGCATTTCAACATTCCTGAGAAAACGTTCGATAAGTGCAATAGTGTAGCAGGGAAATATACAGAGAAATAAAGAAGGTTTTTCCTCTCATAAGTCTGTTCTGGGCGGCGCGGTGGTGTAGTGGTTAGCACTGTCGCCTTGCACCGCCAGGGTCTGGGTTCGATTCCTGGCCAGGCTCGATTCCCGTCTCTGGGTGCATGGAGTTTGCATGTTCTCCCCGTGCTTGGTGGGTTTCCTCCGGTACTCCGGTTTCCTCCCACAGTCCAAAGA
>JAOTQY010000020.1:10757427-10768417 GCA_026413445.1 Dolichallabes microphthalmus | reverse complement strand
AAAAAAAAAAAAAAAAAAAAAGTAAAAAAAAAATAAATATATATATATATATATGCTTGACTTTTGACAGCTATACACCAGGTTTCATCAAATGGCTGCCTCCTTTGTCAACACCTTGTATTACCACAAATGTTTGTGTGCATTAATAATAAACCCCCTTATAAAGCCTCTGATAAAGCCATGTGCTCCTTCTTCACCATAGGCACAGCTGGCATCCAGAACGCTGGCATTTTTATTTATTTTTAAATAAAGTCAAAATCCTCATGCAACAATACCATTACCAGTAAAATGAGGCATTTTTAAACCCAACAGCATCTACCAGAAAGGAAAACCTAACAAAAGGCGGGAGATTTTTTTTTCTGTTCAAACAGGTGGCTGTCAAGAGTTCTGTTCTTTTGTCAGTTAAGCTTTTTTTCTCTTCACTTTCCCCAACTGAGACAGTTCTGATGCTCATCACTTACCACCGAAATTTTTGTAGCCACCACGGTCACCACCACTGCAGAGGAAAAATGGAAGATATGATGGCTTTCCTTTGTTGCAACCTGGGAGCTCAAGACTCCCCACTTATGTGCATTGTGTCCTGTCATGGTTCAACTTTTTTTTTTTTTTTTAAAACAGGCAATGTCTCCCGTCCATGAATACACTGGCTAAAGAGTTGCGCCAATAGTGCAAGTGACAATAATTGAAAATCGAGAGACATTTTACTTTCTTCCAATTACGGACTGGGTGAAATCAACTGGGTTCGTATTAATTGCTCTTCATCGCCAAAACCGAGCAGGGCATGGAGGATTCCCTCGCAGCCCCCTCATAAAAAGGAATGTGTCTAAATTTAGAGGTCTATACTCTAGCTGAGGCACTCGAGTCGAGCGCACTACTTTCTTCCATTGAGTGCTTATGAGCTCCAATGGTTGAGGTCCAAGTTTAATTTCACTCACTTTGATACCTGTAGTATAAAATGTAGACCATGTTAACACAAAGCATTCGACTCCATGTTTAAAAGAAATACAACACTTTCATTAAACCGTTCTATGGGGAATATCTGAATGATGAACTTGTGCTTGTGGCGTTAAATATCCTGAGAACAAAACAAGGGCTTTCATGATTTTTTTTACAGGCTATTTCCTTGATGAAAAAGGGCAATGTATATTAAAAAAAAAAAAAAAAAAAACCCTCAGCTGCCCTGAATATGAAACCTTCCATTAAAGACCTAACAATTAATGAAGTTAAAAACCTACAGAACAGGTTGCACAATAGGAAAATTTCAGTTCATGAGACGGAGAAGAGTTGAATCTAGAATTATCGAGCTAGTTGCGTGGGTAAAATGACAGTAATGCTATTTGTTTATACTGAAATTACTGTACAAATTTGTGCACTTTAGATTCTAAGTCTTTACTTTGCATCTAAAGAAAGGGGAGAAAATATTTGTATTTTAAGTACACAAAGCATCACGTTTTGTCTACCACACTTGTGTTCAAGCATTAACTTGATTTGCAAGCATCACCCTCCTAAAATGAACATTTCTGCTTGGAACAACAGGCCAGCTCAGAGAACGCTGCAACAACCTGCATTCTGAGCAAATACTGTGATCTGCCATTCATATATAAAAATAAAGAAAAACCCAATAGGAAAATGTGATCGTAATAGGTGCATACATAAAAATCGAGCACCAATTTTAGGCAGCTTCTGTGGTTCTACGCAGAAAATAAGGTGTCCCCTCAGCCAAATATCTATAAAATAATTCCACAAATATTAAGTTTATGCCGGATCAATAATTACACACAAGGTATCACATTGCTTTAAAAAATAAAAAAAAATGAAAATTTAGGCAGTGTAGTAACCTACCAATACCTTTTCCCCCTGGCCAAGTTCATGTGTTGACTAAAGTGAACCACAGCCATGCAATACTCAACTTAAGCACATGTGACTGATTAAAGTATGGATTACTGAATTATCTACAATTCGATGAAGATTTATGCAATTCAATCAAGCAAAACTAGCATTACATAAATGGTACCTGAAGGGGGGGTAGGCTTTCAGACTTACCCCATACCAGAGGGTGGTCCTCCTCCTCTTCCACCTCGATCAAAACCACCACGATCGTAACCCCCGCGGTCAAAGCCACCACGTTCATAGCCCCCACGATCGTAGCCACCACGCCCTCTGCCCCTGTACCCCTCAGACCTGTCACCTCCTTCATCACCACCAAATCGCCTGTTCTCACCTGAAAACAAGACAAAGTCTAGTTGGAGGAGGATTACATAAATAACATGGCATTATAATTCTGGCTGCTCTATAACTTTAGAAAACATTGTTTACTGAAGCATCCATGCATGATGCAAGCAGACTTTACCTTCATTACGTCTTCCATAACCACCTGATGGACCACTGTATGATGCCCCAGACGGTCCACCTTCAGACTGCTGCCCGTATGAGCCTTGCTGCCCATAAGAGCTTGGTTGACTATAAGAGCTCTGCTGTCCATAAGACTTGTCTCCATATCTTGAGAGAGAGAGGGGGGAGGGGGGGGGGTTTGAGTACAGAAATTATTTAACATTTCACTTTAAACAAAATAGCTAACAACTAAACAGTCATACCCTGATGAAGAATCAGAGCCTTGCTGCCCATAACCCTCATAGCTCTGCTGTTGCTGTCCATAGCCAGAGTAACTTTGACCTGACGATGACTGACCAAAACTCTCTGCAAAACGAACAAAGAAGCCATGTAAAGAGAAAGAGAATTTTACAAAAGTTTGCACCAAGACTCTCTTTATTCATACCTGACTGCCCATAGCCCTCATAACTCTGTCCACCATACGAGCTGCCTCCATTACCTTGTCCGTATCCCTAATTTAAGGGGGGAAAAAGAAGGGGGGGGGGGGGTCAAAGACGAACACCTCTACAATTTTTATATATTATATATACATATATATACACATACACACACATCACATCAGTGCAATCTGATTAATTTAGGTTCTCACCTGTCCGCCGCCGCCACCTCCACCATGTTGATAGCCCTGGGCTCCACCATAGGATCCGTAGCTATAAGGTTTGGGAGCAAGTTAAAGTTAAGCACAGGGCAAAATTGCAGTATATAGAATAGACAGAATATAGACGGGTTTACAGGAAACTTGTAAAACCAGGTGCGGAAAAAATATTGGACTGTCAGACAATCCTGGTGTAAAAAAAAAAAAAAAAAAAAATGCATTTATAACAACAAAAGGTGGGTACTTGCCTTTGTGGGGCACCGGGCTGCCCGTAGCCTGAGTCTAGGAAACAAACAAGAAGCAATAATATTACATTTACAATGAGTATCAAAACTCATAACATCCACAAAAATGATTGATTAACCCGGTGGTAAACGGTGCAACTTATCAGTTTAAAGACAGAAAGAAGGCGGAGGCCTAATGGCTTCCGCAAAAGCGTTACATAGTTAGCTGGATAAAGTGAATTTCGTATACACACAGAAATTAATATCGACTATAGCGCGCTCTCTAGTTTCAAATTCAGTACTTTATGTCTCATGTAGTACACCGGTCTGTGAATCTGGCACCAAACCACCTTCAACTTAAGTTAGCCCTGTTAGCTCGCTAATATAAAAGAACACCACGCCGCGAAACAAAAATGGCGGCGACACACAGACGAAGATAAAGCTACACTTTACCCTGGTCGAACATTAAAACCACTGCACTCAAATGAACCTTCAAATTAATAACTAAAGTCAACACAAATATTTACACATCAACATTAGATTAATCTGAAGTAGATTTCGCTAGCTAAAGAGCTAGCTAACTACACGCGGCCAGCGGCTCCGCCTTTGCTAACTAGCTAACCGTCTATTATTTAAAAAAATGCCTATTTACGTCACAAATAAAACAACATATGCCGCTATTCGGAGTAATATAACACGGAATGCTCCGAAGACTAACAAATGTTAAAATATAGCTTACCAGAAGACATAATTTCGTAAAAATTAAAACTCCTCCACCAGCGACTTAACGTTAAAAACCCTATAGTCTATAGTATCAGCGCGCGCACTGCAGTATTTATGAACTGTGACGTGCGGCCGTGAGATACCAAGTCCGCTGATCCGGGGGTGCGTTTATATTTTTTAAAATTAGCAACACAATGGGTAAATAAACCGTATAATAAAATTGTAAAAAGTTACAGGTGTGTATATACAAACTAACTATGTAATAACTATATATTAAATTGTTAGGCGGAGGAATTCCAGTTTCAACATGGTACACTCTTAGCGCCTTCTCGTAAAAAGATCACGTGACCGATTCCCTCCGGCCGGCATTCACACTAATATAGACTTAATTCCATAGTATTACGTTATATTTACGTATATGACGTATTATGCTTTTTTTTCAGTTTGTTTACTGCTAATATGATTTGCAATAATATATTAGTTCTATCGTTAAGATCGACTGAATGTAATTCTGTAGCTGTACTTCCACTTTCTAACCGCCTTAACCTGGTCAGAGTTGTGATGGATCAGTATCTTGTCCCCGAGTGTGAAATGTAAATAACCCTAGACAAGCATCTAGTCCATTGGCAAACATGATGCACGCACACCTAGGAGAATTTATTCTTAGCTAACCACTACTACACTAACACTACTGGCATGTTTTTGGCAAGTGGAAGTAAGAACCGGAGAACCTGGAGGAAACCCATGAATGTATGGCGAGAACATGTACAGAGTCGACTCTCAGGAACCAGAGTTCTGGATTAAACATGGGACCCTGAAGGTCAAGGCAATTAATTACATGTTACTGTTGGGTTACGGTCGCTTAATGGTTAGCACTGTCCAGGGTCCAGGTTCGATTCCCACCTCGGGTCTGTGTGCATGGAGTTTGCATGTTCTCTCTGAGCTTGGTGGGTTTCCTTCCACAGTCCAAAGACATGCAACGTTTACAAATTGTGAATGCGTGTGCGCATACCCATACCCTGCGATGAATTGATACCCCATTCACAGTGTAACCTGCATGTCCCCTAGGATAGGCTCCATCCCCATCCCCCAAACACACCGCAAACCTGTACATAGGATAACGCGGTAAAGATGATGAGTGTTGTATATTTATGTTCAGAAGCAAAAGGCAAAATCTAAAGACATAAAAATTAACCAGGATAAGCAATGCTGAATGAAATTAAATGTCAATTTTATTAATTTAAAAAGACATGCTTAGGTAGCAGTACTATAGGAAACCTTAGTTGCATATAAAACTGTATGATGCTGACAAAAATGAGTAACAGCAACAGTACGCATATTCTCTTCCAAAATAATACATTCATTTAAGCAATTCTGATCTGCAAATTTCATTCATAATGACAAGGGAAGAAACGCTTTTCATAAGGCACCAGTTGACTAGTAAACAAACACAGACAGTCCCTTACAGTTTGTAAGTGAATGTTTAAAAATGAGGTTAGGAATAGTTCTGACATTAAGCATTGAGAAAGAACAGTTGCATTGATTACACTAAAACTCTAGGTGGGAATGCCCTACTTATAACCGTACACATTTTTATTCACATATAACTGACATGATACACATTTTCACAATGAAATGAAAGAAAGGAAAAAAAAGGAAAAATGAAAAGAGGTAAAATGCTTCACACAAGTAAAACAAGGATAAAAGAACTTGAAATTCCATTGTCTGACACTTGAGAAACACTGCTACTAAAACATGGAAAAAATAACCACACATGATTTTAGCAAGAAAAAGGATATAATTTATTATTTGATGCCCTGTATTATCTCCTATACAGTTGACTATGCAAAGTACAGCCATTTTCTGCACGTAGGCTACAGTACAGATAGCATCAAGTGCATAGCTCTAACTAAAGGGGCCTTCATCACCACCACCACCATCTTCAGTTATTAAACAAGCTTGCCTGCTGATGATTGGGGCAATAATAGGCCACGTAAGAGTTCCTACTGCCAGTTACTATTTACTTGATTCTAAATATAAAGTCTACGCATGAGATTAAGCAATACCTTGAGTAGCTCGCCATCAACATTATGTTCTAAGATGATCATACCAGTGAACTGCACTGTTTGAATTACAGCAGCCTACTACATTTGTGACGGCTGAGTATCTGGTTCTACATGTTACAACGCACAGTTTGAAATTGTATCTATGTACACTGAGTAAATCTGTAGAAACAGAGTCAGTGTATGTGTGCCTGTGTTTGTCCTTTACCAAGTTCAAAAAACATTCAATATAAAGCAGTCCTCCAAAATATTACAAACTCAAAGGACATGTGAAGAGGTTGGGGAGGTTCTTTAACTCCAGACGTCCTGCGAGTAGCGTCCTTTAGTCATCAGTTTCTTGATGTAATCTGTAGCCTGGGCGCGGGTCATGCCACCGAGTTCCTCGGCTATCTCATAGAAAGCAGTCTGTACGTCCCTCGCCATGTTACGCGCATCTCTGGAAGAAAAATATATTTAACAGTCCACAAATAGTCCATATGCAACAAGAGCTAAAGTTTAGCTCGACTAGTTGGCAGAGTGACATTTAATTCATGTCATGAGTCGATAAAACAAACACACTGTTTTTGTTTATCCAACAATTCGCAACAGGTTTATATTAAACCTAATAAATCACTTCTATAGTAACACTGTATACGTAACAGCATGCAATATTTTGTTCTTTACGACCTTGGTTTTGAAGTCATGTGAAAAATATAAAATATTCTAGGGTAGGTTTTTAAAAATTCCAACTCCTGAATGAAGCAACAGTAAAGCCAAAGATTCAGAGTTAAAATCCTGACAGTATTAAAAACATCTGTGTCCAGGAGTAGCACCCTCCCTCCAGGTAGAAGGCAATACCATTTCTCCCCCATCAATCGCAGCAATACTAGCTAATCACAGGCATCTGTAATATTATGGATGCGGAAGGAGGCAGATAGCACTTTCCTCTGTAATACCAGCCTGTGACACAGCATTAACAATAGCTGGCTGGCTTAATATGTCTTAGATGAAGCAAGCCTGAGCCTTCTCCCTTCAAGGTTGGTAGCCTTTGTATGATTGTCCAAGGAGAAAGTCTTACCCTTACTTACGGAACTTACTAAAAATACTAATTTACTAACCAACCAACTAATTCACTACTGTGAAAATTTCAAACCCTCATACTCCATACCTTTCAGACAAACAAATTCATAAAAACTTTGCAGCACTCACTCATGTCAAGCAGAGATAGGCAAAAAACATGGTGAGAAATTTTGATAGCGGATATATAGTGTTTTATATAAAATGTGTTGGGCGCTGGTGGCTCAGTGGTAGGTGTTTCGCCTGCCATGCAATTCCAGCCAGTGCCCACACCCCAGCCACTGGATGCAGTGCCGGTCCCAAGCCCAGATAAAATGGGAGGGTTGCGTCAGGAAGGGCATCCGGCATAAAACCTGTGCCATGTTGTAGTGCGGACTGGATATTCCGCTGTGGCGATCCCTTGTCGGGAGCAGCCGAAAGACCAACAACAACAACAACATATACAATGTGTTAGCTTCCCTGGACACTCACCCGCAGATGTAGATGTGTGCATTCTCCGAGTGTATCTGCCTCCAGACTTCTTCTTTGTTCTTCTTCAGGAGATGCTGCACATATATCTAGAAATGAATGCCAAAAATTATCAAAAACAAGCATTTTAAGAGGAAAGACTGTTTTTAAAATTTCACATTTCTAGTAATTAAAAAATATGGCCAAAAGCTTAATAGCCAGATGGTTGAGTTTACGTGTCTCGAACTAGACTTCCGTTCGGAGAGACAACTTCAATTTGCATCAGAGGTTTTTGTTTTGTTATGCTTTCTCTTGCTATTTTCTCTCCCTTACAAGCTGCGACATTTTGGAAGAATGCTCTACCTTATGCTCCTGGTCCCGAGAGAAAGCCACACTGAGCCGAGTCAATGCTCCTGCCTTCTCAAACGCCTCCAGCTCCTCCTGATACAAATAGTCTTCGGCTTTATGACGGCAGCCGAAATACAGAACAGTCTCTCCTACATCCTTACCTGAGAGCACAATGTTTTAAAATATTAAATAATAATAAAAACAGACTGCTGAAAAAATAGCAGGAAAAGCAAAAGGACATGGTTTTGAGCAGTATAATGCTGGCAGGAAACTTTAAACCATAAAACGGTTTTGCAATACACTGAAAACATTTTGATTTGAGATGAAAATATAAACAAAAGACAACTGATCAGAATTTCCTATTTTATTTCTTAATACTGTATATACATGCAGCCACATTAAACAAATTCTAAATCCGGGCCTCCGAGTGGCGCAGTGGTAAAGTGCTCGCCCTATCATCCGGAGATCGCTGGTCGGTTCCCGGGTGATACTGTAACCTCTCGCAGCCGGAGGTCTAGAGAGAACTGATTAGCCGAGCAGAGGGGAGGGATGAGAGGAACTTCGCGCTCCCACATTAATCACGGGCAATCGGGAAAGCGGAAGGAGCGGATAGCTCCTCCCTCTGAGTGTGTTACGCCGCCCCTAATGGTGCGTGAGCGAGCAGTTCGAAAAGATGCGGTCGACTGGCGTCACGTGATTTAGAGGAAACACGTGATAGTCTTTGGCCCTTTGGTGATAGTAGTAGCCTTAATGTTGGAGCCCCCTAGTGACGGGTAGGAATTGGACATGACTAAATTAGGGAAAAAATTACAAAAAAATAAATAAATAAATAAAATTACCCTGTTAGATTGACTGTTTTAATAAATAATAGCTCTGGATTTCTACATTTGGTTTAAGCCCCTGGTTTTGCCTGCGAAGACGGCATTTGTTGTTAAAAGGATAATGATAATTATAGAAGACTTCAAGAACAGAATAATAACATAACCCACTCATCAGTATTAGGAATCAGAAAAACTGATAAAAATTTACAAAATGACTGGAACCAAGACCAACATCTACCAAAGCAAAAGAAAATTGATGATGACTTGATGATGTACCAGCAGAAGTGTCAACCCAACAAAGCAGAAAGTGGAACTGTTTTTAGACTGGGCAAATCAATTACTAGAATTTACATAGTACTTCCAATTTTAAGAATTACACAGTCTTCCACCAAAGATGCCATGTTTTAAGTTACATACATAACACTATGTAGAATTTATAATATTTTATCATACATCTTTCAATCTCAAACCCAAAATGTCTGAAGTGTATAGCAAAATAAAACAAATAGCTTTACTGTTTCAATACTTTCTGGTTTACTTGTAAGTACAGTTATGTATAATTTAGCGTCTGATTTTCAATGCTGTTTGAAGCACCAAGGAGTAGCTGCCATATCTACCTTGTGTTTTAAGCCAGGAGCGCTCCTGAATGAAGCCCAAGAATGGTGCAATGCCTGTGCCGGGTCCAATCATGATGACCGGATTGCTGGCCTTGAAGGGTAGACGGAATTGTGACTTGCGGATGTACATGGGTACGGTGGCTTTGTACCCGTTGTCAGTGGGCAATTTGGCCTTGAGCCAATTTGTAGCGACACCCTTGTTGATGCGGTTCGTCTTGGTCTTGTACTCGACCACCACGGCACAGATGTGGACGCTGTTTGGATGAACCTGTCAAGAGAGGGTGCTGTTTGGCAACATGCACGATACAAGATAAACAAAAATGATACAGAGGCAGTAGAGACGTACCTTGGAGGAGGAAGCAATGGAGTAATAACGAGCCTGCAGACGGGGCAAAAGCTCACACAGGTGGTCAATGGGTGGCCGGAGGGATGGCAGGTCTTCCAGGATGGCCAAAATATTCCGACACGAGTCCAAGACCCAGTTCTGGTACAGTGCCTAATAAAGGAAAGGAAAATATGAATAATGCAATGCATAAATAGTAAAGGGACAACGTTTTGTTGTTTTAGTTTTTTTTACATAATTGAAATGAGTAACAACTTCTCCTTGTGTTCAGATACTGTGCAAATACCTAGGCATTTCTGATCATTTCTAAAACAAATAACTTACAGCTGTAAGCAAATATTATTATAAACTTATCCAATTTCATATCACATCAAAGCATGTTCCACTATTTTATGGTGCTAGGTAGAATCATAGCTTACAACATGTCTCATCATTTTATATGTCACATTAGATTTGTGTGTTTTGACTAAACTTGAACTTCCATGATAATGAAGTTAAGGTGGACATTTCCCTACTAAAACTGAAGTATAGGTATTAAGTTATGCAACATAAGGTGAAGCTATATTACCTGGGCAACGATTAAAATCTTTCATTTAGCTTTGATTTAAACACAGCAGTTACAAATTGACTCAAGTTCAACAGGTTGGTGGGCAATAACTGATGTTATTTCCCAATAAAGTATTCTTTAGATCACCAAAATTTAAACATGCCTTGCCCTCAGGTGACGAGGACGCCATCTTGCGCATGTTTTCCTGGTCTTTGGGGTCGGAGGCATACTGGGCGAGCTCATAAAGAACGTTGGTGCGTGGTGGGTTGGTGATGTCCAGGTAATGTGTCAGTGCTGTGCGGTACGTGGTAGGGCATGGGAATGGGTGTTTCTTATTGGACTCCTCTGAAAAGGGGAAAAAAAAGCAACATTATTTAACTGTGTTGATTTCTCATATTTTAAAAACCTATCAGGAGTCAAAGATTGTGTGCATTTTACTTCAGCTTTTGTTTCTAGGGTCCACAAACCTGATCAATTCCTTACAATTTCTGGGTTGCAAAAAGACACCTAAAGATTTTTTTTAAATAACGTAATTTAAAGAAATGTCTATATCTCTTGCTGTTAAATGAATCACTTCAAAAGTTCAAATTCAAAAGTAATTGATTTTATGGGTTATGGAATAAGTAAATAAATAAATCATTACATTTTGTTACAGTAAATTAATTATCCTAAATAATTTCATTTCAATATAAAAAATTAAAAGTCACTTAATTCACAGCATAGAAATATATTCTTTCGTTAAAAAAAAAAACAAATTTGTATTTGTTTTGAATTCATTTAAATCTGTGGCTCAGTACAAAATAATATTTTTTCAT
>JAOTQY010000020.1:10715325-10728920 GCA_026413445.1 Dolichallabes microphthalmus | reverse complement strand
GTTCATTGCGCCCCACCTGTCATGTCTGTATTCCCCACTAGTGGGGCGCGCCCCACACTTTGAGAACCACTGCTCTACACCAAGGATCTCATCCAGAGGAATGGCACAGTGTTGTTTCTGACAAAACCTATGGTCCATCACATGGACTGACCACACACAGTGATCTCCTCTTTGTAGCCATATAGTGCTTAGCAGGTTCTGACCCGTCAGTGCACATGTTCACTTTTACTCTCTCCGACATAGAATCAACCTGAGATACAGTTGCATGCAGAGGTTTGCAAACAATCATCATGAACATGAGTGCATTAGCAATATTGGGCTTGTAATCATTTCTTTGAACTTTTTTCTATTCCAGAATGAGTGTACAACATAAATGTGATACACACAAGTTAAAAACTATACATACATATAAAAGAAAAAAAGTTTAAAAATCCAACAAGCTCAGTAAAATTGTGATAAAAAGAATGGTAACTTCTTTAACTGAGCTTTATAAGTTCAAACAATAGGCAGGGTAACGTTTTTGAGGCCTCAAAGCTATCAAGAATTTGTGAATCATGCTTAAAAGGCAGGTCCGTGCCAGGAGACAAACAAGTTCGATTGAACACCACCAGTTATGGCATCTCAGTGTTTAGCACTGTTGCCTCTCATCTACATGGTTCAGGATTTGAATTCTACTCTGTTCTGTGTGCATGGGGTTTGCATTTTCTCCCCATGCTTAGTGGAACATGTGATGAAGTATGTTTGCATGGTGTTCCCTGTTTTGTGCCTTAATTTCCCTGGGAAGGGTTCAAGGCTTCCTCATAACCCTACACAGGATAAGCCCTTTAGATAGTGGATGGATTAAGTGGATGTTAAGAAGAGTGGTGATATATCCAACTAGTCTTTTGTTTGTTTATTTATTTAGCTTTTATTATGGCATGCAATGTGGTGATTAATTAAAAAATGCACTGTTGGAAAAAAGTGGTCATTCAAATAGTCAGTTGACTTTATTTTGTTGACACATAACATTGCTGAACATTAGACTTGTCCAACTGAGGCAAACCCAGATCATAACACTGCCTTCAAAAGCTTGTACAGTGGGCACTATGCCCCTTCTTACCCTGATGCGCACATCTGTCTGGAAAAGTGTTATTCTGGAGTCGTCAGTCCACATTAACTTTTTCAAAAGGTCCATTGCTTCAAAGTTCAATCTTTTTACTCCATAGAAGACCAAAGTGTTTTTCTCATCAGTCTAGTTAACACGTTTATTTTTATGGCCACACAACTCTTTAGTCCCAGTCCTGTGAGTTCTGGTTTGTTGTGATTTCACAACCTCACAAGTCATTAATGATTCCTCCCCACCACATTGCTTCCACAAAAGTTACAATTCAACAATCTTTTTGACAGTTATTTTCCATTAATTTGAATGTCTTCTTATCTTGGTGCAGGTTAACAATTTAAACCTTCTGAAGTTACAACCTTCTTGTAGCCATGACATGCATGTTCTTGATGAGTGTATGTAAAATTCTTATTACAACCCTAAGGGTCTGTGCAGCTAGAAGGAAGAGCTCTGTGATGTCATTTATGGCTGTCACAGACTTCACAATACCAGCTTTACCAGATTCTTTGCTGTGTGAACAATGAACAATGTTGGCTGGGGTGGAGGAGTCACACTTCGTACCAGAGCTTTGTTCTTAAGCTAATGGTTGAAACTCAGGAATTAGAGTCAGTACAGCATAAGTGGTATCAGTTGAACCACAAACAATGAAACCAGACTAAAAATCTCAGCGTGTATCTATGTAATTCCATGTATAAATCATATGCAAAAATACTGAGATTTCAAACATGTAGCACATATATATAGCATCATGAAATTTGGCAGACTATGCAACATGATATATCAGAGACACTAAGGTTCAGATGCTTGGTAGATGATAGTGGAGAAAAAGTATGTTAACTACTTAGTATACGGTCTATGTTTGTTTATTGCTGTGCTTGCATAGCAATGGAACCTTGACAGTTAATGTAATTGAGTAAAGTCAGACTGGTTTGGCAGGAATGGTTTCTGAAAGCTTCAAAAACAAGTCTGTCGACAACATTGGAATTTGAACTACAGTATATTCCACTAAAGCTAATGTATCTACATAACCAAAAAAACAGAGAGGAAAAAATACTGCACTCATGCAAAAACGAAAAAGAAAAATATGGTTCAGAATGCATGTAGATTAAAAAAAAAAAAAAACACTTTTGAACATAAAGAAACCCTGTATGTGGATAACCAGACACCGTTCCTGTGAAAGTTCTCACAATTTGGCGCCAAAGCAGATTTAGTAACACACAACACAACACACAGCTATTCATGTGGTACAACAGTTTAATTTTAAAATAAAAACTTCTAACATACAGTAAAAATATTTGTTGATCAACATTTTCTTACATCAAGAAGCAGTGAAATTACAGTCTTTTTCAGATTTACAGTTTAAATAGGTATACTGCATATACCATGTTACATTAGTTTATGTCAGACTTAATCACATTCTGTAATCCTTACAATTTTATCCTTCTGATTCTTTTCAACATTATCCTTATGCTTGGTATAAATAAAAGTCTACACAATGCTCTGGAACAAACACGTTTTTTTTTTTACAGCACACATCTGATATCCATATTTCATCCTCTTTCACAGTTCTTTGCTGGAACAAAAAGAAAAAGGAGTAGAATATTAATGCAGAAAGAAAATGTCTTTGTTTGTTGTTTCCACTCTCAGACGTAGGCTTTGCTGGTGGTAGTGGACCGTGGCTGGGAGTACTTGTAGGCATCGTTATAACCCTTCTCTTCTTGTGGTGGACAGTTACTGCAGAGAAGACCTCCAGCAATTAACAGAAGCGCAGCAGCACCAAAGCCAATGTAGAGTGACGCCCCCAGCTCCCTCTTCTGAGCAGTTGTGAGGATTGGATTGTAGAAATCCTGGACGATGGTGTTGGTGGACCAGCAGACTGGGATAAGGACCAGGACTCCAGCAATGATGAAGGTGATGCCACTGATAATTGCCACCTTAATCTTAGATGCCTCCTCTTCCACAAAGTTGGTGCATTTGCCTCCAACAATTCCCAGAAGCAACGCGAACAGGGACACGAGGATTGAGATGACGACCAGAGCTCGGGCAGCCTGTAGATCCTGGGGCAGAGCCAACATAGAGTCATAGATTTTACACTGCATCTGGCCTGTGCTCTGCATAACACAGTTCATCCACAATCCCTCCCAGATTATCTGCGCTGTCACAATGTTGGCTCCGATGAACGCTGTAACCTTCCACATGGGAAGGGCACAGACAATGATGACTGCCAAGAACCCAATGACGCCCAGGCTAAAGCCTAGCAACTGCTTGCACATGGACACCATTTTAGTTTCCTCTAAGTCCAAACTCGATGCTCTGAAAGATTCTTGTCGTATGCGAATGCGCTACAGATGCAGAACAATGAGGAGCATCCTTTGACCAAGGGGTTATATGGGACTTAAGAAGGGTGGAGTTAATAGTTTGGCCAGAAACCAGTTGCAAGGCTTGGTTTCAGGACAGACGAGATTCCATTGGAACACCAAAGGCAAAACAGTTTCGACAAGATGCGTATCCGTCTACTTACACTTGAAAGTAAACAGTCATTGGAGCAAAAATCCCCTTTAAACGGAAGTGAACTAATAATAATATATATATATATATATAGTATTATTTGTTTTATATGTTGTCCCTGGCTCATGTATACCGTTACCAAACATTTTGCAAGGTCATCATGAATAATTTTTTTGTCCTGTACGCAGTATACTGACAAAGTGTATATTTTCTGTAGAAATATTCTTGATTTTATTTTTTTTATTTGTGTAAGGTATTTGTATTTGTATTTAGATGTTGGTTTAATTTTAGGTATTTTATAAAAAATGTATAGATATCACAAAGAACTCTTCATAAAAAGATATACACACTTCCTTAAAAGGGAAATTTACTTAAAAGAAATCTGCAAGGACTGGGAGATCACGTTCCTCCATAAAGGCTCTTTATTTTGGTTATCAACAATGAGAAGTTTGTAAAAACAACTAAAAACATAAACAGTGAAAATTTATATCTACAAACAAACCATTTTTAAGCCCTAGCTCTTACGTCCTCTATCAAACATAGGTATAGTTTTTACTGTTGATTTTTTTGCCATACAATCTCACCAAATACTTACATGGTGTTTCTTTTTCCCCATCACATTTCTTCCACAAAGTTGATGATTCAGGATTATCCTACCATGTTTTGGATAATGTATTGTGTAATGTATAATGTGTTCTTAATCCAGTTTCAACTATTTCAAATCTTGACATTTCAAATGTTGTTTTCTTTGCTTACAGCCCAATAATTTGATTCTTCTGAAATGGCAGCACATTCTGAGGTATACATTATTGTAAAGCAAATGATCTTAGCTCCTAGATTATACTTGCTAATAATCATGATTTTTATAGATTTTTTTACATTTTTGTTGATGATTAGGTTTTTGGTTGATATTTGAAATCACAAAGCATGTTTTAAGAAAAACGGGCAGTGGTGTTTACAATTTTTTACTGGGTTTAGCATTTTTTTCATTAATTCTTTTAAACTACTTACTACTTACTATAAAAACACATTTTAAAGCCTAAACCACACTGCAGAACGATCACAGTGGAACAAGGCCAGACGGAGAGAGGAGACAATATGAAAAATAAAACAGTTGGTGGCACTCCCCTCTTAGGGCACATAGAAACTGCAGAGAAGACTTAAAAAAAAACACTGAAATACACATTATTTTCATGTTTTTTTCTTCTATATTTGCTTTCTATTTTGTATGCTATGTTCATGTGTGTCGTTCTTAAACAGCTTACCATGTAGATGTTTGCCATATCTGTGAACTCATTAAATAAAAGCAGCTGCACTCAAAGAAATTAAGAATTTGTGTAATGATTACATTTCTTTAATTTGTGGTATTGTTTTTGTATTACATACAGTATCAATAAAAATAAAAATCAACACTTATGCATTGTTATAAAAGAAATGTGTTTATTTACAAGTAAAATCTGAATAAGCACACTTCTCCATGACAACCCTTTTTTATTTTGGTTATCAACAATGGGAAGTGCGTATAAAGGTGACAATAAAAACACAAATATTGAAAAATCATATCTACTGTAAAACAATTTCTTGATTGTTTATTTTTTTTACATTGCTATAAAGAGAAAAGTCTCAGCTTTCTGGTTTAAAAAAATATAACTTCATACATGAGCTATTTAACCATTATTAAAGTAGATGTTGACTAGCAACAAAGCTTTTTTTTATGAGTACTGAGATTTACATAAAAAAAGAAAAATATTCAGGGAAATTTAACCATTTCCTCAGCCTTAGGCCTCACTTTTTAGGCACATGGAGCTCAAAAAACATAATAATAATTAATACAATTTCCTTTACATAGGATTCCTAATCAAAGTTTGGAAACAAAGATAATAAGACAACAAAACATTTTTGCAGTTTGAACACAGCAATATTATACACATTTAATTAAGTTCTAACATTCATTTGGAGACACACATATCATTCAAGAAAAAAAATATCAAAGAGCAGTGATTTAAAATAGGAGTTAAAGTCCACATTTGTTTGCCTAGAGGTATTGCCTTGGAATGGGTGAATAGACTCGAGGAGCTGCGTATGTCTTACCTGGAACGTACGTTCCAGAATATGTAACACTCTGTGGATGTGGTTTTGGTGGCATGTAGTATCCAGGTTGTGCCATGTAAGGTCCTTTGTAGGGGTACATGTTTGGGTTATTCAGATCATTATCTGGACACGCAGTGCACAAAATGATGCCGCCGAGAAGAAGAAGAACAGAAGTGCCCCAGCCGATGTATATGCAAGGACCTATGTCCCTTTTGGCCGTCGTAGGTACGAGAGCACTGTCGTAATCGGAGACTGTATATGCTGCAGACCAGCAGCAAGGAATGAGGCACAGAACAGCAGCCACAATACACAGTACACCTCCTAATATGACCAGTTTTGCCATGGAGGACTCATTCTTCAAGCAAGTCGTGCATCGTCCACCAATTAACGTCATGAGCACTCCAGCAAAACCGACCACAATAGCGATGACTATGAGGGCTTGCGCGGCCTGCAGGTCCTGCGTCAGATTCATGATGGACGACTGGATCTTGCACTGCATCTGGCCTGTACTCTGCATCACACAGTTCATCCACAAGCCGTCCCAGACGATCTGTCCTGTCACGATGTTGGCGCCAATGTAGGTGGTTGTACGCCATATGGGTATGCCGCACGCCATGCACAAGCCGATTACCCCTAACATGCATAGTACCTGGCCTGAGACCTCCTTGCCAATTCTCCCCATTTTCAAAGCTGTGTGGTAAAAATAACAGAAGCTGTCACGGTGCCACAGTCAGATCTGAGGGACTATTAGGAAGTGACAGCCAGTTAGACAGGGAATTCACAGGGAGGAGTTGTAAAAGTGAATTTTCCTGATGAGCCAGATTCCACACATTGTCAACAGACTGAGCAGCACACAGCCTTTGCAATACATACTGTATCCCAGTAAAAGCACATTCACACACATATAGCCTGCTCTTACAAAGGACAATACTATAGTACATCAAGTGCTGTCCACATTATCTTCTTCTTTTTTTTTTTTCATATTATTGTTAAAAAATATCTTAGTTTTATTATGTAAATGGGAAGTTAAGGATATGTTAATACATCAATATTTACTCACTCTACATTTTTTTAGTTATACCTTTACATACCTCTACCTATACAGGTCATTTGAAGAATACAGTTAATATACATATACTGTACAATTCAAGAGATTCAGTTAATAATCACAAACAATCACTTCTTATTATAATCTAAATATGACAAGCATTAGATTATATGGAACCTTCTAATTACAACCTTCCAATATACTTTTTGCAGTGAATGAGTAATAAAGTGAGTGATGGAACCTGTTCCAAGTGTTAGGGGATTGATCTTTAAGGTTTAAGTTTGGTTAAATTATTGTAAAAGTAAAAATGATCCATGTAACAATTGGCTCTTGGACATGTTAATTAAAAAACAAATTATGCATTTTTCTTTTTAGGAAATCACATGGTTTAAAATATGCATCAGCACTTTAGCACAACTGCCTGAAGGTCAGTTGTCTATGCAGAATGAACATCAAAAGATCAAAATTAATAAAGAAAAAAACAGTGGCTCTTTAAAAAAATGCAAATCAGATGAATCAAGAAACTATGAACATGAATTGGCATACGGCACACAATATACACTTTCAACCCTACAAAACAAAACAAGCCAAATTGCAAGTCACGAGATAAGTCATTCAGAATAATAATGTACACTATATGTACACATACTGTATGTATTCAGTATGCAGATCAGACATATTGTTAACACCACATAACATTAATACATTACAGGTGACAGGATCATGGGCACCCAAGGCTTACCCATGTCTGCTGGGACAAAAGACAGAACAGTCAAAACAGTCAAAGCAGCACAATTTGCTGGAAAATGTCAATGCTAGCCATGATAGAAAGGCACCAGAACACCCAGTGCACCACATGAAACCACACATGGGCTTAACAAACAAAGAGCCCAATGCTGCCAACCTGACCTCCAAACTTCCCAGAATCCAACCCAATCAAGCACTGGATAAACAAGCATGATCCACTGAGGCCCCAGGCTGCAGCCCAAAGAAACAGCTGACAATATTCTCGTGCCAGACACCATAGCACACCCCAGAGGTCTTGTGGTGTCATGATCTGTAAGTCCAGACCTGCCCAGGTGACACAAAGGGAACCTACACAATATTACAAAATAATGTTTTGCATTGTAATGTTATGGCTCATATGTGGTTCTCTTTTCAAACATTTGCCAGTTGAAAGTTGAAAGTACACAATTATCTAAAATGTCTTTGCATGCGGTACAGTTTAGATTTCCGTTTTAGTTCAAATAAAGGAGCCTAAACCTGTTCCAGAATAACAATGCCCATACTGTATGCACAATATGGCCCATAAAAACACGGTTTTCCAAGGTTGGAGAGGAGAAAATTGAGTAGCATGCACAGAGCCCTGACCTTATCCACACTGAACAGGTTTGGTAGGAAATAGAATACCAGCTGAGCAGGAGGCTTTCTCTTTGAACATCAGTGCCTAACTTCACTAATGCCTATGTTTGCAGTAGTGTAATCCCTACTGCAAAATCCCAGAATCTAGTGTGGAAAGCCTTCCAAGAAAATCATAATACTGCAAATGTTGTTGCAATAGAATGGTTATGCATGGACATTTATGATCAGATTTTGGTCATATACTGTAGCTATACTGTAGTGCTCATGCATGATACTGGTTCAGATTTTTCTTACATGTATCTTATATTAGTTTTGTCCAAAGCAGTGAAATTTAACCAAGAAAAAAGTCAACTTATACAAAGTTCCATAAAAAATAAATTACTAGATTAATGATTAATATTTATTTCTACAAATAAGATATAAAATTATGATGTTTTGTTTTGCAGATGTACTTCACATTACAAATTTTAGCTATTTATACATACTGGTAACCAAAAGAAAAGATGTTAGGAGAAAAAAAACACCTTTCTCTGTTCTTTCAACTTTAACATTGATGTTTTTTTATTTATTTTTTATCAAAATGGGCTGCTCAACTACATTTTGTTATACATTTAACAGCTTTGTTACACTCATTTTTAAGAACTATACTTTCACTGGGTCTTACATCCAGACAACAATCCATTAAGCCTTGGTTTATTAACCCTTTTACCCTTGGTTTAGAACATTAGTTCCCAACGTTGGTCCTTGAATATCCTGTGTCCTGCGCATTTGCCTACTTTATCATACCCACTTTGTTAATTAACTGATCAATTGAACTAAGAGCAGAGAAAACACTTAAATGTGACCCTCCTGTACCAGCATTGAGAACCACTGGTCTAGAGTAAGATTTTACTAACACATATTAACCTTGATTAGTTAAGAACATATTCTCGTTTTTTTCCTTCCGTTCCTTTTTTCCTCTAAAGAGTCCATCCTTCAAATTATGTTATGTAATTGTAGAAGAATATGATTATATTGTTTTTACTTTCAATAACATTAGCATTCTTAAAATTTTTTTTATAAAAGCTGCATAAATTCTGTCTTCAATTAATATTATTATTTAATTTTCTTTAAACCACAGCTAAAGCTGAACAGCATGAATAACAAATAATTTGTAATGAGAAGAACATTTTCAGAAAACATTTATAATGCCAACCAAATCCTAGCACTTAAATAAGGGAATTTAGGGAAAAAAGTGATTAATAATGGGAAGAAAGCATTCTGAATGACAACCAATGAAAGAAGTAATAAGTCTAAAAAGAATTGATGAATATAATGTGGTATTGTAAAAGTTGAAAGTCAAGTTTGAGAAGGATATTTCTTGGCTGCCACTCTCAGACATACTCCCTGGAGATAGAGGTTAATCTTGTACTGGGGTACTTTGGGTTGTAGATGTGCTCCTCTCTGGAAGGGCAGTTCAAGCAGAGCAGTGCTCCCCCCAACAGCATAAGACCTGCAGCTGCCCAGCCAATGTACAAGGAAGTTCCCAATTCCCTTCGCTGTGCATCGACCAGTAGAGGATTATAAAAATCAGCGATGATTCTCTGGGCTGACCAGCAAACAGGGATCAAACAGAGCAAACCCGCAATTATAAAAGACACTCCAGCCACGATGCATGCCATAGATTTTGCTCGTGAATCCTCAATGCAATTGGTGCACTTGGCACCAGCGATGGACATCATGAATCCAATGAAACCAGCCAAAATGGAGATAATGATCATTGCTCTGGCAGCCTGCAGGTCTGGCGTGAGTGCAAGCATGGAGTCATAAATCTTGCATTGCATTTGCCCGGTGCTCTGAACTGCACAAGTCATCCAAATTCCTTCCCAGATTATTTGCGCTGTCACAATGTTTGCACCAATAAATGCTGTTACACTCCACTGAGGCAGGCCACACGCAATCCCGACTCCTAACCATCCCAAGAACCCTGTGAGAATGCCAATGAACTGAACTCCTTGAGATGCCATTTTCACGCTTTCAATTATTCAAATCAAAAGAACAGAGAATCTTCTTTTGACAGCCAAATACATGCATTCAGCTGGGATTTTGTATTTATAGAGTAGAGCCTGCTGTGGGTGGGATTATCTCTTCTTGGTCAAGATACTGCTAACTGACACTACTGCCCGCATGCTTCTTAAGTTTCTATATACAGTACATGATAAACATGACCTGTAACAGGTCATGTTTAGACAGAGTAGAGTATAGACAGAGTACTTCAAGGTCATCCATCTTGCTTGAGTTGCACAAGCAAAAGTGCATTTCAGCTTGTTTACAATAGTCTAGCTGAAAAGGATATTGCCAAAAAGTGAATTAGCACTTATTTATTATTTGTTTGTATTTCTTGAAAGGATTGCTCAAAGTGTGAGCATAGTTTTGGCTTGAAAGGTGGTATAAGGTGGAGGTTGGAATAAAATTGTGCAATGAAAATGCAATAGAGGAACATCAGTATTCAGATTTTTTGCAAAGCTGCTTTCTGTCTACATCTATTGTCAGAAGTGCTATAAATAAAGTAATTATAGTAATCTGATTGGACAAGAGCCATGACACAAGTGGTGATAACAGACTGTAACAGCCCTGGGAAGTTTACCTAAATATATTACTCTGTTTCACGTTTTTTTTTTTTTTTTAAACAATTGTTACTTATACTAAGTGTTGGTTGACTGCATGAGTGAAAGTAGGTCAGTATGGTCTGCAGTACTGGAAAAAGGTAGGGAGCAATGGGCTGCCAAAACCTACATTTAAAACCAGTCATGGAAGCACTTTCAGCAAGAAAACACACCTGATAATATGATGCCATCCTGAACAACAATTGCTTCTTTCTACCATCAAGGACAATACTTTCTGGGTGGAACAAGTAAAAATAGATTGTACAGCATACCTAGCACTTGGATCCTGAAAAGTTAATGCAGCTGATATCCTACAGTAAAGCTTGATAAAAGGAAACATACGAGATTTACAGGACTGTCCAACATCTACATGGTTCTCCTCACCTTTCAGCTACAGCTGCCAGCTCCGCCGGCCGCGGTTAGTCAGTTCCACCATTTGCGGAAAAGTATGTGTTGACAAAAAAACTGGTTAGATAAAGAAACAAATCATAATTTGTTGATAATAAATGGTGCTTGTGGAACTGTTGGATTAAAGCAATATCTAACGCTTTAATAAAAGGTCGAACTGTTGTGCTGTGATCAAAGCCATGCTGATATTCAGCACAACAGCACTCCCCCTTATGTGATATTGCTCAATTGAAATTGAGTTATACTTCAACTTGAAATGTCACAAGGTGATTCAGTTAACTTTTGTAATTAAAAATAGCAGATTTCGGTGATCTGACAAAAATGTTTCTGGATTTGTAACGTATATTCAGAATGAACAGATAATGTTATCCAACATGAGGGCACTCTCATTTATTTATTTTTTGATTAAACTTAAACTAATATTAAGCTGTTTGAGATAAGGCAAGCATGCAAGCATGATAAATGCATACATGGCTTTGGCAGAAGCTTTGGTAACATGCTAATGGCAGCTTCAAGTGTGTTCGGGAAATGTGTTCATAATTTCTGAGCATGATATAAGGTAAGCCTTTAGGAAAGTGATCACGAATTCACTACTTTACTACTCGACACAATACCCACTACATTTTGCATACTATTTAAATCACTAACTGATGATGCCATCACATACATTGTACACACAGGCCGGATCCATTTGGAAAGAGAACTTATATTCAAATGCTCTTTGTTGAGTAAAATTCAGCATTTAACACTATTATCCCCTCTGTGCTCACAACCAAGCTGAAGGCTTTTGGATTCTCTGTGTCAGTGGATCACTAAGATTGTGGCAGACCATAAGCAGTAGCGATGGGTGGACATCTCACCCCCCCACACCCACAGCACTGGTGGCCCCCAGGTCTGTGTCCTGAACCCCGTGCTGCACTAAGTGTACACTTATAAGTATATGGCCATTACCAGCTCTACCCCCATCAAGTTTCCTGACCACTTCAGTTTGATCACCGATAATGAAGAGAAATAATACCTTTTAAAAAAGCCTGTAGAGATGGTACCAGGAAAAGAACCTCTACCTGAACAATAGCAAGACAAAGAAGAGATTCTAGATTTCACTATACACAAAGCAGGTGAGGAGCTACCAGTAGAAACCTGGATCAATTAATGGATTCAAATCCTTCTGAATCACTCACTGAATCACCCAGGGTTCAGATGAATTCGAAGAATCTCTACCTGCGATTTTTCAGTCTATGTTTCTGATCATGCAGGAAGTTTTCTAAACAATTCAGTCAGCTCCTTGTTCCTACAGTTATTAGCTAAAAACTACTTAGAACAACTGAATGATGTGATTTTCAGTTTGTATTTATGTATGTTGTTGTTAGCAACAAGATAACTTAGGACTCAACTAATTCGAGTAAATGAAGAGAAGGATTTGTGATTCATGAGTCATATTAAGGATTGGGTTATTTAATGATTCGTTCATCTCTAGCTACCAGCCCTTGCACTTAACTCCTGGACTTATACAAGTTGTTAATGTTGTTAATCCATCTGGTTATGTTATGTAACTTGAAGTCCCTTTTGTGTACCTTGAAGTAAGTTGAAGCACCTGTTGTTGACAGGAAAAGAGTTTGTAGAAATTTTTAAAAGGTTAAAGCTTGTAATGTAATCAGTGATTTTATTATTTCAGGATGAAGCACATGCACATGTCTGCCTGTCTTTCTGTTCGGCCCCACTTCTTAAAATTTTGTAAGGTTGAGTTTCTCACGCCTTAATTGCGTTAATTACTTCTTTTGTCAGGAGCCAAAAACACTTCCTGTTCGGTAATCAGAGAGTGAATCACAGATGAGGAATCAAAAACATAGATTAGATAAAGATTAGGTTTTGTCTTAAAACGAGTCCAGCATTATTTATGGTGAAGATATGTAATCCCGGTACAAAATATTCATCTTAGCACTCTTAATTCATGTATTTTACATGCCCTCACCTCGGATGGCTGCAGGTATGTTTGCAGTAACGACCCTTATTTTATCTCATAGTAGCGCTTCATATGACTGCTTTTTATTAACGCCACAGTTTCGAAACATATGAGAAAATTGATCTGTCCTTTCATCTTCGAAGGTTCAGTTTTCATAGTCTAATAAAAAAAAAAATCTTTTGGAGTAAGCCATGCTGTGTCACGCTTTCATTACTGTTTCTTGAGGATTTTGATGGTGCATTACCATTGTTTTTGTGTCTTCCACATTCTCTGTACAGTATCGCATTGATTCACTCTGTTGAGTGATGCTTATAACTAGGGATGTAACAATATTGTAAATACCGTCGTACCGCAATAGCAAATTTTTTCAATAATACTGTGGTCACATGATTCAATAAATAAAGGTCTTCTGAGAAAAGTTTGCTCAGGCGAATGGAGCGAACGGGAGGTAGCGGGAACTACAATTCCCAT